>JAGXOD010000082.1:4532500-4540000 GCA_020368025.1 Brachyhypopomus occidentalis | reverse complement strand
TCGGTAGGGGCTGGAGCTCGTACCCAGCGGGGCAATATCCGTCTGCCCCATCTATCATTTAGTGCCCAGTGCTCTTTTCTTCTCTGTCTTTATTTTTTTTAAAAATGGTTGCAACACACAGAGAGGAATTGGAGCGTGGAGTGTGTTTGGTGTCCCTCCCTAGCCTGAGTGTGTTTGGTGTCCCTCCCTAGCCTGAGTGTGTTTGGTGTCCCTCCCTAGCCTGTTTGTGTCCCTCCCTAGCCTGAGTGTGTTTGGTGTCCCTCCCTAGCCTGAGTGTGTTTGGTGTCCCTCCCTAGCCTGAGTGTGTTTGGTGTCCCTCCCTAGCCTGAGTGTGTTTGGTGTCCCTCCCTAGCCTGGTGTCCCTCCCTAGCCTGAGTGTGTTTGGTGTCCCTCCCTAGCCTGAGTGTGTTTGGTGTCCCTCCCTAGCCTGAGTGTGTTTGGTGTCCCTCCCTAGCCTGAGTGTGTTGTTTGGTGTCCCTCCCTAGCCTGAGTGTGTTTGGTGTCCCTCCCTAGCCTGAGTGTGTTTGGTGTCCCTCCCTAGCCTGAGTGTGTTTGGTGCACCTCCCTAGCCTGAGTGTGTTTGGTGCACCTCCCTAACCTGAGTGTGTTTGGTGTCCCTCCCTAGCCTGAGTGTGTTTGGTGCACCTCCCTAGCCTGAGTGTGTTTGGTGTCCCTCCCTAGCCTGAGTGTGTTTGGTGCACCTCCCTAGCCTGAGTGTGTTTGGTGCACCTCCCTAACCTGAGTGTGTTTGGTGTCCCTCCCTAGCCTGAGTTGGCACGCGCTTGTCGGGTAACGAGTTCTCCCATTCTCCTCTAGGACGGGCGCGGCATCGAACCTCTCGCGCACGGCCGCATCGCGTCCTACTATTACCTGAAGCACCAGACTGTCCGCATGTTCAAGGAGAGGCTGAAGCCAGAGCTGCCTGCCACTGAGCTGCTGTCCATCCTCACGGTAAGAGTGCGCCGCGCCCCGGCCTTCACAACGCCGCACCACCCACGCGCTGCTCCACCCTCCTGACGGACCCCTCAGATCCACCGGTGCTCTCGCCGGCCAGCGAACCCCCTGGCTGATGACTCTTACCAGCACAACAGTCTTAGTGAGGATCACGGGCACCGCCAAGACACACACTTGTGCACAAGAGCATGTGTGCGCGCACACACACACAAACACACACCCTCGGACACAGTTGCAGCTCTTCAGGCTAGTGTGAAAATGGGCACATCTTCACTCGCGCCTGATTGGAGAGCAGCTTCCCCGTGCTCCTGGGGCCTCCTCCAGGGGCCTCCTCCAGGGGCCTCCTCCAGGGGCCTCCTCCTGGGGCCTCCTCCTGGGGCCTCCTCCAGGGGCCTCCTCCAGGGGCCTCCTCCTGGGGCCTCCTCCTGGGGCCTCCTCCAGGGGCCTCCTCTAGGTCCCTCCTCATACAGGGCACTTGTTCACCCTGGCGGAGTGATACATTGCTTGACTTAGGTGGGGAAGGATTTCTGCGCTCGTAGAGTGAGAACAGCCTGTACAACATTGTTTCAACAGCCGGTTTTTCTTTTGTGCATAATTACTGCACAATTTCCTAAGTCATGAAATATTGATGTTGAAAGCACTGATTCCTGGCAGAGAAATAAGGGCTGTCTAATAAAAGCAACATGCGGTATACCTTATTCATATTAAGGCATCAGTACGGCTATATGAAAACTGCTTCTAACCTGTGCAGCAAGAGAGTTATTGGCAGTTCTGGCTTTGAACTGTGTGTTTCAGGCTCGGCTGCAGTGCACACGGTGCTGTGCTAATTATGGGGCGGGTTACTGGGAGAGGTCACATCTTCCCATTAACGTTTCTTCTACTTTATTATCCCTCTATTTGTCCCTTAACATGTCCCTGGTTAAGTCTCCCACAGACTAGCTAACAAAAGAATGACATGAGGCGGACTGGACCTCTGCCAACCCCCCACCGCACCCCAGCCAGGGGTCCAGTACCCTCGAACCACTCCCCCTGTCAGCTGCACAAAGACCCAAAGCCCCTGAATGTCCTCTAATTACTGTGGCGTGGCCATAATGAGGCTCCCAGTCAATCGCTGTCTCCATTCCCATTACTGTGTCTCTCTTTGCAGTAGGCTGACGGGTCCTTCAGCCACGCCTCCTCTGACCTCTTCCCGCCTCCTTCCAAAGCCAGCCAATGCCTGTGGAGCGTCGATACTGCTGATAGGGTGCTCAGGTTGTCCTTTAACAGATGTGTCATGTCCCACCAGCCCCCTCTCTCTCTCTCTCACATGTCAGAATTAAGCTGTAGAGTCACTTGCTCACCCCTCTAAAGAGCTGCAGTACCTCTGTGAGTACAGGAGAGAGTACAGGAGAGACTGGAGAGAGTTCAGGAGAGACTGGAGAGAGTTCAGGAGAGACTGGAGAGAGTACAGGAGAGACTGGAGAGAGTTCAGGAGAGACTGGAGAGAGTACAGGAGAGACGGGAGAGAGTACAGGAGAGACCGGAGAGAGTACAGGAGAGACCGGAGAGAGTGCAGGAGATCAGCGTGCCTCCTGCTCCTGAGCTCCTCCAGGCCTGGACACAAGCTCAGTGCCCCCAACAGATCCGTAATGAGCATTGTGCTCTTTTGTTCTGTTTTTGCACGCCACGCGGTCCCTGCCGGATGGCTGGGGGGGGGGGGGGGGGGACCTAAACGCACCGTCTCACCACGTTCTTCCATTAGCGCTGTAGCTTTTGAATAACTTTGGAAGTGAGGTGGAATTTTTCCTGGATGAAACTAGAGGTTGTGCGTTTTGTGTGGTCTAACCTGGAAGGGCCAGGGAGGGCCTGCCTTTCGCATTAGAGGTCAAAGGTCAGGTGAAAGCCGAGGGGTTGGCAGGGCCTGATGCTCAGGGACCCCGATGCTGAGCCATCAGCTGTCCTGCCCCGCCGTCCCCGCGCCCAGGTCCTCAGTGTGTCCCTCCACACCCTCTGTCCCCAGGACGCGGAGGAGTACGCCGAGCTGCCCGTGCGCCATAACGAGGACCAGATGAACAGTGAGCTGGCTCAGCGGCTCCCCCTACAGCTCAACCCCCTGTCCTACGACAGCGCCCACACCAAGACGCACCTGCTGCTGCAGGCCCACTTCAGCCACGCCCAACTGCCCTGCAGCGACTACGGCACCGACACCAAGACCGTGCTGGACAACGCCCTCCGCATCTGCCAGGTGTGTGTGTGTGTGTGTGTGTGTGTGTGTGTGTGTGTGTGTGTGTGTGTGTGTCTGTCTCACTGCAGAGGATATGAGCGCTAGATCTGCTTTCTATTTTTGCCCTGCGCTTGCGTATCTTCTTGGCGTGTGCACTGCAGTGTGGAGCTCGTCCAAAACCCCGCGCGTTGTCCTGAAGCCTCCCTTCCGTCATCTGGGGGCCTTCGTTGCCATCAAAGCGATTTGCTTGCTTTCATACATCATAAAATCGATGCTCGGCCTGGGGACGGTGGAACTGTGAGTGCATTTCCATGTGTCAGAGGAGATCCATCTTGGATGTTCCATTGGAACAAAACCAAACGTGCCTTCCCCTACCTCTGCCCCTGAGACCTGGCCTGACCATCCCTGTAGCAGAACGTCAGGGCTAGGCTGCTGTCTCCTGCTGGTGGCACCTGAACCTCCTCTCAGCCCTTGCTCTCCAGGCCGTCCGGCAGCTATGAAAAGGCACAGGAGAATCAGAACAACACATCTCTGACCTTTAGCACCACATGTGAGAAAATGTTGTGTTTACTCTTCACTACAGTCATTTCTTGCGCTACATAACTATCTCATGATTAAGGGCATAATGATAAACTACAGACATAACAGTTCCAACTGATGCTGACCAAATTCCCTTATTATTTACATCTTTTAAAGGATTGTTGTTCTACAGCCATGTGACCTACTAATTGCAGTCACCTCCTTCCCTATTAATACCCAGGCCTGTTGTCGAGAGTTATTCATGTGACTGGTTCATGACATTGTTAGTATTCCTGGGCCCGGAGGCCTATAAATACAGTGAGAATGCAGAGACACTTACTGCACCTCGGAGAGAACACCGCGTTTAACAGCCGCTTCCCTCCACACATCAAACGCACATTAAAACAACACTGCAGCTCATTTCCTCCTCCTGCTGAAGCAAATGTCAGCGCCTGTCACCAGCAGAGACTGTATAAAGTCTTGTTGTGTTCACCGGTGGGTGGGTGGGTGGCTGTGCGTGTGTGTGTGACCGTAATGGAAATCTATAGGCATTTGAATCATGGCGCGTCCTCTCGGGAGACGTTTGTTAGCCTTCAGCTGCTGTTCTCCCGTGGTCAGAATTCTTCCATTTTTCACTGATTTTTTCGAACCGCTTTTGGCTGTTTTTCAGCTAATCCTCTTTAGTCAAAAGAGGAAAGTTACCTTGTGCTCAGGGACAAGTCACTAGCTTCCTGTGGCGCTCTGCTCTGCGCTGGATGTGGCTGGATGTGGCTGGATGTGGCTATATGTGGCTGGATGTGGCTGGATGTGGCTAGATGTGGCTATATGTGGCTATATGTGGCTATATGTGGCTATATGTGGCTATATGTGGCTAGATGTGGCTGGATGTGGCTGGATGTGGCTAGATGTGGCTGGATGTGGCTGGATGTGGCTATATGTGGCTATATGTGGCTATATGTGGCTATATGTGGCTATATGTGGCTATATGTGGCTATATGTGGCTATATGTGGCTATATGTGGCTGGATGTGGCTATATGTGGCTATATGTGGCTATATGTGGCTATATGTGGCTGGATGTGGCTATATGGTGGCTAGATGTGGCTATATGTGGCTGGATGTGGCTGGATGTGGCTGGATGTGGCTAGATGTGGCTAGATGTGGCTATATGTGGCTTTTTGCCCTTACAGCAATGTCATGCAGGAGACTTTCAGCCCGACCAAAGTTACATAATCATATCTCTGCTATCTTGCGGTCATATTGCGATTGACTACACGTTTGTCAGGCAGCTGGAAATGCTTCAGTTGAAGTTGGCTCACCAGAGTTACCCTGACAGATAGACCCTTCAAAACCCCACCCTAACAAGGGTTTGGAAAATACCCCCTTTTTTCTGAGGTTTTAAGGTTGTCAAATATGTTCTTGTGTTTTCTGGCATTCCTGGATGCGTGGCAGGGTCAGAACCATGATGTATTGTGCTGAAAGGCCCCCGCACACTCTTGGCACACCACAGGCACACAAAACAAACAACTTTGGCAAGCGCTGCCATTGGCCGGCGCACAGCGGAGGTGCGGAGATGATTTACTGCCGCGTTTGTCGTCGGATCACTGGCTGCATCGTAAAAGCGGCCAATGCAAAGGCCAATCACACCAGTCCTCAGCCCAAACACCTCAGCCAGCCAAATAACCTGCTGCCGATCGCTCATGCCTGATACCGTGAGCAGGCTGCCATCGTCTGTGCCGCTGTGAGGACGCGCGCTGTAGCGCTTGAAGCAGCCCAGCTCTGGGAACGGCTGCAGTGTAGCGATCTGTAAGCCATTGTTCATGCCTGTGTCTCTGGGAGTGATTGGCCATGCTTGTCCATGTGGTTACTTTCTTAGGTTCCCGCTGTGCCAGGTTGTAGCTCCTCTGCCTGCAGCTGCCTGTCTTCCCAGCAGGGATCCAGGCTCGGCCTTTCCTGGCAAACAGCTGAGCTAACTGTGGAGTAATGTCTGCGGATTAACCAGAAATGTCAACCGCACGGCCCAGCCAATCTCATGTCAGCTAGTGTGGATAGTTACGATTTTGTCTTTATTCTACTCTATATGCGTTTGTTTGCATTACCGTGTCCCACTCAGGAAGCAACATGTCTGTATTCTTTGAATATTCTCCGTGAAGACCCTTATGAACTCTGGCCAGCTTTTACGTCTACATGCCAATCATTCTTATATTTTCTCTTTTTTTTTTTCTTCAATCTTTAAGCAACATTTTTTTTAAGCTTGTATAATTTTCAAAGTGGCACATTACATTATGTCACATTTCTTTTGAAAGGAATTTGTTTTGTATGATTTTGTTTTTTAAACAGGCTTCCCAAACCATTGCCAATTTATATACATCACACATTTACGCAGACAGCGCGCATATATACGCACACGCATGCACACACACAGTCTTTCAGTATTGGATTATCACTGGCTTTGAGAAGTGGATCTCTGATGGTTGGATAAATAATTCCTGTCATCTCGGCGCTAATGAGGTGCTTCATGGCTCGGCCAGTGTGGGCAGATTTGGAAGCTCTGCATATTTCTGGTGGTTCCTCCAGCGGCAGTGAGAGGAATTTTAGTGGACAGGTTAAATGAAACTGGGCTTGTGTGATCATTTCTCCCACTTATTAATTCTCCTTCTCCCCCCCTCTCTCTCTCTCTCTCTCTCCCCAACTCTCTCTCTCCCCATCTCTCTCTCTCTCCCTCTCTCTCTCCTCTCTCCCTCTCCCTCTCTCTCTCTCCCTCTCTCCCCATCTCTCTCTCTCTGTCTCTCTCTCTCTCTCTCCCTTTCTCTCTCTCTCCCTCCCCCCTCTCTCTCCCTCTCTCCCTCTCTCTCTCTCTCTCTCTCCCCCCCCCCTCTCTCTCTCTCTCTCTCTCTCTCTCTCCTCTCCCCCTCTCTCTCTCTCTCTCTCTCTCTCTCTCTCTCTCTCTCTCTCCCTCTCCTTCTCTCTCTCTCCTCTCTCTCTCTCCCTCTCTCCCCTCTCTCTCTCTCCCCTCTCTCCCCTCTCTCTCTCTCCCCCTCCTTCTGTGGGGTTCCAGTCCTATCAGCCCATTCCTGTCATCAGTTTGCTTAAGCAGCTACAGTGAAATGTTAATCACAACTTTAATTTGCACTGTATTAGCATTTTGATGAACTCTCTGTGCTTGCTGCCGCACTCAAGGTGCTTTTTAGCCATAGTTACTGAGGAAATGACTTTTTGATTAATTAAGTTTGTTAGCGCAGCTGAGCTCAGCAAACTTTAACCTGATGTTGAGGACAAGAGGGAGTGGCTGACAGGAAAGAGTACAAAAGATTGTTCTGAATATTAGATAATTGATTGATTATATAAAGAAACATTTTTTTTTTGTTTTGAAAAATCATCGATCGCGTCAGGTAGCTTGTGTATGGTGACAAACGTGTGTGTCCTATACGCAGGCCATGTTGGACGTGGTGGCCAATGAGGGTTGGCTGGTGTCTGCTCTGAGTGTCTGTCATCTGGTGCAGATGGTTATTCAAGCCAGATGGCTTCACGACTCCGCTCTGCTCACCATACCTCATGTGGAGCAGCAGAACCTCTACCTGTTCAGGTGCGTACACCACAAACAGGCCACGCCCCCCTGGGCTGCCATCATCCCTTCAGCCTCGAAAGCTTCAGACTAATATAGAAACCAGTAAGCATCTTCAGCACCCTTGTTAGGTGATGGTCGTGTTCCTTTTCCCAGCTAGAAACATGGGTTATGGGTTATTTACAGTTTTGTATAAACCTGCTTGTTTGGTGACAAACTAAAACGCATTTGTCTTTCAGAAAGTGTATAATGCAGGTGACG
>JAGXOD010000082.1:4052500-4527500 GCA_020368025.1 Brachyhypopomus occidentalis | reverse complement strand
GGTCAGAAAAAAGATAAATTGCATATAGAGCACTTGGAATATATTAATGAATTTAAATGGTACTCTAAACAGACTGAAATGTAAACTGTAAAATGTAAAATAGCTAATCAAAGATTTTTGTTATCTTACTTTTATTCTGTAGGACTTTGGTTAGAAGTAGTATTTAAGATTAGGTGAAGGTAGTGACGTTCAGAGCACATTTTCTTCTCCTCATAAGCTCCAAAAGCGATATTTTCCCCCAACAACTTGAAAGAATATGAATGGATGTAGTTAGTCACCTTTGCGCTTTCCAGCATATTTTATGGTTTACATTCTATGCTGTTTAAACAAATGTGTGTGTGTGTGTGTGTGTGTGTGTGTGTGTGTGTGTGTATATATATATATATATATATATATATATATATATAAAGGTAACGAATATAGCCATATGTCCCGCTAAATTCTCCTGAACGCCCTACATTTTCCAAATGCGTGTACGCGAATTCAGTTTTTATGCTGTAAATTTGTAATGACGCTGTTATGTTGTCTTGTGTTCAGCGTTTTGGTGTCTCGCAATAATGCATGCAAATTCCCGTTTCTCATTAGGCGTAATTAAGAATTTGAGTGGCAAAACGCGCTTGAAAGTGTCACCATCATTTAATTCGGGCCGTTTTTTACTGAACGACGATATTATGAGTCTCTTCTGAAGACTTCATATTTTGGACTATTTTCAGTTGTTCTCTTTTCCACCGGCGCCTTTTAATTAGCAGCAAATTCGGGGTTTAGAAAAAGGTTAAACCAGCATCAACCATTCCGTGCGCGGAGCGCATCCTGCCTGATTTTCTCCTTCTCAGTCACTGCAGGTGATTTCCTATTAAAGGGGCATCCGTCTCCAAAGCGTCAGAAAGACGGGCCCTTTTGGCAGAACGGAACACACGAGAAGGAGAGGAAGCTACAATTTATTCACATAATCACTACTTCTGTGCTTCCGCTTGAAATAAGACTCATGAGTAGAATTAAACACTCCATTTGGTAAACCGCACGTATGGCCTTCATGTAACCGTCCTTTAATAGAATTCAGCAAAAAAAAGTAAAAAATCTTGACGGGGAAATGGTTATGGTTTCTGTGTATTAAAAATCCAAAACCTATTCACTTATTCTTTACATCAAAAATACATATTTCGTTATTTGCACAGATATTGTTTTGCGATCATAAAATAAAGACCACGGTCATCTATCTGTATTAGTAGTCTGTCGATAATAACCTTGCTTTTTGTTTGTTTCGTTTTTGTTTTTGTTTAAGTAAGTGTTTTTTCTAAATTTCTACCATATATCTACTAACACACTATTGTATCTTCTCTTTATTTCAAGAAAATCTGAGTGGAGACTTCGCTGGTGAGTTTAATTAAAAAACTTGTTCCGCTTGCCTTAGTTGGCACTGCGGACCAGAAGAGACGGCTTAATCCCACGAATGGGGTTAAATAAATAAACAAATAAATAAGCAAGCGCAGAACAGCAGAGGTTCGCATCGAAAGAAGCCAAAATAGCAATAGGTTACGACCCTTCTACTACCCTTCCCTTTGCAAATGCTATTATTTAGTTTTAATGTTTAAGCTTCAGAGGTTAATATTAGCATAACAGTTATAGCCTAAATATTATACAGACTCAAATATATTTCATAGCTTTCTCCATGTTATTATCTGCAAAGGTCAAGGGTTAGCGTTTCTAACAAATCCCGGTTTCACTTCGGGCATTGATATGTGACTGCCCAATAGGGGAATGGACGTGCGCGCGTGCCACCCAATAAGAACGCGCTTGGCCGCCTGCGGAACGGGGGTGGGTCTGTGTGCCGCTCAACTCCTGAGTTTGGAGCAGTGCGCGTCGGGAAACTCTCTAGCACACATCCTTCAAACAGAAAATTGTGGATAAAATGCAGACATTTTTTCCCCCTGAAATTTGCCATTGGAATTTGACATTTTAAACATAGCGGAGAAAAGATTTTGGATATTTCACGTTCTGGAATTGTCTACAGGTCGATCGCAAGAAAATGAAAGTTTGACTTGTGATGCAAGGTGAATAGACATTTATACTCTGTAAAACTGGCTATAATATTAAGGTGACGGTTATTTAAAAATGGGTCATTTTAAGATATGTTATAGGTTTCTGTCTAACTTAACTATGATTTTCAAAATAATTTGTGCCAACATGTTATCGTAAATTCAATACCAGTTGACTTTTTTCCCTTTACTGCTATGGTGATGGCTTACTTTGCTTGGCTTGCTACATTCGCTTACTTCGGAATGTGCGGCTGGAACTAAAATATTTTTCCCTTCAATTTGTTATTTTGTAATTGTGTTATTTAGAGACCTGCTGTATGCACTAGCGATGGATGTTTTCCCCATGCGAAGAGCTGGGCCCAGATGGATTTGACGCTGAAGAAGTAGACAGTCTACGGTGGACAAAACTCGTAAAAACAGCGACTTTTCTTCGATATGAAGTTTTTGTATGGCTTTACTTCTCTCGTGAGACCATTCAGAGTCCGTAGACGTTTGCTGGAAACCCACGAGGAATGTCTGCCTCTGATCCGGCTTTTCTGACGTAAAGGGCAGGTAGATTGTCCCTTTGGACATTTGAATCGATATGGTTACAAGATGGTAAAACTGCGTTGATTTCAAAAGTTCTGTGCGCCTTGTCTTGGTTTTGGGAAGCCTAATCCGAACACTGGAGGGGTGTAAAACACCTTTAATCTGTAAAGACAATGAAAGAGAAGTCGAAAAATGCCGCCCGGACTCGACGGGAGAAAGAAAACAGTGAGTTCTACGAGCTGGCGAAACTCTTACCTCTCCCATCAGCCATCACATCCCAGCTCGATAAAGCTTCTATAATTCGCCTGACAACGAGTTACTTGAAAATGAGAATTGTTTTTCCTGAAGGTAAGTAGGTTAACATTTACTCTGCGTCCGTACTTAAAGCAACGTGTCTGTCAGTTTAGATGTCACGTTGTTTTGCTGCATTTGATATAACATTTGCCATATTGTTATTATTATTATTAATAATAATAATAATAATAATAATAATGTTTAATAATAATGCATTTATTATTTATTACATTGTTGTTATAATAATATATAATACGTTTTATTTATTTCTTCTAATTCGTGTTCGCGTTTTTAAATGCTATAAAGGCTAAACATTCTTTCCTGACGTCTTGGAAATCTATTTTTAAAGTGAATTCCTGTACTAACATGAATTTTTAACAGACATTTATTTTCTTGTAGACTAATTGGATAACAATGTAGAACAATATTATTTGTCAACCTTTTGACCTTCCTTTTGTCTTGAAAAGTGTTATAAGTAGCCCTACGCTTTATAAACGCTTGGTAATTTTAACACTTATTTATTATTAGCTACATTGGCCTAGGCATAGATTCTGACCCTAATGTAGACGATTTTTTTATTTCAGTTTTAAAAATACGTGAACTCACGGCGTCAGTGTTTGTATGTATAAAGATGTAGTCCCTTTTCAGAGTCAGACCACCGTAAAACTCCTAAAAGACGATTAGCACTCATTTCCCACCTTCTCCGTAGTCTCAACGGGCTTCTTTTCTACGTGACCGAAGCCGAGCTGTGCCAATTATTGGTGCCCGCGTGCCTCCCTGTCTGATCTTTCGGACCATATGGAGGTCCTTGTAAGACCGAGGCGTCTTGATAGAAGAGGGAATGGGTTTTAAAATCAGGGGCTTGAGACCGAGACAAAGAAACACAGTAGTAAGGGTATGAAAGAGTCGCATATGCTGAAGCGATTAAGCCAGTCCAACCGCCCTAATGTTTTGGAGTCAGAATATCAAAGTGAGTTAGGTTATCGCTGAGAGGGCTTTCTTTAGTAACAGGCTGCATCGAGGGGAAATATCTAGACGTCGAGATTGGTGCAAGATACAGCTGACGAGGCCTATTAAAGTTCCGTCACACTCAGGTTTAGTATTGAGCTCCGAAATGATAAAATATCATAATCAGATCGACGCTACAATCAAAGATAAAAAAATAAACGAGGATTTCTACGTCTTTGTTTGCTTGATAGATTTTCTCATGTTGCTAAGATACAGGTTTACTGTTAGTCTCAAATTTTGTTGAATATTTTCGCCACTGTAATATCTAAATATTAAATTTAGTAGGCCCTTAACGGATAATTAATTACACGATTTATACTCAAATACGTCCTTTTGGTGTATTTTAAAGAGAGCAAGCTAAAATTACTGTATGTATTGGTCAGTAGGCTGTATAGTAGGCTTTTGTGTGGAGTGTCCATTTTTAATTAGGAATAAAGAGTAGCATAATATGAAAACCTGTGCAACTGATTCATCTGTTGAAAATGTTCATATAATTAGGCAACACGTTGATACGGTCTATCAGTTTTGGGAAGTAGCTAGGCCTATATGAAAGGTTTTTTTTTTCTTGAGAGTAAATGTGCTCATTAAAATAAACTGGCCACCCGCCGACATCCAGTTATTTTTCAGAGTTTATTATTATAAACTTTTGAGATTTATAATAATAGAAGAATACATTAACACATAGCATCCAAAAAATCTTAATAAAGGAGTTTTGAAGTTAATTGCAGATGAACTCACAGCCTGAGGTAGCGTGTTCCCCCGTTCACATATGTGATTCCTATCACTGTAGCTTTTTAGATGGTCTTATTTGTTTACCACGTGCTTTGGATTTTATATTCTCGCTATAATTTCCCTTTCACTGCTCCTTCCGTTTGATGCAGCTTGTTCAAATTACGCCTGGGGTTGGTGTCACGAGGTCAGTGTAACGATACTCTGCTAGTAGTCTGAGGAAATGTCCTGCGTAATTGACAGTAAAATTTTATTCGAAAACTAACGAAAGTGTGGTGTGTTTACGGTTGTTATTTATGGCCTGATGTGGGAATGCTAACCTTTGCTACCCTTCATTCTCCCAGTGTTCTCATATGTCACTCTTCCAACAAGCAACTAAGCGTTGTTTCCAGTTTGTGACTTTTTTAAGTTGTTTATGAGCGTTTTCATTCGGCTATATATTTTTAAGCTTAGGTGCATCCGCGTATTATAATAACTGTTAAAGAAATGTAGCTAACGACATGTAGTACAACGACAAGTTTTTTTTTTTAAAAAGACACTTGTTCAATAAAAATAAACAGTTTTAATTTTGGATGTTGAATTTTTTTTTAATCTGTAAGAAGTTTTTTTTTGTTGCGCAAAAGCAGACACCGTGATGGTTCTGCGCGTGACCATGCCCACAATTAAGTTATTAGCCGACTTGGAAACGGCTGGAACGTTTCCAGTAGAACCTGTAAGTTGTAAGATGGATGCAATTTTCTTGCCCTGCAAGCAATTGAAAGGTTCCTTCTGGAGAGGTTCGATAGATTACTCTTTTTATCGCCAGAAACAACCGCTTTTGTTTATAAAAGCTGCTTCGCTCAGTACGGACTCTTCAAGCCGCAAGAGTATATAGATCTTATTTCTGCTCCCAGGCAAAGCTCATTTTGTCATTATCTAAACTCACTGTAGTACAGGCGCTTAATATTCTTGTGGTCGGTCAAGTGCAAAAGCCCAAAAGCACTGACACAGATTTGGACAAGCGTACATATTCAAGCCAGAATGTCAGTGCCACAAATGACCACAAACAGACACCGAGTCAGTGACTTGAAGACGTCTGTAGGCCATTTCGTACAGCTACAGACTTCAAAGTCTTCAGTTCGGGGTTCGCACAGGGCGTCATTACCTTGAATGATGATAAAAAATATCTTAGCTATGTCTACACAACTATATAATGTCGTATTCTAATTAAGATGCCATCACAATATATATATTTACATTTCATAGTATTAGCTTATAAGGGTAAAAGCCGGACCGTCATGCAAAGTGATGATTCCAATTTTTTAAATTTTTTAATGGATTTATTTTATTCATTTTTTTTAGGGTGCCGGGGGGGGGAGGATGGTGGTGACATAATTTTACGAACTGAATCAGGCGTTGCGGATGCGCAAGCAGACTGTGTTTGAGTTGTGGTTAAGAAATAATTTGATTGTTTCTGTTGTGTAAACCTGAAGTGTATATTTGGTTAATATTAAAAAGGGAATCAGAGCTTTGCAGTGATCCTTCCACGGGGCGTGTTTGTTTTCGCAGATTTGCATTTCAATTGGGATTGCATAAGGTCTTATACCGGACAGCCACTCCGTGTTTATCTTATTGGGGTTTTGTTGGTTCCTTCGGGTTTGCTGAGTTGATTTGCATTTTTACAATAATGTTTACAGCCATTTTAATATAAAATGTGCTGACCAATCCAGTTTTTTAAATTTTAGTTTGTAATACGAATATGCTCTAATAACAACAATGACAGCCGTGGCAATTATAACGTGAACAACAAGAACAGCATTATTATTATTATTATTATTATTATTAATAATGACTAGTAAATCGAGACTGCGATCATGTGTAATTAATACACGCTACCCTCCAGGTCTAGGAGACTCGTGGGGGCACGTCAGCAGAACCAGCTCTCTGGATAACGTCGGGCGCGAGTTGGGATCACATCTTCTTCAGGTAGGAGTGTTTACACTTCCTCGTGCTGCGGCTACTGTTGCTGCTACGAACAGAGAGGGCACTCCTCATCTTCCTCTTCTGCTTCATCATCATCTTCGGTGTCGTCATCTTCCTCGTTTTCTTTATTATTATTATCTTTATTATTATTGTTGTTGCTGTTAGTCTATTATTACCCTGTTATTGTTGTTGCTGGTGTTGTTTTCTGTTTTATTAATTTTCGGCGCTTCTGTGTATACTTCCGCAGTCCTCGGTTTATTTTAAATATAACTCCACATTCAAATAAGTTGCCTAGGTTTTCACGTTGGGCGAATTTGATTTCTGTTAAATTAGCTTTTTAAGTATCGAAAAGGAAAACCATTATTTAATAAGTGAAATTCTCATTTTAATTCCAAATTGTTCCAAATGTTTACTCAGCGTTTATATTGGGTGTTGACTGAATACATGACCGCTGTTTAATGCGCATCGGAAAACAAAGTGCTTTTAATAGGATACGTGTAAATGGTATTATTATTATTATTACTATTATTATTATTATAATTATTATTTGCCAGACTTTGGACGGATTCATTTTTGTGGTCGCTCCGGATGGAAAGATCATGTACATTTCAGAAACGGCTTCTGTGCACTTAGGACTATCACAGGTAAAGTGCATCACTCATATGAACCTTTGGTTATTTTCATTAATATTTTAATGCCTATTTTAGCCAGGCGATGCCCTGGTGTTGTTCCGTATTTTAATCATATACCTAAACTACGCTCACTGCGTCTTTGACTGAGATGACAGAACTGAATTTTAACAGGTAGAGCTGACGGGGAATAGCATTTACGAGTATATTCATCCTGCTGATCACGACGAAATGACGGCGGTGCTGACTGCGCACCAACCGTACCATTCACACTTTGTTCAAGGTGGGCCACGGTGCCGTTAGCTAACGTAGTACTGCCGACGTGCTAGAATTATGGGTCTTGATGTTTCTTTCCGCTGTTTTCTCTCCCACAGAGTACGAGATGGAGCGCTCTTTCTTTTTGAGAATGAAATGTGTCCTTGCAAAGAGAAATGCAGGTCTCACCTGTGGTGGTTACAAGGTTGGCTATTTAGAAATATTTCACGTCATGAGCATATATAATTACCTCTCTTCAAGACCGTAATAACGCGCTGTTAATGAAAAAGAACTGAAAAAGTAGCCTACTGCAAAATGTGATTATTTGTTTGACTCTACAGTAATAGTATTGCAAAGGAAACAACCTTAATGTTAACTTTATTACTGTTATTTATTCACATTAAATATTCCAATAGCAGGCCTACTATTGATCAAATTCAAGACCAATTCAAAACGCTGTGCACCATGTAGCAATGAATGTAGTGATTCTTTCATTATAGGATTTTGTAATTGTGTGTTTCTGTGTGTGTTTCTGGTTTCCCCCGCAGGTAATCCACTGCAGCGGCTACCTAAAGATACGCCAGTACAGTCTGGATATGTCGCCATTTGACGGATGCTACCAGAACGTGGGGCTTGTAGCCGTCGGCCACTCGCTGCCCCCCAGTGCAGTGACGGAGATCAAACTCCACAGTAACATGTTTATGTTTAGAGCCAGCCTAGATATGAAGCTCATCTTCCTGGACTCCAGGTAATTTGCACTCTGAAGAGGGCCTGTTAAAGGCGGATATTGCATCACATTAGGCACAATGAATAAACATTTTTTTTGTCAAATAACTCTCAGCCCACAGTCCACAACTTAGTTTGCATGTGTGTGTGTGTGTGTGTTCAGCTTTGTTTGTATATTCATGTTTCATCATTCATGTGCATGCACACCTGTTATTTTGTGCAATGCACATCCATATTTGCATGTTTGTCTTGTGCACGCACGCATGTGTGTGTATATGTGTGTGCGTGCACGTGCGCAGGTGCTTGCGTGCACATCGGAGACGTAATTATTCTCCTACATGTTTGTTTGCCAGGGTGGCGGAGCTTACTGGCTATGAGCCACAGGACTTAATAGAGAAGACTCTTTACCACCATGTCCACAGCTGTGACACCTTCCACCTACGCTGCGCGCACCACTTGTGTGAGTTCGGTTTGTTTTAGCTCCTACCATGACACAGGCAGTCACACTGCAGCCATAACAACAATCACAACACTATTACTGTCGACAACAACAATAACCCAGTATTATTTTAATCACACTTTTTGATAACAACAGATCGTCGATAAAAAATAATATTTAAAACACTCGTAACCTTAATATTGCCAATTTTATACAGAGAAAAAAATACACTAGTATTTTAATTAGTTTTGACCTAATTATTAAAATTGTAATAAGATGTTATGTTCACCACATTCAGCGTGGCCACATTCACAGTGTTCTTAAATATAAAAGCATTTTGGATATCTGTTTCAATTTATGTCAAATAATTAAATGCATTGATATTTTATCTGTGTGTGAATCATTGCTTCTCTTAACAAAATCATCTTTAAAGTTTTGTTCAGTTGTTCTGATATGTTTGCAGAATTTTCTGCTTTTAGAATTATGGCAACATTAATTCTGTGATTGTAAATTAAATGATAAATTATAGAATTACAATTTATGGAAATATAAATTGTATAAATTGACATGACATTTTTATCATCCACAGTAATTGCGGCATTAGTGCAGCATTAAGATAAATAAACAGAAAATCACGTGAGATATACAAAGAATTGCTACAGCGTAGATTTCGAGAATGACTAAGTATTGCATATTTAAAATCCACCTTATCCTCATTGTCCATCCGATAGGCACTTCGATGGATTCCAACCAGGGTTGATGTTCATCTGACTACAGGACGTAATCTCCCTCTGTCTGCCTCTCTCTCTCTCTCCAGTGCTGGTGAAGGGACAAGTCACTACAAAGTATTACAGGTTTCTTGCTAAGGAGGGAGGCTGGGTGTGGGTGCAGAGCTACGCCACCATCGTGCACAACAGCAGGTCCTCCAGACCTCACTGTATAGTCAGTGTTAACTATGTCCTCACGTAAGTACCTTACAACGCGCTTACAATATCTTAAAGTACCTTAATTATATATATGTATATATATATATATATATATATATACATATGAGAAATTAAATATTTGACTATTGATTCAAACTTGAGCAGATTACCTCTCAGTTTCTCAGGTTTCTTGCTAATCTCTGCTAATCTCTGCTAGTGTATTTGTGAGGCATTCTTGTAAAGCAGTCCGTGCAAATTCAGTGTTTAATTACAAAAAAATGCAGTGGAGATGCTTTTTTCTTCCGCCTGTTGAATAAAAACTGAGAGAAAGAAAATAAATGACAGAATGAGGACATGTGATGGCATCCCACCGGTTAGATTGCTGAAATAAATCTGTAGTGGTTCACTTTATTAGGGACTCGAGCTGTAGAGGTGAACCTCACAGGCTTCCATATCCATACCATGTGTGTCCAGCTGCTTCTTGATTTGTCTTTTATTATGTGATTTGTTTATTTGGCCACTTCTGCAGTATTCAGAAGCTAAGTGGCTAAGTGTAACATGAAGAGTAGTCTGTGTATTCACAAACAGACTCCACAGACTCCATGAAAACTTCCTTTGTAAGCACAGAGCACGCTTAAAGCTACGTTTTAACCGAATGTTCATAAATACATTTATAAGTGCATATGTAAATATTATATATGCAGTATTCCATGAATATTACTAGGACAAACACTGGTGTGTACTTTATTATGTACCCCTGCCCTTTCCATGAAATATTGTACCTGCTAAGCTGAAGGAGAGACTGCCTGCTCCGGTCTCTAGTACTTCCCTTTCTGGTGACCCTTATGCTCTGCGCGTGTTTTGTGTTTGGATGTTAATCTTTGCTCTAACCGAACTCATCGGATAATCAAGCTCCCCTTCCGCTGGGGGATATTAAAGCTGAGAATCTAAGTCTTGCGTGTCTGGGGTTGCCAGGTTTGGCACAAAGAAGCAGAGGCATGGAGAGGGACCACGGCCAGTGTGCTGTAAAACATGCTCCAGCGCAGGGCTACGTAGTGGGGATGGGACTTTATTGTCTTGCTCCTCTAATTGCATATGGCACTAATAAGGCAGAGACACTCGCCATCTTCTTCAGCATGTGCATGTGTTCATTAATCAGAGCGCATGTAGCTGTACTGTAATGCACAGCAGAGGCACTGAGACACAATGCTGCCCCACAATGCACCTGTGCACCACTGTAGCCACACGCTCCATCTACAGCTACAGCTCTGTTCACTGTTGTTCTATTCTTGAAGTTCTGGAGTATTAATGTTGAATATTAATACACTGTACATATTTCTTTTAGTGTTGAATGGATTACACTGAAAAAATAACACTTACTGCAAGTGACTGTATTAATTATGTTGACTAATTATATTAACTATGTTGCAACATATTTAAAATGCTACATGTGCGTATGGTCCAGTGCAAGGCTGCAGGTGCTGGAAGCTGCAGTTGAGCTCTCTGCTGGGCCAGGCGCCGTTTGTGTCCAGGCGCCGTTTGTGTCCAGGCGCCGTTTGTGTCCAGGCGTCCCGTGACAGTCAAACCGTCTGCGGTGCAATTACGACGCAGGTCGTCCGAACCTGCTGCTCCGTCCTGGTCCATGTGCTGACGTCCTGGGGCGAGCCTGGACACGCTGGACACTCTCCAGCGGAGGACGGAGAGACGGCCACGCAGACGCTCTGCGTGGCGGCACCGTGGATGCTCTAAGCCCCTAAACGTGCCCTCCCTTCCAGTAACCTAATCGCACCGCAAAGCCCCCTGGAACATGTTTGTAGCTTTAAAAATTCATATGGCGCGCACCTGTCAAGTGCGGTAAATGGACACTTCCGTCGCGTCCACGTCATTCTGGTCATGCGACCTTCACTGCCCCTGCTGCCGTGAGAATCGTCCATTAGTATGCGGTGGCACGGCTGTCAGACATCAGCGTAGGAACGGCGACCCTCATCACCAGCCTGGATGCTGTGGGGGAGAGAGGGGAGGAGAGAGGGGAGGAGAGAGGGGAGAGAGAGGGGAGGAGAGAGAGAGGGGAGAGGGGGGAGAGGGGAGAGGGGGAGAGAGAGAAAAGGGAGAGGGGAGGAGAGGGGGGGGAGAGAGGGAGGGGGAGAGGGGAGAGAGGGGAGAGGGGGAGAGGAGAGAGAGGGGAGAGAGAGGGGAGAGGGGAGGGAGAGAGGGGGAGAGATGGGGGAGAGGGAGAGAGGGGAGAGAGGGGAGAGGAGAGAAAGGGGAGAGAGAGAGGGGAGAGAGAGAGGGAGGAGAGAGGGGAGAGAGAGAGAGGGGAGAGAGAGAGAGAGGAGGGGAGAGAGGGTTGAGGAGAGAGAGGGGAGAGGAGAAAGAGGGGAGAGAGGCCTGCTAAACTGAGATCCATGTGCATACAGTTTAGCATTGTTATCCACAATACAGAAAAAGCAGTAGAAATACAACAATACATTTGACATGTATCCTTGTACAGTATCACAGATATATCTCTTTTTATATAATCTGATTACATATTAAGTTCTGCGTGTCCTGTAATGTTCAGTAAGCTCTGCCCTTGTGTGGAGGAATCCTGAGGTCTGTCCTGCTGTGCTGCCTCCTGCCTCAGGTGGGGAGGCTCTCTGCACACACAGCTGCCCCAGGCCTACAGTGGTACCACGGCTCGCTGCTGATTTATTCGTCATGCATTCGTTCTGATAAAGCGCCTGCATTATTACTGCACGCTTTCTTCCGGAACTCTCTGGAAAGAAAGACCCCCCCCCCCCCATCGCTCATGTGGGTCCTGGGAGCCCAGCGTGTGCAGACGAGTGAAACATGGCACATGGGAGCAGTGCTGGTGGGGCTGGTGTGGTCCCTGGTGTGGTCCCTGGTGTGGTCCCTGGTGTGGTCCCTGGTGTGGTCCCTGGTGTGGTCTCCTCCCCTCCTCCCCACTCTCCTGCCCTATTCTTTTCCTCTATCTCCTCTCCTCCTCTCTCTGCTTCCTTCTCATCCCTTTCATCTCTTCCACACTCTTCTCTCCTCCCCTCTCCTCCCCTCCCCTCTCCTCCCTCCCCTCCCTCTCCTCTCCTCTCTCCTCCCTCCCCTCCCTCCCTCCCCTCCCTCTCCTCTCCTCCCTCTCTCTCTCCTCTCTCCTCCTCTCCTCCCCTCTCCCTCCCCTCCCTCCCCTCCCTCTCCCTCCCTCCTCTCCTCTCCTCTCCTCCCATCTCCTCCCATCTCCTCCCCTCCCCCCCCTCCCCTCCCTCCTCCCCTCCCCCCCCCTCTCCTCCCCTTCCATCCCCTCTCCTCCTCTCCCCTCCCCTCCCCTCCCCTCTCCTCTCCTCTACACTCCAGCCAGGCTGCTGCAGATGGTAATGACTAGGTTCCATCAGATCCTACATTAACCCAAAGCGGTGGCGCATGTGTGTGCGCTAATGCGGAGCTGGGAACAGCCTGACAGCTCCTGCAGACTCCCGCCCATAAAAGGGAGTGTTTATGGGCTTTAATTAATAGGCTGTAAAGATGATCAGTGTTTATAGCGCACAGCTTGCTAAGTGTGTTGCTGAGAGCTCCCAATTACGATATGCGTGTGTTTGATCCGTGGTGCAGTGTTCTTATACGACTGAGGAAAGCTGTTCAGACAAGGTTCCCTCCCCGTGAAGCCGAGTGACAGTGTGGAGTCCTGCTCCCTGTCTGACCCCTGCACATGGGTGTGTGTTGTCTCTTAATTGCAAAGCTAATCTTTGTTCATGCCAGGAAGAGGTGAATGTGTCTGGCCTCTTATCATGGCTGTTATCAGAATGTGTGCTTGTTCACACGGTGACTGCAGAAGGAGGTGTGAAGTGTGTGTGTGTGTGTGTGTGTGTGTGCGTGTGTGTGTGTGTGTGCGTGTGCTTATGCCACCAAAGCTGGCTAGCCTGTTGCTTCACTTTTTACATCATCACCTGTTTTGACTTCTGTCTATGAACTCTGACCCGAGACATAGATACACAGAGAATTACAAGAGATGTTTACTTCAACAAGGATGTATACTTGTGTGTGTGAGCACATCTGCGTGTGTGTATGAGTGCACATTTACATGTGTGTGTGTGTGTGTGTGTGTGTGAGTGCACGTTTACATGTGTGTGTGTGCATGAGTGCACATTTACATGTACGTGTGCGTGTGTGTGTATGAGTGGCCTTTTACGTGTCAGTGTGTGAACATTTATGGGTGTGTGTATGTGCACATTTACGTGTGTGTGTGCGTGTGTTTCTGTCTTTGTTCAAGCTGTTTCCATCTGTGCACTGTGCTCCGTCTCTCTACGCTGCTGTGGAGCTGCAGGCACACACACACACACACACACACACACACACAGCTCCATACTCTCTGGACACAGTTTTCTTTGTCTGAAAGTTGATTCATCATAGGGAACAAAATCCATATCACGGTTTACTCAGAAATCAATTCCCATTTCCTAGTTAGGCCTCATGCAGGATCTGCTTGTGAGCTTGATTTAGCCACACAGAGCTTTTAATCTCACTGTGTATTTGAACGGAGACGCTTCCCCTCTGTCGTGTGTTTGTAGAAGCCTTGCTCCGATCCTGTAGGAGAAACAATGACTTCCAACGCCACCTCCTCTCATTTGCACGCATACACACACACACACACACACACACACACACACACGTTTTCTCCCCCCACGGACACGTATACATGCTGTGTCGTTGTCTCCCAAATTGAGCAACTCTGTCTTAATTACCAAACATGTTAGCTTGCGTTTACAGCACTGGCAAAGCTGACAACAAACACGTACACAAGCGTATGTGGGACACATGCGCACCGTGCGGGTGTCCACCGCTCTGCCAGTCAGCTGGGCCTTTGTGTGACCACAGGATCGATATTGTATTTTGTTCTGCTGAGCGCAGCACCCGTTGTGCTCCAGATCAACCTTTGCGTTGTCTCTCAACAGGGACACGGAGTACAAAGGCCTACAGCTGTCCTTAGACCAGGTGACATCCACCAAGCCCGCCTTTCCCTACAGCAGTCCCTCCAACCCCGGCAGCGACGCCAGGAAAGGCAGCAAGAGCAGGGTGTCCCGCCCCAAAGCCAAGACACGCCTGTCCCCCTACCCCCATGTGAGGGCATTAACCGCCCTTCCATTACAGCGGAAGTTGTGCTGCACGTTTGGTTATTAGAGTCAGTTGTGATGCTGTATTTTCAGTGACTGACGCGTTTGTGTGTGTGTGTGTGTGTGGTGTAGTACCCAGGGTTTCACACTGAGCGCTCCGAGTCCGATCAGGACAGCAGCCCCTGGGGTGGGAGCCCCCTGACCGACTCTGCCTCTCCTCAGTTGTTGGACCAGAGTGACAGTGTGGATGCCTCCTGTGTGTACCGCCAGTTCCCAGAGCCACGCCCCCTGTGCTACAGCCTGCCCCTCTCCGAGGAGCACCAAGCCCCTGGAGACCACCAGAGCCACGTCCACACCCAGGCCTGTGAAAGGGGGCGGTGTGAGGCGGGCAGGTACTTCCTGGGCACCCCCCAGCCTGGGCGGGAGGCGTGGTGGGGTGCGGGCCGCTCCGTCCTGCCCCTCGCCAAATCCCCCCCGGAGAATGAGGATGGGTACGAGGGCGTGATGCCCCACATCACCTCCATCCACAGCTTACACGGTGAGTCGGGGTCGAGATGAGGGTGAGTCTGAGGTTTTGGGTGTGACTGTGCCTTGCTAACCCAGTGGGGGGGGGGGGTAACACCCGTCTGTCCTGCTTGCAGTGAGGGGCCACTGGGACGAGGACAGCGTGGTCAGCTCCCCGGACGGCGGCTCCGCCAGCGATTCGGGAGACCGATACCGAGGCGACCACTTCCGCTCAAGCCCCCAGGAGCCCAGCAAGATCGAGACCCTGATCCGGGCCACGCAGCAGATGATAAAGGAGGAGGAGAGCCGTCTGCAGCTGAGGAAGAGTGTCTCCGAGGCTCCGCTGGGCCCCACCAACGGCCTCTCCAAGAGCCACGCCGCTTGCTTCGCCGCTGACTTCCCCCAGTCGGCCCTGCAGGGCGCCGCGTGCCGGGGGCCGGCTCAGGTCATCAGCCCCGCCCCCAGCCCCACCCCCTTACCCCGTCTCAGCAGCCCCGGCGCGGAGCGGCTGGCCAAAGCCAAAGACTTCCTGCAGACGGAGCTCTCCTCCCCTCCCCAGCAGCAGGTGGCGCTCACGGGCTCCTGCGCCGTGTCGCCCACCCCAGCACTCTACCCCTCGCACCCTCGCCAGTACCTGGACAAGCACGCGGCCTACTCCCTCACGGGCTATACGCTGGAGCACCTCTATGAGGCAGACAGCTTCAGGGGATACGCCCTGGGCTGTGCGGGCTCCTCCCACTACGACATGGCCTCTCATCTGCGCATGCAGGCTGAACAGGCCCCCAGTCATAAAGGAACCTCTGTCATCATCTCTAATGGCAGCTGACGCTTAGCAACACACTCGCCAAGACTGCCGTCGCCTCGTCTGGCTTCTCCTCCCAAAGGGACAGAACACTAACTTTTGTTTGTTTGTCCGTTTTGAGATCTTTTATGTTACTATTCGCATTGATTCTAGATTTCAGCATTACGGAAAACTTCATTAAAATGTTTCGTTCATTAAAAAGGCAGACGGCTCAGACGAAGGTCTAATATTTTAAAATAGTCACAATTTTACATGCGCATAACCACTATTTTGCAAGAAAAGCTGGTCTGATTGCATTTTTTATGTCGTCATCAATTTGGCTTCAGTTTGGAACAGAAGGGGACTGATTAAACAGTGAACGCAAGACGACACAAATATCCTACAGAAGCAGAAGACAAAACCATACTTGTTAGTTATTGATGAATATGAGCTGAAATGGTCCCCACTGTGTGCTCAGTGCATTCACCATGTGACATTACCGTCAGTGTTGCTATTTTCAGCTTTTCTGTACATGAATAAGGTTTGGAATGGCCCAACTGTCTGAAAGGGTTGTGTCGATTTAGATCACATTTGGTGCTTTTTTGAGTTCCGCGTTTGAGTGCTCCCACGATCCTGTCTTTGTGTCCTGTCCACTCATCCCGTGTCCTGTCCAGTCATCCTGCCAGAGAAATGCAAAACATGTATCAGCATCTTAAACTCAAGTTACTTTCCATGTATGAAACAAAAATGTTAAATGAAAATGAAGTTTTTACTGAAATTTTTACAAGTATGCGTGATGTGTTTTACCCTACCAGGCAATGTTAATAGACCAAGCAGAAATCGATCTTACAATTCGTTGTTTTATGATGATGGTTTCCATCTATGAGTTGGAAAGCTGGGATTATTTCATTGATACTGCTCAAAATGACAGACGAGACAGATACTCGTCCAAGGGATTCGGCCACTTAGGTTCAAGTTTCTAAATATTCACTGGGATATTAATATATTTCACTACTTCTCGATGCCTCTTGGAGTGTTTGTCATGTAGCAGTGATCGTTCTTTACACATGCTCAGCAGTTTCACCTCATCCTCTGGAACTGCATCACTGCGGCTCACAAGACTCAGTCATACCTTCAGTCACCTCACCATGAACGCACCACAAGGATTATGCAATTGTAATGACATCTGTTTTAATGTCAAACACACCGCATGGTGGAAGAAATGATCGACACCCTCATGGTTTTCAGTTAGTCATGGCGTGACTGCATGATGTAGCCAGGTCGCTCCGCAGTGACCGACTGTGGTGCGGTGGAAGTGGGAGGGATGGGAGAATGAGGGAGGCGTGGCAGTGGGCGTGGCAGGGGGTGTGGCAGTAGGGATTCTGCTGTGCAGTGTGCTGGGGGGGCTTGGTGGCCCTGGAGGGGAGGGGAGAGAGCGGAGGGGGGAGAGAGCGGAGGGGGACGGGAGGGGGGGGGGGAGGGGAGAGAGTGGAGGGGGAGGGGTTTATCTGTGCATCTGCACTGCAGCTCCCTCACTACCACAGCGCTGGGTCCTAGAGTCACGCCTTCTTTGAGCAGCACTTGTTTTCTTCATCTATTCTTTCTTTTTTTCCCCAGAACATTGATAAAAATCGTTCTCTACATTTATTTATGATGTAAATACGCTTAGATATGTTTTGATGCACACGTGGCAAATGTATTTATTATGTGAATGGAAAAAAGTGGTTTTCATTTTGGTTTTAAATATAGTTCCAATCAAATCAGCTTGTCTTCTTTTGTTTATATTTCATGCTTTAAATGAACCATATGTAGGTCATTATTTCCAAATGAACAACAATAATTGTACATAATAATACACACAATCATAGTTCATTGGCTGAAACATTTTTATAGACATTTAAGTTTTTATGCAAACCATGTAGTTGACCTAAAATTTATATTTATTTATTTTAAATATTTAGTGATGTTTTATGTACATATAACACTGTGGCTGTCTTTATTTAAATGCGAAGAAATACATCATTAGTTTAACTACTCTGCAAACATCTTAGAACTCAAATACGTATTATAATAATAATAATGTAAAATGCATAAAAATAATAATGTGATCACTTATAGTCACATAACCTTAAAATGCAGGAGATACTTTGCAGTTGACAATGAATTACAGTGTTATCAGTATTCTATTATTTAGTGTAGCAATTGTATATAATCTTAAATAATATCTTAAGATAAAAAACAATTCTGAGCAAACTGCAGGAAATGACAGCAGTAGTTGGAAAGACCAACATGTTAATACAAGATTCATACAGGACTATAAAATATTTTTATGTCATTTGCATTATGGATTTTATAAATGCCACTGTAAATGTTGAAAGTATGTGTGTCATGAACTGGTACTTTACACATGTCTGACACTAGAGAAGCCTACTTGCTCAAATGTGGGTGAGTGAAATGAAACCTAAAGTCATTTACCACGGAGATCCACCGGGGCTAAACTGAAGCAACAAATGTGAGTGAACATTTTTTGTCTATTTGTCTTAATTCACAAAAAGCGTTTGACAATGACTGTATTTTCAACTATTTGAGGAAGTAGAAACAAATTTGTTCCATAATGAATTTGGGAAACGGTTTATTTATTTACTGGATCCTGGTGTCTGGCTTGTGCGTAAACACTGGAGTCTGTCTCTGCACTTAAAAACAGACAGGACCATTTTTTTGGTGTCAGCATTCCACCCTTTTCCCTGCAGTGAAAATAGATTCTTAGAATAAAAAGAAAACACATCCAAGCTAAAACAACAGTAGCTCCAACTCCATTGCTGCTGGAAATGATATAGTGTGTTTGCTCTAATCATTTTTCAGCAAACAATTGAAAAGATTCTCAACCATCCATTTCAGCCGCAAGACCGACCAATGTCCCCTGGTTATGTGTGGCTGCGTTTCCAAATAAAGGAGCAGATGAAAATCGATACAAAAGGATCTCCAATTAGGCTCGACTAAACGGGGGATCAGCGAGGTCAACAAAGGCGGCTGTTTTTGACTCGTGTCTGCTGATAGATGTTTATTATTTGCAGTAGTGATTTTTGCCAAACCCCTATGACATGAAGCCGCACTCCTCCAGAACACCCATTACAAGGCTATTTTCGAGGGAGAAGCTCTTCAGAACTCGTGGCGCGGTGGTTGGTGATCCACCGCGGCCAGCTGTTTGTACCGCTTGTCATGTGCCGAGTGAAAAGAAGCCGACGTAACCAGTGCCGTCCTGACAGATGTGTTGCCAAGCAACTGCGACTAACACAGACAGCATTAGCACACACCTCTGACCTGTCTACTCTCACAGCTGGGGCAGTCGGACTCCGTCTGGTGTCCTACCCTATCTGGTGTCCTACCCTGTCTGGTGTCCTACTCTGTCTCGTGTCCTACCCTGTCTGGTGTCCTACTCTGTCTCGTGTCCTACTCCGTCTGGTGTCCTACCCCGTCTGGTGTCCTACCCTGTCTGGTGTCCTACTCTGTCTGGTTTCCTACTCCGTCTGGTGTCCTACTCTGTCTGGTGTCCTACCCTGTCTGGTGTCCTACTCCGTCTGGTGTCCTACTCCGTCTCATCCACCTTCACAACACGCCTTACAGGTGCAACCAGTTTAAATAAAGACGGACCAAAAAAAATTATTCAGTATTTGTCTTGATATAATTTTATTATTTTATCAATCTACTGGTCGTAACATTGCATGCATTTGTAGGTGTGGGTTTGTGTGAAAGAATGTAATGGGTTTGTTTATATAGATAAACGCACATTTGTTCTGCTGAGTACTGCAGAGAGAAACACAGCCATGTTGAACTCATTCTCTATAGGCTCCTGTAGCAAAACATGCTTCACTTACCGGGACGCCGTAATTCAACAGCGTCTTCCTTAATTGGACAGCGTGATCTTCCAGTAATGAAGCTGGATTAATGATCCAACAAATGTAATCAGTCTCAGGTCTGTAGTCTGGTCTGCAGAATTTGTGTTTAAAATGTATTATCCATTTTTATTATCCATTGCATTTCAAAATCCTGAAGTGACTACGAGTTGAAGAGAAATTCTCATTTAAAAATGTTTCCACAGCACAACATGTGTCAGCAATATTGCAATGCGCAGAGCAGACAGGGCTGGGTAGGACAGAGCAGACAGGGTAGGACAGAGCAGACAGGGTAGGACAGAGCAGACAGGGCTGGGTAGGACAGAGCAGACAGGGTAGGACTGAGCAGACAGGGCTGGGTAGGACAGAGCAGACAGGGTAGGACTGAGCAGACAGGGCTGGGTAGGACAGAGCAGACAGGGTAGGACAGAGCAGACAGGGCTGGGTAGGACAGAGCAGACAGGGTAGGACAGAGCAGACAGGGCTGGGTAGGACAGAGCAGACAGGGTAGGACAGAGCAGACAGGGCTGAGTAGGACAGAGCAGACAGGGCTGGGTAGGACAGAGCAGACAGGGTAGGACAGAGCAGACAGGGCTGAGTAGGACAGAGCAGACAGGGCTGAGTAGGACAGAGCAGACAGGGCTGGGTAGGACAGAGCAGACAGGGTAGGACAGAGCAGACAGGGTAGGACAGAGCAGACAGGGATGCATGCGGATCAGGGGCAGCGCTGTTGTGGTAAAGGGTTGAAGAACAGCACCGAATTTTTTTTGAGTGTTTTTGAATTTTTGAGTGTTTGTTGGCTCAGCTACACCAAAGATGTGATTTCTCTTGACAAGTCTT
Organism: Brachyhypopomus occidentalis; assembly: GCA_020368025.1. Classification (NCBI taxonomy): domain Eukaryota; kingdom Metazoa; phylum Chordata; class Actinopteri; order Gymnotiformes; family Hypopomidae; genus Brachyhypopomus; species Brachyhypopomus occidentalis. Next base: position 4,506,851 of record JAGXOD010000082.1, on the reverse strand, counting down.
GCACCATATGTACTAGAATTTATTCCCATAGAATTGGAAATTTGTCTCTGGACCCATGGCAGGAACACTACTGTAATAATAGCATCCATGTTGGGCTGTTAGCTTTGGCCAGTGGCATTTGGTGATTTTTTTTTTTAAAAAAGAGCTGAAAACAGTTTTTTTATTATTTAAAAAAACCCTAATTTATTTAATTTATTATCTAAAAAAAAAAAACTTTTTTTTTCCAAATCTTTTCATTTATTTGTGACAAACTGCCACAGAGCATCATGTAGTCTCTCGACCACCTGATGTCATGAGACCTCGTCCGCAGACACGCTGCCCTCTGCCCTCCCCAGACACGCTGCCTGGATGAACCGTGAGATTGGGATCTCGGAGAGGAGAGGCAGTGGAGGAAATGGCTGCAGTGGTGCCCAGTTCCCACCCCACGCCGGCGGGCGAGGCAGCAGTGCGGATCAGCCGGGCGTCGGGGCTCTCGGCGCTGGGCTGAGACCCTTCCCGCTCTCACTCTGCCTTTGTGAACTGCGCTCGAGTCCCTCCGAGCTCAGCCAGCCATGACACGAGCCTGCAATCATTCACAGAGGCGCTTTAATGGGGAACCTCTGCAACGTCTCACCGGGGCCAGGTTAGTGGCTTATCATCCCTAGTGTATCCCAGTTCCACTTTTGTCTCAGTAATCAGGGAGTCAAACATGACTGGGACTCAGTTCGGTGGGATTGTCGTGATGCATGTAAAGAGAGGAAACTGCACAAGTGCGCAGATCTGGTCTGGACACACAGCCTTATCCGCCCCTCCGTCAGGTGAACTCCAGAAGTGGAAGCATGACGGCCTGTCACAGTTGCCGAGAAGCCCAGAGTAGTAAAACAGAAGGTGCACATTTCTGCGCTGTCACCCCCCCCCCCGCCCAAAGAAAGACAAGAAGGCGCAAATGCAGAATGACTAATCCCTTCCTGTTTACTGCCAGGCTTAGGAACAAACCTCCCCGAAACCAGAGAGCCTCCTTGTAGCCCAGTGAGACAGGTGAGCCCTGCTGTTCGTTATTCTAAATGTTTGTATGTGTACGTATATGCATTTTGCGTGTTGTGTGTGTGTGTGTTGCGTGTGTGTGAAGGAATGTGTGTGCATTGTATGTTTGTCTGAGAAGCCAGTATTTGATTACCCATACCGCCAATCTATTACACACACTCCTCTGTTTGCATACACACAACAGTCAATGCTATATAAAGCCTAACATACACGATAGTGATATGTTGTAATGGACTGCTGACAGGGATAATACAAGAGGAACAGTTCCTTAATACCGACAGACAGATGAGCTCAGGAACGCCCACGCGGTGAGTAGCATTAGAGATCAGTGTGTGTGCTCTGTATCCGAGCCAGAGCACTTCAGCCACTTACAGATGATTTCAGTGGAGTGTCCCTCACCACTCACCTCATCAGCTCTATGATTCTATTGTGTTTCGGCTCGTGGAGGAAACGCTGCCTTCCCATCTCACCTTGCTGCCTTCCCATCTCACCTTGCTGCTGCCGCCCTGGTCTTGTTTTGTTTCCCCTCCAGAAACAACATTTGTAACTCCTGAGAACGGACCACCCTGATCAAGCCATCGCGTCCAGCAGCATGGCTACAGTGCGCTTGGCTCAGGCATACCTTTGAGTGTGTGTGTGTGTGTGTGTGTGTGTGTGTCAGTGTGTGTGTGTGACTGACTTAAATGCTCTTTTTACAGTTCCATTAATCCCTCTGTTCACAATTTCACGCTCGATTTCTGAACAGCTTGTGCCTCGGTGTTATTTTCACAACCTTTCCTCCCTAATGCTGGCTGATCCTGAAACGCAACACCTTCCTTCTTTCTGCCGCGATGTGTGTGTCGCGGTGTTTTCTCAAGGCAGAGCCGTCTCATCTCCCTCTGCCTCTCTCACTCATCACATCAAAGCCGAGCTTATGGCTGGCAGCTCACACAAAGCCTGCTCATCCGCTGCTTTGCATTGTGGGCCTTCATGGATGAGGGAGGTATGATGTTATACATAAAACAGGAGAAATGCAATAAATACATACCAGTCCTAGAACAACCACTTGGGTGAATCCGATCCAAACCACGAATCAATTATATCTACTCATGCTGACTTCTACCCAAAAGACAGTAATGCAAAATTCTTTTAAAAACAACACGTAGTCCATAAAGGTCAAACCAAAAAAAAAAAAAGAACTTAAGGAAGCCAGTCTGTACAACATATCAGATGGGGCTATAGTCCAGTTTATTGCCTAATTAAATCAAAGTCATAGAAAGTCTTGGCACTGGCCTACACCATATGCACTGGGTTTGCATAGTGTCACTACATACCAATTAATCTCTGTTGTTACAACAGGTTGATGGATGTAAAAACATCAGTTGTGACATTGATGACTCCTTAATCAACCAGCGCGGCGGCCGTAAAAATATCGCTGTCGGTTTTGTCCATAGTCAGTGAGGTCTGACTACACAGTTTTTGGTGGCAGGAGATCACGTCTTAATGATTACGACACAGGGCTGGCTTGGTCTCTGCTCATCTGCTAGGTAGGAGGCCACAGTGCAGGAGCACAACATATGTGAGCCTCCCTCTCTCCCCTTTGCACAAAACGAGTGCGAAATAAAATATGCCAAAAATGGAAGGAAAACTTTGTCAGGTCAAGCCATTTTCAAAGCTCATTAAAGTTAGCACTGGAGGGTTACTCTAAGCTGACCGGCCTTATGGACATCGTCGTGAGTGATGGCTGATGTGGTAGTGCAGTTCTTTCCGTGTTTGATTGGAAGGGTCTAGGATTCATAATGCTTTAATTAAAAGTGCATGGGCATTTCTGATGAAGTGCTATCACCCAGTTAATATATTTCTCCAGATTCCTCTTCATTCATCAGTCATCAAAGAAAAGGAAAGATGAAAAGGAAGCATATTACTAGAGTGAAGTAATGCAGCTCTGAGTGAGAGATTCTCATTACACAGTGGCTGAATGTGAGAGAGCAAATTTTCTATTGTTTGGTTGCAGTAATTTCATAGTTGTATATATGTTGTTGTTTGTTAATAGTTCATTAAAAAAATTAATAAGATGTCAAATCTAAGATGATTTTCTTTGCATGGTTATATTCATTTATTTTTAATCTTAGCTGTAGTCCAAATGTGTTCATTTACATGTGTGAAACTCGGGCTCTGTAGTGTGTGTTCAGGGTGATGGTAAGAGTGGCAGGGCATACGTGGCCATCTGTCTGTACACACCCCACCAGGGCGTAGTAGGTGCCAGCAGTCAGAACAACTCGACTGGTGTAAGGAGAAAGCAGATAATGGATGACAAAAGAGAGAGGCCTTCACAGCTTGTAGGTCTGTATTCACAAACTGAGTGAGAGAGAGAGAGAGAGAGACAGAAAGAGAAAGAGAGGGAGGGAGAAAGAGAGGGACAGAGGGAGAGAGAGAGAGAGAGAGAGAGAGTTCCTCTATGTTCCCAACTGACACAGACGCTCCTTAGTCATCATCCAGCACATGGTGCCTTATTAAAGGAAGTTTCCAGCAGGCAGCAGATTGGTGCTGAGGGTACCTGGGGGTCATCCCTCCTCTCTCACCACTACTGGTGGCCCACTACTCCCATTCTTTAACATACAAATTGCTTTTTTTGTGTTGGAGGATCTGAGATTAATTGCACACACCATTTGGTGCTCCTTGTTCAAAGCTCTTAGTGTTTTTTTCTCTCTCCCCTCCCCTCTCCTCGCTGTGATTATGGTTGGAGATTAGCTCTACAGAGATTGCATCACATTAAGGCCTTTTTTCATTGCTGCCACTGAGGCCTTTGTGGTTTACATTTTAACATCGACAGCAAGTGGATTTTCAAGCAGGAGCCACACTTTACTTTTTTCCACTTGTCCATTAGAGACTCGAGGCTCCCTGTTCACTCAGCGAATGTTCTCGTTTTCATTTCATCTGCTGATAAAAAAGAGCTGATTGGTTCTCACCCGTCTCACCTTCTGAAACGCAACAATTACATAAAAACATCAGGCCATCAGAAGCATGTCTGCGTCTCTTCATGGTTTCATTGGGTTGACACATGTTCACTGCCCAACTATTTCTATTGCTGTAAAGATTTAATTTCTATCCAAAATAGATTTATGTTTCATATTGTATTTGTTCTATTTTATCCATGACAATTCTATGTATTTTATTTTGTGTATGTAGACAGCAAAGTGTAGGAAAGCCACAACTATATTGCTGTATTTGTTTTTTTTTCTTTTGGCACGGAACAAAAGATCCTCTATTAAATCATTTCTGTTTACTGCTATTTTTGGACAAATGTGGCAGTATCCATTTACTATATATACACAAATAAAATGGCATGTTGCATAAAAGCTTTAAATGTAGTAACCCATTTGTGATAACCCGCTGCATTATGAGGTGTTTAAAAGTTAAGCTGATATTGTCCAATGCAGACCTAGTTTATCTAGACTTCTCATGTTAGAGGCAGTAATGTCAACATCCTTATCAGTGTCAGTTTTCTTATTGCTTTATCAGTAGCAACTGAACGTGATCCTGCACACACATCCACCGGACACATGGGCACATTTTTCTCTATGTTCTTTGTTCCAAGTTGTCTCTGCAGTTAGTTTGTTTCAGGTGTGTGTGGGGCAGAGTAATGGTGCGGCCTCTCGGAGAACACAAACAGGCTTGCTGCAAGTCCATTAGGCTCCATAGCAGAGCCCTTCCAGATGTGGGCACCATCTGCTTGTCTGGCTTTGTTAGTGCTGGACAAGAAAGGTAAGACAGGGGAGGTGAGCGTCCCCACACTGGACCTGTTTACTCTAGCTGGGTCCCCACAGATGCCCTGCACACACCTTGCAACCAGCTGTGTGTACATGGGGAGATACTCACACACACAGTTACAAATGGGCGAATGCCTTGCCTTATTGCTCAGAGGGCAAGCAGAAAGTACCTTTATGTTCTGTACTCACCTCCCATAGAGGCTCTGGGGAAAGAATCAGCCCCAGTACTGTCATGTGCAGCCGCTGAACTTTAACAGAAGCAGTGCTTTAAACCCACTGACCAACACGTTCTAAAACATACCAGAATTGGAATGGCCAAGACCAAGCCTGTTTAAGTGCCTGTTATTGGATGTTAATATGTAGAGTTAGGCATTAGTGGGGGCAGGAAGTGTGTAAATGGGTTTTACGGCTTGCCCTGAGTGTGGGGGTTTATTGACTGCATAATCTAAGGTCACCAACACCACAGGGTGTTTCCACCTCCAACTTCTCTTGCTCTTCATCAGTGGTGAATGTGTGAATAAATAGCAAAAGTTGAATAAATGTAGCTCTCTGAATGAGTGTGACCATCGCTTTACGCAGGGTTTATCCAGGGACTGAAGTTTTGGCAGAGAGTTTCACTCCATGCAGTCAAATATGGGGCAACATTCCAGAATCCATGCTGCATATACATTATGTTTTGAACGAGTTTCTAAGACAGAATGCACCAAAGAATCGCAGCTGTAACCCACCACAACCTGGTGGATGCTCCTGTGATTTTTATGTCCCCTCTATGGCTTCTCTGTAGTTGTCACTGAGCACCACGACTGGGGACTCGGGTCCAGCCAGCAGCCTGTGACATGACTGACCCTGTGAGCTGGGTGTACAGATGGATCTCACTCTGGCAGTGACAGTAGAAGATCCCACCTGTGCAAACACCATCTCCCATTCTGCCACTGGTGCTGTACCATGTTACTGGTGCTGTTACCATGCTAACAAGAGCAGGCAGTGTCCACAAACCAGTGTGTGTGCAGACATGTCTCTTATGGAGGACACGCTCCTAGAACAGCGCTCTTACTTTCTTTGCTTATTAGGCCCTGGCTTCTTGGGTTTCCTTGGCCTGAGGACAGTGTGATTGGCATGGGAATAGTACATTTACATTTACGGCATTTAGCAGACGCTCTTATCCAGAGCGACTTACAAAAGTACTATGTGTTCAGTCAGAATATGCATCTCTATCTAGTATAAACAGGTTTAAGTCCAAACTACTTGAGGTCAAGCACTGCCATAAACCGTTGCTAGTGCTGATGCCTAGAAAGAAGACAACAAAATATAAGATTAGACACAGTGCAATACCTAGCAAGACTGAAATACCTACAAGACTACATACAGTATAGTGCAATACTATAGTGTTCCTAAAGATAAAGTGCAATTACGCTTTATACCAATGCTTCAGTTGATTAGTGCTTATAAGTGCTTTACAAAGAGATGGGTCTTCAGTCTGCGTTTGAAAACCGCGAGAGAGTTCGCTGTTCGGACAGCCAGTGGAAGTTCGTTCCACCATAGTACACTAGCAATGGCTGAGTTTCTGTCCCCTTTGGTGGGGAGCCACTCTGTGGTTGTTTTCATTTTTCTTTTTCCTTATGGACCTTGAACATTAGGCAACAACTCAAATGGTGTTCAAATACAGTGTGGTGTTCATATACAGTGTGGTGTTCATATACAGTGTGGTGTTCAATCGTTTCACACCCTTCATTTCTATTGGTTTCAATACACAGGGCTGACTGGCATGTGCAAGGTTGGCATGGACAGGCTTGTGATGGCTGTGAGGGCCTGGTCACTAGGAGCTGTTGCTGGGAAACCAGCAGAAGGCCAGTCAGAGCACCAGCACCTGGGAGTCTTCACAGGACCAGGCTTATCTCACAGGTCTCTCACTGGGAGCACTCTCACTGGGAGCACTCTCACTGGGAGCACTCTCACGGGGTGCACTCTCACTGGGATCACTCTCACTGGGATCACTCTCGCTGTGTGCACTCTCACTGGGAGCACTCTCACTGTGTGCACTCTCACTGGGATCACTCTCGCTGTGTGCACTCTCACTGGGAGCACTCTCACTGTGTGCACTCTCACTGGGATCACTCTCGCTGTGTGCACTCTCACTGGGAGCACTCTCACTGTGTGCACTCTCACTGTGTGCACTCTCACTGGGAGCACTCTCACTGGGAGCACTCTCACGGGGTGCACTCTCACGGGGTGCACTCTCACTGGGAGCACTCTCAATGTGTGCACTCTCACGGGGATCACTCTCACTGGGATCACTCTCAATGTGTGCACTCTCACTGTGTGCACTCTCACTGGGAGCACTCTCATGGGGTGCACTCTCACTGGGAGCACTCTCACTGTGTGCACTCTCACTGGGATCACTCTCGCTGTGTGCACTCTCACTGGGAGCACTCTCACTGTGTGCACTCTCACTGGGATCACTCTCGCTGTGTGCACTCTCACTGGGAGCACTCTCACTGTGTGCACTCTCACTGGGATCACTCTCGCTGTGTGCACTCTCACTGGGAGCACTCTCACTGTGTGCACTCTCACTGTGTGCACTCTCACTGGGAGCACTCTCACTGTGTGCACTCTCACTGTGTGCACTCTCACTGGGAGCACTCTCACTGTGTGCACTCTCACTGGGAGCACTCTCACTGTGTGCACTCTCACTGGGTGCACTCTCACTGGGAGCACTCTCACTGTGTGCACTCTCACTGGGAGCACTCTCACTGTGTGCACTCTCACTGGGAGCACTCTCACTGTGTGCACTCTCATGGGGTGCACTCTCACTGGGATCACTCGCACTGTGTGCACTCTCACTGGGATCACTCTCACTGTGTGCACTCTCACTGGGATCACTCTCACTGTGTGCACTCTCACTGGGATCACTCTCGCTGTGTGCACTCTCACTAGGATCACTCTCACTGTGTGCACTCTCGCTGGGATCACTCTCACTGTGTGCACTCTCACTGGGATCACTCTCAATGTGTGCACTCTCACTGTGTGCACTCTCACTGGGAGCACTCTCACTGTGTGCACTCTCATGGGGTGCACTCTCACTGGGAGCACTCTCACTGTGTGCACTCTCACAGGGTGCACTCTCACTGGGAGCACTCTCACTGTGTGCACTCTCACTGGGATCACTCTCGCTGTGTGCACTCTCACTAGGATCACTCTCACTGTGTGCACTCTCGCTGGGATCACTCTCACTGCATGCTCTCTCTGAGTAAAGTGACTTTTGTTGGGGAGGTCGTAAGGTGCTAAAAAGGTCAAAGGGGAAGCTGACCCCTCCTGTGTCTGACACGCTCCATTCTAGACAGGATGTCTGCATTGCTGAGAGGTCTGAAGAGGCAGGAGTCAAGTATCATAAGGGTGATATTGCCTGTGTACACACTCACGAACGACTACATAGTTCAACATACTTCTCGTGACTCTCACAAAGCTCAAACCTAAGTTATATATATATATATACCTAAATAAACATATATTGCTAGAGGTTACTGTGGAATCCCCCACTAAATGTATTTACAGTCAGGCTTGTTTTTTGTTAAGTAGGTGTTTGTTATTGTTTGTAGGGTGCTGTGAGATTATAAATAGTTTAGTGTCAAGTGCACTGAACTTCTCAGGGTTCATATGTGTGCAAACTGTTTTAGTATTCTACATGCTTCCCTCACCACATTCTATAGTGCTGCAGAATATGTATATACATGCTGCTCATTCCAGCTATATAAGATCCCTTAGCATCAGTTATTCATGTGTGAAAAAACTAATAACATTTTCACAGCACATTGAACCAGCTTAGATAAATGTACAATTAAGTTAGCCTGAATAGGCCTAGTTCACATTATGACTAATAAAAATATTTATTTGATCAGCATGAAAAATTAAAAGTGTGCATCTTAGAGTGTCAATATGTGAGCTTGTTCAGTTTATTTGCGTGTGTGTGTGCTCTCGGTTAATTAATCAATCACATTTTGTTAATTATTTGCATTAATTAGAGCAATTGTCACAATTGTTATTTATTATCAACACAAGGATCTGTCTTTCTGCAAATACCTCTTGAATGTGTTAAAAGCTTTGAGGATATCTATGTGTTTGTCCTTTCTGAGAAAAAAGTGATTTTATAGCCAGGTCTCTGTAATAAGTAACCAGGCGGCTGTGTATCTTTGGGTGTACACTGTGGGAGCATTCCACACCTAGCCCTCCATGTGCTCTACTAGTTATGTCTCCGCCCACCAGTTCTCAACACCCCCCCCGGCCCGTCCCCCCCACCCAAGCCCTCATGTGATACGGACATGAACAGGCCAGGCCGGGTCGGCCAGCGGCTCCCACATGGTGACACACCTATCAGGCTCCCAGACAGGACAGAGACACTAGATTCACTCTGGCTTCTGTCCACCTGGACCTTCCAGTCAAGTCCAGTGATGAGGGTATGTGGCTTTCATAACACCCACAGAGCTCATTGCTTCATATCATCATATCTTGTCACGCCTTTCATAACCCGGCGGAGTTGATTGCTGCAGATCGTGGTTCACTCACTCAACCAACTGACAGATTCTGAGGAAGAAAGAAAAGTAGGTGAAGAAAACCTGTGAACATGGTGATCCAACTACAACTCCACAACTTCTCACAGCTACTCACCACGTTTAAATTTTCTTTGATCAGAATAGTTGGCCATTGCAAAAGATGTTGGAGGGGATTATTACTGCTACTGCTATCCTAACAGACAACCGAAACAGTCCTGAAATATGGTGCATGGTGATGAGGGGGGGGAATAAATGCTAAATGCAATATAAAGAATGAATTTGTAATCCTGACTAGAATGCTAGCGTGCATACATTATCTACTAAAGCCTAATGTCTCAGGAGACAACAGTAAATCTTTGAACATCCGGCTCAAATGTGATCGCACCATTATTCTGAAACTTGGGTGTTCACTCTGACAGCATTTCATCACAAACTGAAAGAGCAAAACATTACGTAGTGACCTCGCTGTGTAGTGTCCAAGCAGGCAAACGTGGTTCATGCATGTCGTTCATTTGTATGTGTTTGGTCTGGATGTTCTTGAGAACAATATTGCAGTAAAGCTAGTAGTGTCACACTGTGTCTATGGCACAACAGGCTTTTCATCATGCGTTCAAAACAAATCATTAGCCAATAGGACTCTCTTTAGAGATTACCAGTTAATTACCAATTACTGTGGTAATTGCATATTCTATATATACAGTGCTGCTTGAAAGTTTGTGAACTTATTAGAGTAGTTTAGATTTTTCTGTTGGTTTTGCATATAAAATGTCAGGTTTATGTTATTCAATTCCATTTACATGTTTTGAGGTAAATGTGTGAGTTGCCTGCAGACAACATGAAACATGGAATCAGAGCATGTGTACAAGTAAATGAACCACAGCTGTATTGGTGGTCAATTAGGTACAAGACTCACATGTGTTAGTGAGTTAGTGTGAAACACATGTGAGTGCTCAAGTAATCAATTAAGTAATCAATTAAGTAATCAATTAAGTAATCAATTAAGCAGACCAATCAAAAGAAGGTGGTTACAGCCCATCAGTCTGGGAAAAGCTACAAGACCATGGCTGTGTTCGAAATAGCCTACTACATACTACTGGCGTACTGCTTGGGCCCCAAATCAGTATGCCGTATGCAGTATGCGAATAAAAAGAATTTTTCCAGTACGTGAAACATCCCCGGATGACATACTACTTCCGCAAAATATTCCAGTACGCAACCAGAGCTATCTTCGTGGTGTACTGCATCCCATCATGCAACGCTACGTTCACGTGACCCCGTAGTATGCTTTGCTTTTTGTCGCATACTGGAAACTGTACTGCATACTACTACGAGGACCAGTATGCAGTATCCAGTATATACTGAGTGCAGTATGCAGTATGCCGTATGTAGTAGGCTATTTCGAACAGAGTCCATCTCCAAACGATTCCAGCTCCATCCATCCATTTACAAATGGAGGGCACACAGCATCACCGCAACTCTGCCCAGAAGTGGCAGCCATGAAAGCAAAAGAGTCACCAGAAAAATAATTAATGTAAAGGCCAAACCCACAAGTTACCCACACGTCACCCACGCGTCACCCATGCGTCACCCACGCGTCATCCACGCGTCACCCACACGTCACCAGAGAGTTGCAGATCTCTCTGGCAGCATCAGGGATAAATGTACATGCATCTACAATCAGGAAAAATCAATAGACACGGCAGAGAGTTGCTAGAAGGAAGCCTCTGCTCTCAAAAAAGAACAAAGTCGCCCAATTAAACATTGCCAGAGATCACTTGGACAAACCAGAAGCTTTCTGAAAGTCCATTCTCTGGACAGATGAGTCCAAAATGTAATTATTCAACCGCAATCACAGACGCCATGTTTGGAGAAAAGTCAACACTGCATATAAACCTCTTTCCAACAGTGAAGCATGGTGGTGGAAATGTGAAGTTCTGGGGCTGCTTTTCTGCCTCCGGACCTGGACGACTCCATATTATCCAGGAAACCACCAATTCCCAGGCCTATCAACAAATTCTTGACCAGGATCTCCTGCCATGAGTTACGGAGTTGAAGCTGGGATGGAAATGGATTATGCAACAAGACAACAACCCAAAGCATTCCAGCAAAACTACCAAGGAATGTCTTAAGAGAAAGAAGATTTGCACTCTGGATTGGCCCAGTCAAAGTCCAGACCTCAATCCCATAGAAATTCTGTGGCAAGATCTGAGGTGGGCAGTACATGCCAGATGTCCCTCCACCCTCTCAACTGGTGGAGTTCTGCAAGGAGGAGTGGGCAAAACTCCCCAAAAAGCAGATGTGAGACACTCGTTTGTGTTTGGGTGAAGTAGCGGCTGCAGAAGGAGGCGCCCCAAGCCAAGAGTTCACATACTTTAGCACTTGGCAGATTTTCAGTTTTTGGAGACAGAAATTACTTGTATGTATGTATATACAATATATAAAAGAAATAAATATTATAAAAGAAAATATTTCTTTTCCTACATCTGGAATCAAAAGGAGTCTTGAAATTTCGATTCTGGCTGTAGCTTCCGAGTATCAAATGTCAAGTGACTATGCAAACCAGGGATCCTGCTTTTGCCTTTCATGCCCACAGCGAATGCAGTTGTATGGACAGAGGACATCAGGACCCAGGGGGTTGTAACGGGCCGGGCCTCCCTGCCTAGCCTCCCTGCTGCTGCACTGGGGATCTGGATCAGGGCCCACACTGTCCACAGCCCAGCTGAATGCAGACGGACAGGCTTTGGCATAGCCGTAATGGAAGCTCTATTGTTTCACAGAAGGGCACTACCGTGAGTGACTTGGCAGATGTGGGGGCTATGCTCTGGAGTTCTTCAAATCAGAGGGCTCATTAAACACTGTTATTTACGTTCTGATCATATGGAGTCGTGCTGGCCATGTGAGCAGCCGTAGAAACAGCTGCACCAGGCCAAGCTGGTGAGGGAACTCCCAGGAAGGGCACTCCTGGATTACTGGAAAACCCTCACTGACATTTTATTATCAGATCTACAAGTGCGAGTACATTTGTACATATCCTACATTCCACAATCAAACCACAAGAACCACTGAGGAAGTATTGAAGTGAGTATTCAAGAGAGTATTCAAGAGAGTATCCAAGAGAGGTCTCCATCTGCACCCCCTTCTGTCTCTTATTTTACCAAAGAGCTTCTAGTAAGCGTCCTAAAACAACAGCCAATCAGAGTAATTGGTGAGAAATACAGCCAATGAAGGAGGAGGGCCTCCAACACTTTGAACTTTTGTAGCAGTGTAGGCACGTGGGTGAAACTTGCTTCTTCGCTTTTATGGCTAGTATGACAGGAGTGAGGAAGATGACGGAAGCAACGGATCTGGCCTGCGTGCAGTCGATCTGCTCCGGTATCGGCCTGGGTGGGCAAGGCAGGCCCGGCCTCAGGGGACAGGTCAGCCCTTTGTTGACCGTGGAAGGAGACAGACGACAGAGACGCCCAGAGCTGGTTTTTACAGTGTGGGGTTAACCTCCAGTTCCACTGGCCTTAACCCAGTCTCATCAGCTTGGGCTCAAACCCACCGCACATTAAACTGGAGACACCAGCTCTCAGTCATTTAGATTTTTTGTCTTTGATGTCTCACTACAACTTGGCTGTACTGCAGGAATTGTAACAGGTGTGAGTGGTGTGGTGTGTGTGTGTGTGTGTGTGTGTGCGAGCGAGACACAAAAACAGAGTGAGAAAGATGGCAATACAGAGATTCTGTAATGGTAATGATATATAGGTGACAAAGACAATATATGCTAAAGTGATAAGGGAAAGTGAGTGTGTAAATAAATGTCTGTGTGTACCTGCGGCGATCCGTTTGTCTTATCACTGTATGTAGGTTTGCTCCCAGCCCCTAAGAGGTAGACAGGTAAACACACCTGACACACCAAGGCCATAAAGACAATAGAAGTGGACAAACACAAACACAAATACCAGCTAAGCTCTTTGGGTCTCTGACCCATGACTCCTGACCCTTCACCTTAGCCAGTCAATTGCCCTACCCATGATCTAGGGCTTCTGCAGGGAGATGGACGAGCTGGTGTTTCGTTCAGAGCAGAGATGAGAAGCATGTGAGACTCCCTGTGCTGCTTGGCCTCAGAGATAAGTGTCCTGATAGTTTCATTTTCCCAGATATTTGTGGGGGAACCGTTTCATCATCTTACAGGAAATAAAAAAACAACTCTGGAAATGAAAGCATTGGGCAGCATTCCTCTGCAATGTGAATCCACAACTAGCCTGAGCCTTGACGATCCAAACAGTGACGATGTTCTTCATTTGTAGTACAGCATGGAAAACACTCTTACAATACATAGTACATAGTACATAGTACATAGAAACAGGCTTTGCCGTCAGCTGTAGTGCGTCAGCTCCTGAGGCGTCTTCTGCAGGCAGGAGGCTTATAACTCTGGCATGTTTGACATCATTTCAGGCACTCTGCCTCAGTGTCGGGTTGCTTCACACAGCTAGTGGTTCCTGAGTACAGAAGCCCTGTATCTACCAGCAGACGGGGAAGCTACAGGGCATCTTACAAGCTGTGAGTTATGGCGTGGTGGCAGGAACCCCACAAACAGAGCGGCAGGGGGTGGAAGCCCGTTCTGGCCTAAAGCGGTGCTCACGTTGTCGGGGCATAGCAGGCAGGAGAGGCTGGAGGTGAGGTGTGTGTGTGTGTGTGTGTGTGTGTGTGTGTGTGTTCTGGTGTGGCCCTGGCACCTCTGACCCTCGACTGCGCTACGTCTTTATTTCATGGCTGACAGAGCGCATGCCAACTCCACGTATGGAATTCCGCCTCCGTCTGATTTACGGTGCTCAGCTGCTCCAGCCACTCCAGCTGCCAGCTGCATATCACGTGTGTGTGTGTGTGTGTGTGTGTGTGTGTGTGTGTGGGGGGGGGGGGGGGGGGGGGGGGGGGGGTGGGTGAAAAGCCAGAGATAAGTGAGGGGTTGATATGAAATGGGATGTTAAAGGAGATGTGAGGTTTAGAAAGATTTGAATTGATTAAGAAAATGGGGGGAAATGTAGAGGGAGAGAGAAAGAGGTTAAGAAAGTCATCTAAATGCAGCACCCATGCTCTCCATTGATCCACGCCTGGCTAGAGAAAGCAAAATGTTTGGCTTATTTTAGCCAATTAGCTGTGAGAGAGCCCATTGTGTGGGCACTATTGAGCGCTGCTCTGCTGAAAGTGCTTATTGTTGGCGCGCTCAACGAGCGATCAATGGCATGCCTGTGATCGGATTAGCCAGGTAATCGATGCAGCACACTAATATATTAACAGGGTAATTACCACTCTCTCTGAGGGAGAGAGCAGAGACAGGGTGACACACTCACCGTCCTACTGTAGGCAGTGCAATCAACACAACGTGCTCGGTGTGAGAATATGTACTGTCGCCTTCAAGAAAAATCTCACTAACAGTTTTCAGCTGAGTCAGTATTCAGCTAAGTCAGTATTCAGCTGAGTCAGTATTCAGCTGAGTCAGTATTCAACTGAGTCAATGATTAAACTGAGTCAGTGATTCCAGCTCCTTGAGCCCCAATAAGAAAACAGAGAAACCTGAGATCAGCTAGTCTTAGGTCTTCAAATAGCTATACATAACACACAGTATTTCATTTATACATATGCTATACAATATTATTGTAATATACAATACTGCTATATTCTATATATATAGATTAGTGGTCTATTTGCCCCAGTGTACCTTTTGCCACATTATGCAGGAATGTATTTAAAGATGAATACAATACTACTGACTGCTTGCTGGACAACTAACACACTAACCAGACAGGACATCTCCTACGACCTGTGACCTCGTATAACCAAACAAAGAAACAGCGAGTGCAAATCTACTTAAAAGCTACACACACACACAAACAAACACAGGCTTGTGTGCGTGCGTACAGACACACACACACACACACACACACACAAAATAAATAAACGTTTCAGATTTTTAACTGTAATGTAGTGTCCATGTGTTAGTACTGTCAGTACTAACACTTTTTTAGTACTTTTCATGTAAATTTTAATCGTTGAAATAAATTACATGATCTTGTACTACTAATGTGAAATGATGAATATACTATCTGAAAACAGTTAACATGAGGAACTTGAACAAACTTAGAACAATATACATTCACAGTGTTTATATAATCCATCTGTCACAAATAAGAGTTTCCTTTAACAAATATAACAGTGAGTTTACTTACCATGTGCCAATGTGGTTTTGGTCAGTACATAAAAGGTTTATGATATATTTAACAAGCAAAAGCAAAAATAAAGAAAAAAGATTTTATACTATGAAGAAAAAAAAAGAAAAAAAACATCATACACATCTACATAAACATCTACATACACCACAGCTTTATTCATGCAGTTAAAAATGAATTTCATATAACACAATTTATTTTACATAGTTTTATAAAGTCAAAATGGAAAAATGATTTCTTAATAAAATAGTCTTAATAAAATAGTCTTAATAAAACTAATTTTGGGGAAAATAACTATAATGCCAGAGCTGAAGCGTTTCTGTTACATGCTTTCTCACTCTGCCATAGTGCATGTTATTCGTGTATCCTAATAACACCGGAGAATTTTGGCCCTTTTATCTCCTGAATTTGCCTCTAGATGCTTTAAAATAGAGATTTTGCAATATTAAGCCTGACTTTAGGTGTACTGGTGTCACAAAATCATTATTTCAGTGTCCAGTGCCTTTGAGGTAGAACCCCAATGTGCAGAACTTATTGCAGGATCTTCTCATTTTCCACCAGATCAGTTAAGTGAGTTTCGGTGCTAAGAGGAGATGAGTGAGCTTTTTGTGAAGCAGAGCGTTCTCAAACACTGTCACGTTTCGGATCTCCTCCACTCCTGTTAACTGTTTAAAGGGACTTTGCTCCTTTGAAGAGCGGACTCTTTTGTGTGGGGGTGGAGACGGGCTTAGCGAGCTGCTTTGTATTCTCCCTGTGCCTGGTGCCTTTGGCCGCCATATGGGGAAGGAAAAAAACAGCCATATAAGTACTTAAGCAAAGTTTATATTTGCCCAGGAATTTTCAGGGCTTTGCTTTGCTTTAGTGGAAAAACAATAACCAGGCAGACGGGATGCCACCATTATAAGCACTTATGCAAAGTTCATATTAGCAATGGAAATTTTAACCTTGGCATGTCCACGAAGCTGTAGGCCTACATAATGCTTGATGGTTTCAAATGCAGCCCCCCCCCCCCACACACACACACACACCCGTCTGCTCTGCGATTCTGAGCTTCAGCATTTGGAAACTTTGGTGCTGCAGAGCGGGAGAAAATGTAAACCACAATGACCTGTTTTCATCTCCTCTCCAGCTTCTCCTGGTAGTTACGTTTCTAACTCATGGTGCCCAGAAACCGAGTCACTGCTCAAGTATGTTGCAGTGTTTTAGATATTCACCATATAGACTCCAACTCTGCTTGCCTTTATAAAAGGATATAATTTTGTACTTGGACTTCCTGTCCAGAGATGTTGATCATTAGGTGCTAGTTGATACAGACAGCAAGGGAAAATGTAACATACACACAACACACAATATCTAGGTAAGAATACATTATGCACAAATGCAAAACATTATACATATGCATAACATAATATATATAATTTAGTATATAACATTTATGCATTATGGCATTTATGTACAACACATCTATATTCCATTTTTATTAATGATTTAACAGTATTTATTTATTGATTTTGTTTATTCATTTGTAGCAGATAACTAGATAACTGATATTGAAATAACATATAAGTAGTTATAAAATATTCAAGCATCAGCACTTTGAGTTGGGTTTTGTCTACTGCCCAAGTGGGTAAATCAAGCCTCTCATTCATTATTCATAGCTCAAACAGTGGAATCTGTGCTGCAGAACAATGTGTTCTGCACCGCACGTATCTGCAGCAGTGTGGACCTGCGTTGGGCTCGGAGGTTTTTCACTTGGCCTAGCAGTCTCAAGTGCACTGTTTGGAGTGCTCTGGTGGAAATAAATCATTATTTTCTGATGAATCCCATAACCTTCCCCAAAAGGATTAGGCACTCGGGTGTTTTTCCAAAATTAATATCACAATGATGACTGAATTTACAATCCCACCTAACCGTGTTTGTGATGCTGTAATGCTGATGGTTGGACTGAATTCAGTGTCACGTCAGTGTTGGTCATACTGTAACACTGCTCGTTTACAGAAGACTGAATCCTGTGGTGCATCACAGTGTCTGTCATGTCATCTGCTTACAGTTGGTGCCACTGAGGGCAAAATGGCTCTTTGGCAGAATTCACCAACATTCCAGCTGATGTAGTCCAACAGCCTAGAGGAAATGTGGAATCACAAATACTGTTGGACATCTGCCAGGAAATAATGGCAGTTTGTTTAAAATAAAATGAAAAGATCACCTTTCATTCCAAAGACTCATTTAATAATATCAGCAATTGCATCTTTTTGCTTCTCTAAAATGGATTAAATGTGAAAAATAAGATTTGAACAGAATACATGTTGTGTACCCATGGCTCATCATTAGTGCATATCACTGCTGAGCTGACCAACAACATGTTCCAGTAAAGCACACTGGGGCTCCCACTATGGAAACTGGTGAGTTAGGGTTAGAGTTAGGGAAATCTTCCTTATACCAGTAAAATCTCTCAAAGTGCCCAGGTCAATTTCAATGCAGTATGGTTCACTGAATGCCCCTTTAGAAATAATTGGTTGACATTCAAATTCATAAAGACTTCGAAATATTAATATTACACAGGAAGTATAACTAAACCATTGGCCATCTTTAATTGCCTGAATGATTAGTGTTCTGTGCAGTGATATGAACACTGTGATGTGCAATATTAGGCACATCACATCTCAAGCAGAACAACCAGGAGAACTAGGAGAATTCTCATAATATTCTCTAGTTTTGTATTTCCAATGTGCAGTAAACAAATTACGTAAGATTTTCATCATAATTTCCTGTTTTGATTCACTTAGCTTGAACATTGTAGTTCATTGATACTTGAGCTGCTTGCGTACATCATGTTATTTTGATACATGTCCCAATGGAAACATGCATTCTCATTTGATTTTACAAATATTATTTAACAATACAAGAGAGAGTAGATGTTTAACAATTAGTATCAGACAGATACAATTGTGCTTGGTGGTTACTTAATTAATGTTCCATCCTGTTTATGCAGTAAAATTATTAAATGCTGAATCTTTTGGGTTCCATATGCCTTTTATATCATCATTTCTCTTTTGACTAAACAAGTGTGTGTGGTGTGTGCACAAACGTGAGTCCACGCAGACAGCCCAGCAGATAAAAGGGGAGGTTCCACCTTTTCATGTCAGTGTGCAAATTCTCACAAACGTATTCCTTTCACATCACCATCTCCTAATTCTCTACTATTATGTTCTCCAACATTAATGAAAGAAAAAAAAGCACATTACAGGCATTGATGCCCTTGAAGCGCATGCTTGTTTTCTGTGTTCTGAACCATCTGTCTGGCTCTAGACACAGAGAGCCACGGCCACGACCAGCCTCCCTCCTACATCTATCTATTCATGGGGCTTAACCAGCCATGTGATGGGCCCAGAATACCAACTACTGGGGCGTCGGTGTTCCTCCCTAAGATAGAGGGTCCCGCGTGTCTCATCCGCACATCCTGCCCAAGAAGGGACACCAAGACATGTTGCCTGGGCGACACAGGAGGTCAGAGGGCCCGCGTGAGAGGTGAAGGGGACACAAAGAGACGAGTGAGGGTCCATCTGGACGAGTGACCTGACATAATTAGATATTAATCCTGCACCAAAGTGTTGCAGGGGAGTTTGTGTGTTTGTGTGTGTGTGTGTGTGGGTGGGTGGGTGGGTTGTTGGGGGGGGTGGATGTAGGTGGGGGGCTGGAGGGAGAATGAAGGGGAAGCTTAGAGGGAGAGAAAGAGAGAGTGTCAGCCCTAAACGCTAAGCTGATTAGCCAGGCATGTGTTTGCTGTTGAGCTGAGGTAGGCTGGGTGCAGCGAGCCATTGGATGAGTGTGTGTGTGTGTGTGTGTGTGAGAGAGAGAGAGAGAGAGAGAGAGAGAGAAGAGGCGCGGGTGGCTGTCTCTCATATCATCTGTCTACTTGTTTCAATTGACATTTGTTAAAGAGGGATGAGGAGGGAAAGAGGGATGACAGAAGGAGGAGTGGCACCTGGAATACCAGGGCAGACAGATGGTGCAGTACGGGTGGGGGCACACCGCCCTGGCACACCGCTGTCAGTCACACTGGCCCTTACGCAGGTATCAAACTTTATGTGTAGACGCAGTGACAATCTGTGTCTTCAACTCTGCTCACTAATGACACTTATCTGTCCATCAGCACCCACCATGGGTCTAGTCCCCACCTCCACAGAGTTGTCCTGTAAGCATGTTTACCTATGTACTTAGACTAAAGAGATGGAGATTGAATTTTCTTTAGTGAGTCCTCATTGACAACGAGTTTATTAATGCCATAACAACTCGTCTCAAGTCACTAGGTGCGATGAACTGGTTTAAGATTCGTCATCCAATTTGGTGACCCTAATGTTTGGTTAGGACATCTGGGAGGAGACCCCTATGTCTGCCAACAGCAGCGTGACACATTAAAGACACTTTCACTCCATGATTTATAAACTATCCAAATGATTTCAGTGTTTGCAAAACACATCAGTAATAGTATCCTTAAGGTCTTACATCATGCACAAATCGGCTCAGCGCTCCGTTAGCACAATCATCTCTGAGGACCTTAACTCATCTCCTGAAGCCTGAAGATGACTTAGGACCATGGAATAGCAAGACGTGAGGGGCCGGAGGAGAGAAGCACCTCAGCGAGGGCAATAAAGAAGAGAGTCATGTGCGGGAAGGGACGGAACATGACGGGGGGGGGCTTGGGGGGGTGTTGTTAGCTGGTGTACTTGCTGGTGTCTTGCCTACTGAAATAAGGTTTAATGTTCATGAGGAAAACAGCCTCAGGCATGGGTGGTGAACAACAGCAAGCCTGTGAGAGCGAGAGGCCGGCTAAGCACTCTCAGCTGTGAGCACCGTGTCAGTCTCCCTACATCCACCTTCTCCTGGACGGCCCCATCGCCACCAGCCTCTGTGTGTTTGCCTTAGAGATAGAGAGAGAGAGGTGTGAAACCTTGATTCTGCTTGCTGATATGCATAAACCCTGCACTTATGATGGGTGGAGATGTCACTATCGGCTTGGCTAGGGGAGTATTTTGTCCAAGGGAGACCAAGGGAGTGGGTGGAGAGTGGGTGGAGAGTGGGAATTAGACAGCGTCGTGAGTTATTTACACTCAAACCAAATGGAGAAAAGGTAGCAGTACCACTTCACTGAAGACTGTCCCACAGACAGGGGATGCTCTGTTGTGGAAAGAACCGTCATGACTTCATGTGCCTGAATGCATCTTGATCTTGGTTGTTTAGCTGAAGTTGTAGGACCAGCAGGGAATCGCTAACCTAATCCTATTTGCTGCTGGTTGTAATACAGTGCTACTGTTTTAGTGAACAGCCAGTGGAGGAGTGTGTTTCCCTCACCATAGGAGCGCCTGCCAGCCACACACTCTCTCCACATTGCCCACAATTACACTCAGCTTGGCTCCATGTCCTCAGGGCATAAATCTCAACCTTATAGCCGCTTACCCGGCATAACTGGACACTTTTCATTGTATGCAATGCGAAAACATAAACAGACCTTTTTTTCCCAGATAAAAACAAATTCCAGTGATGGTGTAAGGATGCAGATCCCTTTGTGAACAGGAGGGAGAAACACCTTAACATGAGTCACAGACAAGACATATGCCAGACGTGAAGTACACTGTGAAACAATGTGTCCATTGGATCAGCGCATGGCAATCACGTCCAGCTGTGTGCATTTATTGCACTTAAATGCAAATGATTTACATTTCACCCCGAACGTCTGGGCAGATGACTGTTCTGTGGTTTACACTGTGTTCCACTTGCTTTACACACAGAACCCCGGGGGGAGTGATTGGGTGCGAGTGTAGAAATGATTAATCACATAATTAAAGGAAAATAAAGTTCTCCTCTGCTGCTTTGTCTGTGCTTTAAAGGCGAAAGGTGAAACTGCTGCTTATGTTCTTGTACTATGTGATATGTAACTTGGCCATATTTAATTCAACATTGTTATTGATTTAGTGTCCATTTGATCCCATGCAAAGTAATGATCAGGGAGGAAATCAAGTCCATGTTTTATGTCTTTATGAGAAAAACATAATAATAACAATTATTTCAACTCTTTCATAACGTAATGTTCCTGTTAATTTAATATGAGCTTAATATATTCTGACCATATTGACCATATTGTGTATAAAATACAGTAATAGAATATTAATATAGTATATTGTTCTATACTGAACAATTTCAGACTAATTATCTTTAAAATAATATTTTATTCTATTCTAAAAAACACCTCTGCTAATTCATGCCTGAGTGGGTTGTGCCACTGGCAAAACATTGTTGTATAATCATTTGGTGTGATGATGCACTAAACGTTCTGCCCATGAAGGTTTTATCTTTCCTGTTTATACACAGTGCACAGTGGTGCAAACCTAGAAACTGTGAGTTCTCTCCTTTACCTTTGCGATTTAAAAATGGTCATTTATTAAACAATGTGCAACTTTTTTTTTTCTGCTCTCTGCCAGTTCCATGACCCCCCCCCCCCCCAACACACACACACACACACACACACACGTGACTGCATCTGCCACATGCTGCGTTCAAAGTCCTGCAGCAGGTCTCCAGATGAGGCCATCGCTTTACTTTCCCCTCAGTGGAAATGCTCATTTTAAAACAAACGATGGGTCACACTATTAGCATTAATGGCTACATACTTGTGCTACATCAAGAGGATTTTGTGCTTTCTTCCCGGCGTCATTTTTTTATTTCTCACTCTTTTGTTCGTGTCCTGAGTGGCAACTCTCTTTCCTGCAGGCAGGTTTATGGGAGAGAGTGTGTGGGAGGGATAATAGCGTTAGCTGAGCTGATTATCAGGCCCTGCGCTCTTAATTAGACCTGTCAGCAGGGCTGCACGTTCTCCTCCAAACAGCACAGCTCGCCAAACGCCTCTAATTAGCACGAGAGTTGAATATTTCAGGAGGGTCATTCTGTTTAACTAATGACATTGTATACTATTTAATGTCAATAAAAACACACCCGTTAAACTCACATTCTCTTTTAAACATGCTACTAATGTACCTATTATAGCTAACGTGAAATATTTTAACGGCCAATTAAATCTCGCAGGTCCTATAAGACCACTGGTTTATGTTTCTCCTGGTGTTCAGCTTTGTTAATTAAAACTAAAGTGTTTCCGGATGCTTTCTGTAGGATGGACACAGTGTGAATTGTTTAAGATGAAAAAAACTTTCTGTAAATAAAAACACACCATGCTGCCATTATCCACGGCCACATAACACCTTTTTATCTTCCTTAGGGGTCCGTGTCAGTCTGCCGTCTCAGAACATGTGCTGTAAACCTTGGGGTACTCGCACACCAATCAGAACATGTGCTGTAAACCTTGGGGTACTCGCACACCAATCAGAACATGTGCTGTAAACCTTGGGGTACTCGCACACCAATCAGAACATGTGCTGTAAACCTTGGGGTACTCGCACACCAATCAGAACCAAAGTTAGTTTGGTGGGAGATGAGACCCCGGATACAACACAGCATTATTCTCGGTACTCTCTTAAAACAGACCTCACAAGTACTACGGCCATTTTTACACCAGATCACCAAATAACAGCAGCAGTGGATTATCAACATTAACATGTCATCAACATTAACATGTATGTAATGTGTTAAAGGGATTGTGCTGTTGGCCCATAGAGGAGACCATTATGGCTGGATTCACACACTCTCCTGTGGGTGAAGTGTGAGATAAGAGTCACACAGTCAACGCCACAACGTTCTGGGCTTCTGTGCTGTTCTTGAACCCCACCCACCCAACTCCACCCACCGCCGCCAACACCGGTGCAATTCTGCCTGCACCTGTGCTCAATATGCTGAGGTTCATTACGTAAGTGACCAGGACCGTGTTATGTTCTGTGCAGTCATTTTTGCTCTCAGCAGATGCAGGTCTTCCTCACCTGCCTGCGCCCCTTTCACACACATGCTCACATGCACACGTATGCGCACTCGCTCGCTCATACGAAGGGAATGGGATGGAGAGGGGGAGGGGGTGGGCGTGGAGAAGGCGGAGCAGAGAGGAAGATTAAGGCAGTGAGTGGCAGCTCTCATCCCTACAGCGTGAGAGGGTTGGAGCTGGGTTTATGGGGATTACAACAAAACATAACTGTTTACGCAACCCGTCTAACCCCACAGCACACTGAACTCACCAGTTGGGTGTGTGCATGGATATCCGTCACCTCTCTTGAAAAATATTACGCACGAGTGCAGAATTGATCCTCCTTGTGTTTGGCAGCTGAAGACTAAAAAATTAATGGAACAAAAAAGATTTTGTTTGTGATAATTTGTTACTTCAGTGTTTGTACTATAGGCAGTATACTTCATTTTCTGCATTGGGCAAAGCGTATATGCAGTGAACTGCAAAAATGCCAAATGTTCCATGATAGCATTTCCAGAGCTAGTGGGAAAACAGGTGTAACAATCCTAATTTTGAGCTCAAGGAGAAAAATATTTTCTCTGATTGCCGTAGGATGTCTGACTCTAGAATAAACTCTAACTACCGCATCATGTCTTCTGGTGAGTCCTGTGAGCTAGGCCTCTGTCTGGGGAGCGTGCTGTCAGCCCGGATGTGGAAGGGGCCTATGCATTTTCATTTACATTTTCAGCTTTTGGACACTGAAAATGTTTAACAACCTCATGCTGAACAACCTCATGCTCATTACTGTGCTGTGCATTTTTGTAGAATTCACTTTGCAAAAGTACATAATTCCACCGCATCGCAGTTCTGTAAACATGTCTTATCACAAAGAGTGCTGTGAATGTCAGTGTAACACAGTTTGATATAATATTTCCTGCTATATATTGATTATTCTCAAATATCAATCCCTCAGCCAGAACCACACATCGGAGCCAAAATGCATCCAAGAGCAGAGGTGCACGATGGGAGGTGTCCGACAGCATCGTCGGCCTGCTCATCGATCTCCCTCTCGCCCCTCCCTGAACCTCGGGTCACAAATCGAACGGGATTCATTGAGTTCTGACCTGTTTGCCTGCAGGGTCTGCTGTGCCCTTTTTGGATGGAGCGGTCTGTTTCAAAGGCCCTCTGCTGCCACGGTGATGACACTGGCCTGCTATGTGTGTCTCCTCACAGGGAGGTGAAGAGGTCAAAGGGGAGACCAGCAAAACGTGGGCTATGGATGGAAATAGACTATAAAACCACCTTTGAATTTCTTTCTAAATTATCATGGTGGAATATGCATAATGTTGAAATAGGCATAGTTGTTATACAGCCTCTTAAATGTGTACCAAGGAATCAATACATATGGCTTCATATCATGGTCTCTTTTACATTGGAAAAAAAAGGCTGCTGACCATTTTCAACGCCAATGACGGCCATGAATTGGGCCTTTGCAGGCTTGACAAAATAAATGTGATAAGATTATTGATGCTGTCAAATGATGAGTAAAAAACATTTGCAACAATATTTGAAAACTCACCGGTGAAAGCAGCCAGTCCTGATATAAATTCGATTGGCTCAGTACTGTTGCTATGGAGACTCTGTTCGTGTTTGAAGACATGGTAGAATGAAGGCACATGTACTGGTGAAAGATTGGGCATTCATCACTGACACACTACATCCTGCGGTCTCTGGATTCATTTGAAGAAACCTCTTTGAAAATACATAAATTGTGATTTGAAATAGGAACGATCCACATGTTTTTTTTTTGTTTTTTTTTAATGAGTATTACTTAATCGTCTTTTATTATGGTTAATTCATAATGAAAAAATGTCTTTACCTAAATGATAAGGCAGATGCTTCCGAGATGCACTCAGGTCCTCAGTCAGCCAGAGGAAAACAGGAGAGCTGAAGTATTTCACCTGATATCTCGGGTAAATCAGCAAAATACGTGGAGTGAGAGCAAATCTCGTCATGTCCTTCTGGATCTACGCATGGTTAGTGTGTGTGCGTGGGTATGCGTCCGTGCCCCTGTGGCCGGAAAGGCGAGGGACAGTGGTGCTGAATAAACCCAGTGAGCTGTCCAGCGCCATGCTAAATGAGACGCGTGACTCATCAGATGAAACAGGGGATTAGGTGGTAATGATCTGGCAAATGGTTTTGAAATTGTAATTATCTACCCTGTGCTGTTGTGCTTAGATTTTTGTTAGGGGGGGCACAAGAGAAAGAGAGAGAGAGAGGAGAGAGAGAGAGAGAGAGACAGAGACAGAGTATGAAAGTTACAATGTAAAGCGTTTTATCTAAACAAGTGCTTCTTACCCAGAAAAAGCATGAAAGTTCCCCACCATGAAGTGATTCTGTCAGTATAATTTCAGTGAATATATCAGTGAATACATCAGGCTTCGTCACTGAGCCACTGGTCTTTGGCTAAGTGTAGACAAAGAGGATACTGAGCAAAGGCTGATCTCACTCTGCTCTCTCTAGCGTGAACACTTGACCTGACCAATCACACTGTTACCTGTGTTCCTCCCCTTAGCGGTGCTTGACCACTTTAGAAGGTGCTAAAGAACAGCCTCCAAAAGCCCTCTAAATCCTCCCAGGTGTATTATATTTCAAAGATGGCACAACACGACGAAGTGATGCATATTCATGAGCTCGCTGGCCAATTGATCCAGTCCATGCACTGCAACATGTTCTGAAACACATGACCAACATTTAAGGGCTTGTAATTAAAATGTTATTAAAGAACCTCCTGGTATATGTAACCCTAGGTTTTTGGATCTTATTTCTACATTTTCTTCCTAGTTCCTCTCATCTTCAGTGGTGGTTAAGTCAACAGAGCACAGATCCCAGAAATCCTTTTTCAAAGCAATAGAAAAGCTCACCTTTTTCAGAACAATGATTCTCAGAACGAGTTGGCTAAGAATAGGATTTCAAAATCTACCACGAAAAAAATAGTTTCTTTATTGCAGCGATTGACCGCCATCTCATGGATGTAGTGGACTTGCGTGTAGAGGAGAAATTGGAAGACTACTGCCACCTAGTGGGTGTCTGTGCTAAAATAACAATTTTGTATTCATAAAGAAATATTAAATGCTTAGTATCAAGTAAAATAGGAAATGTATGTTGTTTTCCCAGTTTAAATGATTATTTACATGCAATGTGATGCTGTCCTGCAGGTTGAAGTAAATCGAAGTAAGTGGGATAGACTGTGTGTTTGTGGCAGACTCAGGTTTCCCAGGTGCTGCTCTTGTCAGCAAGTGGTCCTCTTCATTATTGCCTGGTGGAGCATCACGAGCTCTCACTCATATCTGCTATTGTGTGTGTGTGTGTGTGTGTGTGTGTGTGTTTTGGTGGTTAAATAATAAAATATTAATTTCAGACAAAAAACAGCAGTACATCTCTTAGTGAATCTTCATGATCCCCATATGAACATAGAGGAGAATGCACAAAAGCATGTTGTGCAAGATGCATTCGGGGTAAACACAGACATTATTATCTGTATAGATAAATAAATAGATAAGTAAACACGTAAGCAAGCAAACAACATTACACAGTTTTATACATGAATCAGTATGCCTTCCAATGGACACATTTGCCAAGAACCCATAATACCACAGCTCTTGAAATGCAGTAAATATATTGTTGAGAACTTGTATTGTATATTTGTTGATACCAATAGTGATTACAGTCTATCACAGAGACTTTTATGTTGACATGTCTCATAGATCTTACACATGACAGACATAAACAGATTAACCATGTAAAGCCCTGCAGCAGGATTACAACTGATCATCTATAACTAACTGTGGGGGCACATATTTAGTCATATTTTGAAAGCCAAAACTATATTCAAGGTTTGATATGAGCTAGCAGAAGTGGCATGTCAAAAATGTGTCAATATTGTGCTGAAAGATAGCTGGCAACTTCCCGTGATTGCATAAATGATTGGATGCGGTCTACCCTCCTGAGCTGCTTAACGCTGCCCAACCAGGGGGGTGGGGGTGGGCTTTATTCTTGGAGGGGTAGAGAGCGAATTGGTGGGTGGGGGTGGTGGAGGGGACCCCCCAGCAGTCCTCCCCCCACCACCACCCCAGCAGCCCTGGCTACAACACAAACCCACTTGACTTCTATTTAATTAAACACTTTGAAAGTTTAATATGAAGGTTTGTGTTATAAGAACAAGAGTGAGGACAACTAACCTGGAGGAAAGTGTATGTGGCACTAGTGCTAAAGGAAGAATGTCATACTCAAATGACCGTGCTGCTTAGGCAGGTTTATATCAGCTCCAGAACCTCCCATACGCTACAAGACAGAGGGGGGAACCAGTTACGCTGGTGCGTGATTTAATGATTTTCTTTTTAAGCCGCACAGCTGTTTTTCTTCTTTAGCCTATGCAGTTAATCAATCAAGTTGAATGATGATAATCAAGCAAGTAACCTCACTTCAAAGCTGTTATAACATTTATCTCAGATTGCATATGTGTACTTGTGAACTGTCTTTGTCAACTAACATGCATGAAGTATTTTCCAGCAGAGAAGCAAAACATAAGTGCAATTCATAGACAATGTCACGAGAGCAGCTTTACTGATTCATCTACCGTTCAGCAACACAGATGGTCTCCACCTGTGCTGAGATGAAACTGTTAAGATTCTGTTAAACTAGTCAACATAGTCTCTCTCTCATACAGAGAGAGAGACGTCAAGTCAACACTTACACGCAAGCTAACACAGCCCAAAACGTTTAGCTTTTTGAAAAATATATGGTGACTTTTAATCAGGCTGTTAAATGATATTATCTTCTAGGACATAAAGCTATATACGCAGCCCTCAGTACACCATTGGAGGCGGGTCCCGTGACGTCATATCTTCGCGACGTTTACTTTGGCGTCATAACACCGACGTACTGTTGACACTTCCGCGGAATCGTTTTACCAACTTAACGGGGCCAACGTCGCTGTTCTGTATTCTTTATAAATAGTTACTAAATTATATTTTAGTTCAGAACAGTAGTCCACGTGTAAGTCAATTTGACCAGTTTTGATGGCCAAGACCAAGATGTTCGTGATGATGTGGTGGGAAAACGTTCCACCTGCTTCCCCTTGAATTAAGTTGCAGCTAGATGAACGTTCGGCATTTAAAACTTTAATCGCAGGTTTCCTCCTGAATTTGGAGCTGTTTTAGAAGATCAGGGATGCAGGGCGCCCCTTCATTTCCTGGAGTGAGCTCTCAGCAGCGTGTCGCTCCGCTGGGACAGACAAGGAACAAGGTTTGCTTTCTTCAAACAGGCTGAATTTAGACGCATGTTAGATATAGCAGAAAGCTGTGATCATGCGAATGTTTCTGTATGTCGTGCTGTAGGTGGCACTGAAGCCTGGCCATAGCCTTATGGACTGGATACGACTTGCAAAAAGTGGACGTGATATGACTGGACTGAAAGGGCGATTGATCGAGGTCACAGAGGAAGAACTAAAGAAACATAACACACGAAATGACTGCTGGACATGCATACGAGGTAATGGCATTCAAGCATTCAAAGTATTCAAAGCACAAGTAAAAAAAAAAACTATCAACAGTACACTAAAGTGTGTGATGTATTTAAAATCTGTTTGGTCAAAAAAGTAGGTGTGTGTTTTGTTAGCAGTAAAGAAGCACAGCGTGGCCCTTGTGGTCAGATTGAATTCTTTCCTGTAGTCTATTTTCACCATCTCAGTTCCTCCCATTGCTTTCAGATTTGACAGAATGACAACAGTTTCGGTGTTGCCCAGGTGCATCACAGCATGATGCTGTACTTGCTAATAGAGGCATCAGCATTTTGAGCCATATCCCCGTCATACTAGAATGTAGATGGCAGCACTACAGAGCAGGTGCTTCATGACTCACTAGAGGTGCTTCATGACTCACTAGAGGTGCTTCGTGACTCACTAGAGGTGCTTCGTGACTCACTAGAGGTGATCCGTGACTCACTAGAGGTGATCCGTGACTCACTAGAGGTGATCCGTGACTCACTAGAGGTGATCCGTGACTCACTAGAGGTGCTTCGTGACTCACTAGAGGTGCTTCGTGACTCACTAAAGCTTTTGTGTTGGAACTGTGATCATTACTATTGATGCAATAATACTGTTGTTCCTGTGTCTTGTTTGGCTACCAGCCTATGTGTAAGCGACCAAGCGTTTGCTAATCACAGAGAAGTTCCTCTTCGTTCGATGAATACGATTCAGTATGGTGTGTGTGTGTTTTGTAGGTATGGTGTATAATGTCAGTGCCTACATGGATTTTCACCCTGGTGGGGAAGAGGAACTGATGAGGGCAGCTGGTATTGATGGTACAGATCTGTTTGACCAGGTAATCCTCAGACCAGAAAATGTTTGTGTTGAAGAACATGAAGGGTGCGAGGTATTTTTAACAGTAATCAAACCTAAAGCAGTGTGGCTAATGTCTGCTCTCAGGTTCACCGGTGGGTTAACTATGAATCCATGTTGAAAGAGTGTCTGGTGGGCAGGATGGTGGTGAAGGCCTGCACAGTTAGTAAAGGTACAGATCACATCCCTGCCGTTGGCATTAATCTCCATTTGAGAAATCAGTGAATCCTCAGCAGTGCAGGATGGCGCTGAATTCAGTTACAATGGTGCAGTAAAACCATGACATGTCGTGTTTTGTCAATAGTCAGACTTAAGGGCATATTACTTAAAGGGCATAATACTTAAACTTGGTATATTCTATGCTTGATTGTATACTTGATGGTTCTGTACTGTACTCCCATAGCTCTGCCAACAACCAAGGGCCATTTCCAAGTGAATGGTAGGAGCATAATTATATATTCAAGTATTAATATGTAATTATCAGGTGGTAAAGCTGTGTAAGTGGTTCACACATGGCAGTTATGTGGTGGAAAAGGAGCATTGCGCCACAAGAGGTTTTAAAATGTCTAAGTACTGTGAGATGATTTTCCTTCTCAGGTCTTGCTCCACCTCCTCCTGTGGTGCTGAAGCCAATAGTCGCACCAACTCCATCTAAAGACCATTGCCCTCAGTATGGAGCTTCTAATCATAACTAAAAACTATATTTAAGTTTGTAATGATAATCTCTGCTGTAGATGTGATCGATTTTGTTTGAATGTTATTTTACAATGTAATTTACATATGATAACTTTACCATTGCTGAAGTGTAACATTAGTATTTGCAGCAGATTTTCATCATATGAGAAATTCCATGTTTATTTGAATTTTGCTAAAAGCAGGCCTGGTGATCCTCTCTTTTTATTATTTTCTTATAGATATGATTGGTTTCAGACAGATGAGGCTGTTAACATTGTTATTTACACCAAACAGAAGGTAGGTATTTTGCTCGGTGTATTCAAAACCTGTTGCTATGTGAAAATGATCAGATTTGATCTCTCCTTCTTCTGTTTGTAACATCCCTCTTCGTTCCCTCTTTCCCACCCTGGGAGATCCCCAACTCAGGATGTTCAGTAGTTGACCTTCACGCTAACGTTCTACGGATAGAGATGCTACTGGGAAATCGGTCATATCTGCTTCATTGGCGTAAGCTATTTGGGACTTCATTGTTCAGCATTCCTGCACTTTCCTATAATATGTTTATGACTCTAATCTAATGAATATGTCCTCTTTAGGTCTGGCTCATGAGATTGAAGAAAACATTGCCAGTAAGTAATTCCACATTGTTTTGTCTTGTCAGGGAGAAAAGGTGGTAGTGAAGATAAAACAGGTGATTGAAGAGTATCTGCTTATGTGTTTAGTGCCACTGATGATTACTGTGTGTTTGTTTACTCCTGCTGTATGTATTCTGGTAATGTGTTTACTACAGATGATCTACTTGCGTGTTTAATGTCACAGATGATTATCTTAATGAAATGATCTCTTGCTCTGCTTTAAGCACAACTTTGCAAAAATGTGTTGAACATACATTTCAGTGTGTGCGTTGTGAACTCCAAGTGCACTTTGAATCAGTTTCTGAGGTTTGACAGGCTGCATATCTCAGTCAAAGGCAGAGTATCTAGGCATGGAGAATGAAAAGCAGCTTGAGGCTCATTGGCTTGTAGCTGACCTTGCTCACTACCACCCCATACTGTACGAATACCTCCACTGTCCATCACTGTTCAAGTTCACATTCCTAGACGCCATATAACAAAAATACATATATCAAAAGTACATATAACAAAAAAGTCTTTCTCACCTTTATTCGGAAGATATCATTTTGGAAAAATAAAATCTGTTATTACACTAAAGACTAATGTGAGTATTTAAGCACAAAATGACATTCCTATGTCCCAGTGTGCATGTGTGTGTTGCTTGCTCATTCATTCTCTTGCCTTGCACTCTCTCTACTCCTCTCTATCTCCCTCCCTCTCACACACACACACTCTCCCTTCCTCTCTCTCTGCTGTGGTAGTTAAAACAGCCAGTTTGGTTGGAAAAGTTCAAGTGTGCCTGCGTAAATCAGTCGGTGTCAGGTGGACACAAGTGGGCCAACCGCTAGAGTCCCACGATTCATTTATTCTAAGTAAAGATCGAGGTAAGTTGCCTGCCTCCCTGTGCCAGTCTACATCTCCGTAACAAGCTAATTCATCACCGCTAACGTCCAAATAAGTGAAGAACAGGTGAATAAGGGAACACCTGAGGGTTTGTTGATCTTGTTGTGAGTGCAGAGCTGTTCTACAGAGACTGTACGCTGGTTTCTAAAAAAGAAGTTACACATGACACCCGACTCTTCTGTTTCCGACTACCTCCTGGAACACGCATGCAGATCCCTGTGGGGAGACATGTCTACCTCAAAGCCTCTGTCCAGGGTAACGTCACACCTCAGCCAAGCTTTCCAGCAGACAGACTTGCATGGACCCAATGTTAATATTATGTGAAGGATGCAGCTTAAACACACTGATGAAATATATTATTTTGAATTATGATCTGTAACAGAGAAGTTCATGAAATTGTTCTGTACTTCTAAGTTGCAGTTATCATGCAAGCTGCTAACTTTGCTAACGAACTATCACCCTGTAGAGATGTGGTTTAATGTGTGACTTTTGAGGAGCATTCGAGCTGTGTGTTTATCTTTGAACAGGCTGTGCTGTTGTGAAGCCCTACACACCCGTAGACCACATGCTTACACCTCCGACAACCCCCAGCAGTGCAGGGAGCTCTGATATCTGTCTCATGATTAAGATCTATCCTGATGGAGTGTTCACACCACATCTGGACAGCCTGGACATCGGTGAGCCACAGGAATGTGTGTTGTGCGTGTGTAAATCTGAATGTGTGCAGATGTTGGGGTGGGGGGGGGGCAGTGGTTAACTTTTGAAACTAACAACCTCTCTTTAAAGTGGTCTGTAAGGTTTTAAAGACTCTTAAGGTTTTAAAGACTATTGCTGTAGGTTGTTGTATTCATATTATGCTTTTCTTTCAAGAACAAAAGCAAAGTGCCAGCCACAGGTTCAAGTCAGCAACTTTACATTTCTTTAATATGAATCCCATGTGTTTTGAAATGATTAAATCTTTCTGTCAGGAGCAACTCTGTCCATCAGCAGTCCGGAGGGGTCCTTTCCGAGGCGGAACTTGAGTGATGTCACTCATTTGTACCTGTTGGCTGCTGGCACTGGCTTCACTCCCATGGTCCGCCTCCTGCAGATGGCCCTTCATGAACTCCCCTCTATCAGGTTACATAGAACCTTCAGTTCCACATGCATTTTGACCATGTTCCCTCTCAGGTTTCCTCTCAGTTTGTCCTTAGCAAATGTAATATTGTTGTTTTCCGTTGATCAATACAAGGCCATAACCCAAAATGTTGACTTCCATGATATGTTTCACATATCATCTCTGTCTGATACTTGAACTGTTATCTGACAGGCCTGTAAACCTATGCATGTTTTTGTTGCCCTCTTAGAAAGATGAAGCTCATGTTCTTCAACCGTCAGGAGAGGGACATCCTGTGGCACTCCGAGCTGGAGCAGCTCTGTGCAGAGGAGGAGAGGTACAGCTCTCACTTACACTCGCAGGGTGACGGTAGGTGTCCCGCCACATTCTCTAGGCACCAGCGGCCGCCTGGGAACTAGTAGGTGCAGTGAGACCTCAGACTTCGCAGAGGCACCTGCGTGACTGAGTCTAGGCCTGTGTGTGTGTGTCAGGTTCCGGGTTGAGTACGTTCTGTCGGAGCCTTCAGCCTCGTGGACAGGCAGGACGGGACGTGTCGAGGCCTCCATGCTGCAGGACGTCCTGCAAAGACTAGAGGACTCCGAGTGCTTAGTCTGTGTGTGCGGACCTGCCGGTTTCACGGAGCTGACGGTGCGGTGAGTCCTCCTCTACTTTCCCCGTCGCTTCCATCACGCGTGCACATGCGGATCAACCTCGGTTGTCAAAGGCTGCTTCACAGGTGCCTGCACAGTACTCCCCAACAGTTTAAACGCACACTTTCTCTGCATTTGTCTCTTAAGTGTGTGAAAACTCCCATTGCAGGCTGCTGAAGCAGCAGACCTTTGGTGAAGAGGAGATCCACGTCTTCCAGGGCTGACTCCTGAATCCAGTGTACGGTGGCCTTGTTATAGCGCTGTTTCTGTGCACAGCAGACTGAGTATAAGGTTAACACCGACTACAAACAGTCCTCTGACACATGCATGATTGTCTTGAAATCCTGTGTGTTGGTACAAATGTGAGGGAGCATTTCAGAGTGCTGTCAATTGTTCTTCCATCTTGGCTAATATTTACTTTGCATTTAGGCTTAGGCCGGTGATGAAATTGACTTTCTTAGATCATGTGGTATGACGCTCACTGTGATTTAATTTTGTGCATCAGATGCATTATTGAAGTATCCAAGTGAGGTAGCCTCTTTGGCCTTTAAAGTAATACATATTACTAGCACCTAAAACGTCGAAATAAAAAAAAAAGTCTACACAAACTATGAAAATTATTTAGTTTAAGTAACAGCACATTGACCAGTAAGAAATGCAGTTGTATTTTGGACGTGGACCTGTAGCCAAAATCATTGTTTAGCACAAAGAACCAGCCAACATCTATTGGGTTCATTAGAGTTAGAAATGGGATGTTCTTAACTTCTGCATTGTGCAGTGAGGATGATGGTTCATTGTGAAACCTGCTTCAATATTTTTCATTTATGTTCTGTAAAAATATTGAAAACTGCCAGCATTAAATTATGTGTATGTTTATATATATTTATATATACGAACATCTTATACCTTCAGATTGCGGACTTTTTTTTGGCATAATTGAGGGGACTTTTTTGTGTGTTTCCTATTACACAGCTTGGACTTGTAAGGAATGTACTGACCATATTGCTTTATGCCAGACCCCTGAAAGGTCTGGTCACTGAGCCAGGGGAAGGGAGGGAAAGTGATTGTGGAGATGGTACAGAGGTTATTTACATTTATATCCAAACAAAAACAAGCAAAAAAGTAATTTAGCAAATTAACTGCCCAAATCCTATCAAGCCCTAACTACACCAAGCCAGGAACAACATTAAAGTAAAGTGTCCTGTCCCAGAGTCTCACTAGTCCTGCCTGAAGTGCCATGTGTCCCCAAGTCCTAGCTGTGCTCACATGACCAGGCCAGTTACATGAACAAGAATAATTAGGCTGGACTTAAAAGCATGTTACTGAGATGTTACAGACATCTCTGGAATCGACATACGTTTATTGCAGTGACACTCAGAAGTGCTCTACAACTTCTCAGAGCATTCCCAGACCCCTCAGGAAGCACCGGAAAGAAGAGGATCTATTCTTTCACCAGGCAGCATGTTCTTAAATGATGCCGTCCATTAAGCATGTCCTGTGGGTGAAAGGAATGTAGTAATGGGCTTTGGCATAGACTAGAGCACATGTTTATTATCTCAGTCAGCTTTATCCCAGTACTGTCCAGTATCCAAGTACTGTCCGGGTCAACTTGCCACTCATGGAGAATTGGAGGCCTTGTTTGCAGCTATGTCACAATGC
Organism: Brachyhypopomus occidentalis; assembly: GCA_020368025.1. NCBI lineage: Eukaryota > Metazoa > Chordata > Actinopteri > Gymnotiformes > Hypopomidae > Brachyhypopomus > Brachyhypopomus occidentalis. The sequence goes on along the minus strand of JAGXOD010000082.1, from coordinate 4,471,441 downwards.
ACATACAGCATATTTGTATTATCTTTGCTGTTTACTGCGCTAATTATCATGCGAGCACCCCCCTCAGTGTAATAGTATGCTGAGCATTTCCCTTTTCTTTTGTCTGATTCTTTATTTTCTGTAATGTTGTCTGTTTCTGTTTTCTGTAATCCATTCTATCCACTCAAGAATTCGGGCCTACCTATCAATGTGTGTGTATATAAGGGAGATATCTTATTATTCATTTAGTGTGGTGTTTTCACCTTTTTGGCAATTACAAATTCAAATAATATAAATACAATTATTTATTTTACAAATTGTGGCTTATCATGTTAATTTTTTTCCTTATTTAAATGTTGGTGTGAAAGTAACAAACCTACTTTTAGCAAAAGGCTGACACTATATCATGAACAATGAACAATCATGAACAGACTGAACAAAATATTCCATAGCTAAGTACTGGTAGATTTTGGTCCATCAAAATCCATTTTGCAGGTCAAAGATGTACTTTTAGAAAATTACTAATTTGTACCAAAAGAATTCCCTTAGCATTTTATTTTAGATATCGACATGGACTGAATCAGTACGTGTTGTATCGCGTTAGTCCAATAGGTGGCGCACATACGGTTCTTTTAACATTCAGTGACGTCTACCTACTACAACACAGCTAACCTAGCTCAGTTTAACGGGAAAATAAAAAGACAGTAGATTGAATGGACCTTTAACTTTTAAAAATAGTTAACTAGCTAGATAGCAGTTTAAACAATGTCCTTTTTAACCCCGTCTTTCCAGTCTCAGGTAAGATTTGAAAAAAAAAATCCCCGTTGAAAAGTGACTAAAGAATGATGTAATATCGGTAAGGTAGTTGCTAACACCGTCGTCCATAATTAGGCGGTTTTGGTCGTTGTCAGGGTCCAGTGTAACACTTCGAACAAATTTAACCTAGTTGATATTACGTTGATGAGTTTTGTAAAAATAGTAAATGAACTCTGATCTACCTCAACAAGATAGCCAGCGAATTAGCTGGCCAGTTTGGTAGCTTCCCAGTTAGCAAATATCGGGCTCCTGGTTACTTAGCTACTCGGTATTAGTTAGCTATCTTAGCCTAGCTTACCTTAGCCTATCTTGTTTTAGCCTAGTTTATCTTAGCCTAGCTTATTTTAGCTTAGCTTAGCCTAGCTAGCTTTAAGTTAATACCTGGAAGTTTCTAGACTAGAGCCATATACCTGGCTTCGTGCATACATGGCATGTCTACAGATTTTGTCTTTGAAAGTTTCCTAAGTTGTCTATCTATTTATCATGCTACATAAATGCGCCGTTACTGCGTCTGTCATTGCCTGAGATAAACGAGTTGGCATCTCGTCTTGCTAGTGGAAAATGTGACTATTGGAGTTGTAACATAGCGTAGCTGTTAACGCAGCCCTGACCGCAGCATGTGGTATTTCTCCAAGTTTTGTTAGCGACGTGTAGCTAAGAAAGTCCAGTACGTTTTTACGTAGATAAAAATCCGGATAAAAAAAGTTTAACTAGATATTTCCCTGCTTGCCGTGCTCTTAGCATTTGTCTAATGACTTTTTTTGGCATGTGTAATTTGCCCATTAGGTAACTCTGCCATTGACCCATGTCGTTAATGCCGTGTACTCCTTGAAAGTATCAGTCAGCTGCGCTGCTATTGCTTCAGTTCAGAGCCATCAGAAAGACCTTTCACCAAAGTATGACCTCCTCAGTGGAGCCGAAGCACAGGTAAGCTTAATTGTGATAGAAAAGATGTGATCTAAGATGTATGTAAAGGACGTTTAAGATTAATCACAATACAAAGGGAGTTTACACTACTCTGTTTAAAAATGCAATGTTGAAGTCACATAATGTGTAGGTGCATTTTAAGTTTGGGTTTGAATTTTCAGTAAGTTCTAAGGGGAAACTGAGAGTTTTGTATGTTGACAAACGGAAGGCCTTTTTGAACCATATTTGAATGTGTAAAGAGAAGTATTTCCAAATTTTACACATAGGTTATCATAAATGTACCAAAAAGCAAACAGCTCCTAATGTATGGGGATCAACATGTTTGTATTTAATTGTGTGAGCAGGTGTTTTTGTTCTGATTTCTAACACCTTCACGTCTTCGATAAACTACAGCCTACAGTATACTACAACCATGACTGTATATCAACTTCTAATTCCTTGTAGCATCTAGCAGAAACCTTTGTCGACATGCGCGATAAAGTCTCTGACTGCAGTGTTGGTGTTTGATACATGAGGCTATCATAAACACCAGCAGGTGCTTAAATTCTGCGCATCTACCGCCTTGCAAAATATAGTTCACACATCCGGCTTTGATATTGGACGCTTTTAAAGACCTTACTTAACTGTATCTGGAGTGTTAAAGTACTATTGTAATTAAACTCTGCAGGGCTGTATGTCTTAATGACTCGAGTTAGGTGCACATTACTACAGCGATACACTTGTATCATAACAAAAGCTCAAGTTTTGCAGCGCATGTATTAGAGAAACCTTTTTATATTGCTAACCTTTTCATATCTGTCTTCTAATGGATATTATGCGCACATGTTTACTTTTGAAGTACCAGCAGTAGTGCCTATAGTGCCAGTAATTGAGGGCAAGTATTGAGCGTGTTTTTATGGCTGTTCCTGACTGCCACTCTCTTGCAGCCCCAGGACTCGTGTCCGTCCGAGCTGAGAGGCAGTGCAGTCAGTGAGCTGCTGGCTAGGCTGAGACCCACGCTAGCTCCAGAGGGGAGCCTGGACCTCACAGGCCACCGTCCCTCCTCCAGATGGAAAACATCTCACATCTCCACATGCTCCTTCTTCCACAACAAACATGGTACAGTACGAGCAGAGCATTTTTGCAATTGGCGTTTAAATCCATTTAAAGGGGAGCTGTCTTTGTGGGCGAGGTATTATTTAGTTATTTATTACGGTCTTTCCATAATGGACAGGATGTGTTGCACACACTACCAGACCATTTTTTTGTGTGCAACGTACTACTGGTGTAGGAATAATTTTTGATGTGCATTGTTTAGTCACATGAAAACAGAAGAATGTGCCCTTTGTTTTCATTTTAGGTAATACCAATATAAATAGAAGTACAACCGGACAAGTAGTTTTAACAGCGAAAGCCATTTGTTGCTGATGTGCTAGTTTGTTAATTTTATGTATTGGCATAAAAGTAAAAAGTCTGATTTTTTTGTTTTTGCTAGGTTTCCCTCTCAGAACAGCAGGAATCTTTGGGTCTTCAGTATTCTACAGACACACATTTAGTCCTCTTCAGGAAGCCAGCTCTGACCTTCAACACTTGCAGGGTATTGCAGTGAATGAAGCCCTTATTTATAAAATGATCAAATGACCACCGCTTTGTGCTTTAAGTGACGAGACAGTGGTGGTGTACTCCTGTCTCTTTCAGGGTTTAATACTCTATGTTCAGAAAAGCCCTTTTACTGTTGCGAAAAGCTGTTGCTTGTTGTCGTGCTATTGACAGCAATCAGTGTGGTGTGACCTATTTTAGTCTGACCTCAGTAACAAGTGCTTTTGCTTATAAAAGTTCCGTACAGACTCTTAATTTGTAATGTAACAGCAGCTTTATCATACCTGACACATACCTTCATACTTGTACTTTAATGTAAAGTTTGGAAGAGCAGGCAGTTTGTCTTAATCTATAGGCATTACGTCAATGTATTTACGTGAAAATGTATTTTGCTCCTACAAGCGTGGGTTCAGAGCAGAGGTTTTAAGACTCTGAGGTCTAAGACTAGACGCCTTCAGCCTAGCAATGAGAGTCCAGCAGAACCAGATGGCTACACTCCGGCATTCATGAAGGTTAGCAAACAGTCTTTCTGAGGTGCAGCACCTAACATCAGTTTACGTTGACATGAATTGTTAAATGATAATTCAGCAATTGACTGCATTTAGTCCCTCATATCTGGTGGTGCTGGTTCACTGTTCTCTTTCAGGGTCTCCTCACGAGGGAAAAGGCTGATGTTGAGAGTCTTGACCAGTTATTGAGGCAAAGGAACCTTCCAGAGAACCTACAGGATGCCTTTAAGACTGGATTCACTGAGGGCTTCATGAAGGCTCAAGCACTAATCCAGAGGACACAAGGTAGGACCCTTTGTGACTGTGTTTTCTCAATTATATATAATTTAGTTTGTATTTGCTAACTTGCTCTCTGATGCTTAATTGCCTTCTTATATTAAGGCAATTATTATAAATTCTTCAACCCCCTAACATCCATTGAAAAATGAGGTGTATGTTTTGGTATATGTATTTTGGTTGTGTTCTGTTTATGCACTTGTATAATAACCAATTTTTGTCATGCACAGAGTGAGGTGTTGGTTTCTAGGAATGACTGAGGAAAACTGAAATGTGTTTTTGACAGATTCACTTAAGAGAACCCGTCTGGTTCTGCTTGTCCTCCTGCTTATTGGTGTCTATGGTCTGTCCAGAACCCCATTTCTCTCGGGTAAAGGCTCCTTTTCTGATACTGGTTTCCTATGTTATTCATTATCTGTTTTTGCATACACAGCACATTCAAGCTAATTTACACAGATAACCATTTAAAAGGTTAATTATACATTGTTTACATGGTGAATCTATCAGTCACTTTCCACTGGTATTTCTTTTTCTCACTTGTAAACATATGACGTGAACCATTAATGTATGTATATAATGCAAGTAGGCAAAAGAAATGCCAGTTAAATCTGACCTGTAGGATTTAAAATCTGGTTTGTTGTGTTGCTGACTGTATTTGCCTTGTTCTGTTCACAGTCCGTTTCCGTACTACTTCTGGCCTGGATTCTGCACTGGATCCTGTCCAGATGAAAAATGTCACCTTTGAGCATGTGAAAGGAGTGGAGGAAGCCAAGAATGAGCTTCAGGATGTTGTTGAGTTCTTAAAGAATCCCCAGAAATTCACTGCACTTGGTGGAAAGCTTCCTAAAGGTTTGTTTCTGGATAAAATATGCCTCTTCCTAAAGGTTTGTTTCTGGATAAAATATGCCTCTTCCCAAAGGTTTGTTTCTGGATAAAATATGCCTCTTCCCAAAGGTTTGTTTCTGGATAAAATATGCCTCTTCCCAAAGGTTTGTTTCTGGATAAAATATGCCTCTTCCTAAAGGTTTGTTTCTGGATAAAATATGCCTCTTCCTAAAGGTTTGTTTCTGGATAAAATATGCCTCTTCCCAAAGGTTTGTTTCTGGATAAAATATGCCTCTTCCTAAAGGTTTGTTTCCCTTGGCAAACGTATGTGTTCGTGTGTATATTGTTTGAAAATAAAAAGATCTGTAGGCCGTGTCTGTTTTGTATAATGCAGGTATTCTTCTGGTGGGGCCTCCCGGGACTGGAAAGACCCTGCTTGCCAGAGCGGTGGCAGGGGAAGCAGACGTGCCGTTCTACTATGCATCGGGGTCAGAGTTTGATGAGATGTTTGTGGGTGTTGGAGCAAGTCGCATCAGGAACCTCTTCAGTGAGTGTGAAGGGCTTTCACAATGGTACCGCCCTGCCTATGTAGCAGATGTTTCATCGCTTTGTCCTGTGGTTTAGGTTTTGTTCTGTGGTGGTACGGTAGATTCCCGAAGTGAAGCTCAGCTGGGTTGTGTGTTCTTCTTGGTTATGGTTCTCTACAGAAGAGGCAAAAGCCAACGCCCCCTGTGTGATATTCATTGACGAGTTGGACAGCGTCGGTGGAAAGAGGATTGAGTCACCCATGCACCCATATTCACGACAGACCATTAACCAGCTCCTGGCTGAAATGGATGGGTCAGTAAGATATTGTATATTTGCATATATATATATATATAGTATACTTGTATAGTATATTATATATATAGTATGTTTGTGTATTGCATCATCAGAAAATGAACATAAATACTGTACAATGTTGTATTTGTTTATTTGACAATTTCAGGTTTAAACCAAATGAAGGGGTCATTGTTATTGGGGCAACAAATTTCGCTGAAGCTTTGGACAAGTAAGTGTGTTTGAAAACAAATGATGTTGGGAGAGTTTTTCATACTCATGATTTTAATTTGAAGGCCTCCAACTATATAGCTTCATGCACCAAGAAAACGACGAGTGCAGTATATGTGTGTGTGTGTGTGTGTGTCTTCAGTGCTCTGGTGAGACCAGGCAGGTTTGACATGCAAGTCACAGTTCCCAGACCTGATGTGAAAGGACGCACAGAGATCCTGAACTGGTACTTGAAAAAAATCAAAGTGGCCTCAGGTGAAAAGCTGCTGTGAATCATACACACTCAAAATGAACCTTATAGTCTCAGTTCACATTTATTATTACCTCCAAAAACGTATGTGTACATTTGTATGCTCCTCAGCTGTGGATGCAGAGATCATTGCCAGGGGAACAGTGGGCTTCTCTGGAGCAGAGCTGGAGAACTTGGTGAACCAGGCTGCACTAAAAGCTGCTGTAGATGGGAAAGAGGAGGTGACGTTGAAGGACCTGGAGTTTGCCAAGGACAAGATCCTTATGGGTGAGACTCTGTTCTGTGCACATGTAGGACGCATTCATGCTGGAGACCACTGATCGTGTGTTTCTTTATCCAAACACACTTTTCTCATGCGTTTCTCAATAGGTCCCGAACGCAGGAGCGTGGAAATTGACCAGAAGAACAAGACCATCACAGCTTATCATGAATCTGGTCATGCCATAGTGGCATTTTACACCAAGGATGCCATGCCGATCAACAAAGCCACCATCATGCCCCGCGGCCTCTCTCTTGGGCATGTAAGTATCAGGAATGACCACAACATGCCCTGCAACACAGTTCACTGGCCATTAAAAATCACACCGCATACATTGTGAACATTTGATAACCTACGTTATAACCTTCACGCAGGTGTCCATGCTTCCTGAAAATGACCGGTGGAGTGAGACTCGTGCGCAACTGTTGGCTCAGATGGATGTCAGCATGGGGGGCAGGGTGGCTGAGGAGCTCATCTTTGGGGGAGAGAACGTCACTACAGGTGAACTTTATGTACGAGTGTGTTTTGATTTGAGTTGGTTCGTTTCAGTTGAGGTCACCTTTAAAATATTGGTCGTTGTTTTAAGGTGCATCAAGCGATTTTGATGGAGCCACGCAGATTGCAAAGATGATGGTGACACGATTTGGAATGAGTAACAAGGTATGAGGACTACGAAGGTGGTGTGAAGACTGCAAGAACAAACGGTTCTTCTATGATGGATTATGAAACCATTCTAATGAGTTTTCATTTGTCATCTGTTTCTGAAAACATATTTAGTAATAACAGGAGTGATTTATAATTGATAGCATTTGTCGTATTTTCATCAAAAGTTATTGCACCTTTTAAAGCATGATTTTGTGGGTTCTATAATAGTGTTCACAATCCTGACTGTTAAATCTAGACTTCATCTTGATTGTGATTGTGTCAGACCAAGCCCTCTGAACCAAACCTGAACTTCATTTAGTGATAAAACAGCTCCCACCGTTAAGATACTCCGGCTTTACATTTAACATTTATAATATACAATCTGCACGAGTGTGTGTGTGTGTGTGTGTATAAACGTTGCTTTCTTTGGCTTTTCAAATGGCTTTGCTGTTTCTCTGGGTCCAGAGGCGGCGTTTCTTTTTTCCCATGAGGCTTCACTTTGCAGGCATTGTGATGTAATTGAGTGGGAACCTAATGTTCTCTCTGCCTGTTCCAGCTGGGGGTCATGACCTATGCTGACCTGTCCAAACAAAGCCCAGAGACTCAAGCTGCCGTTGAGCAGGAAGTCAGGGTCCTGCTGCAGGTACTTATGGCTTCTCACCTCAGGAAGTGTTTTCTCATGGTCTTTAAGATTATAAATCCTAATTATGTTCGTTTTCTACTCTTGCAATTGCGTCTGCAGGACTCGTATGAGCGTGCTAAGAAACTACTCAAGATGTACAGTAAAGAGCACAAGAAACTGGCAGACGCTTTGCTGACTTATGAGACTCTGGATGCAAAAGAGATTCAAACGGTCCTGGAGGGCAAATCTCTGGACCCTAGATGAGATTGATTTTAAGATTTTCAAAGATAACAGAAGACATAATTCTTTACATTTAGACATGATCCGTGGATAAAGACCTTTGGGCAAACTACCTTTCATCATTTATAAAACAGTGTGAACAAATATTCTGTACCATTTTTATCAAGAGAGAGAGAGAAAATTTCACTTCAAAAATTGTTTTTGTCAAGAAGCTGTATGGAGTCTTCCCCCTTATTTCAATTTTTTTTCCCACCTAATTTGGTTAGAGTTCTGTGTGTACTCGCTCTGTCCTTCGATCACACAGTGAAAATGGTAAGAGGCAAATCGTAAGTGTTCAACCTCCAAAGGAGGGAGAGAAAATGGACTGAGAATATGAACACAGTGGGCGTCCACTTCAAGACACCTGCCTCAGCTGGGACTCAGAACATGCATTCCGTAGCAAATGAAAGTTAATATACTTTGAAATAGCCATAAAATGTCATACTTTATTGTTCAGTCAAATCGCAATGTAATATGGCTACACAGAAGGGTTTGCGGAAGCAGTTAATGTCCTGGGATGTATTTCAATACCTTCAAAATGAAGACGTTATCATTTATAAGGGGGAGGGTAAACATGGTAATTTAAACTCCAATTTTACACCTACCTGTTTAGAGAGCTTTATTTAGACGTAGAGACTTTATTGTACTAAACAACATTCAGCCAAGAGTGTAACAACAAGAGTAAAGGTTTAATGTCAAACTCCTAAGTGTTTACATGGAGAGAAACCTTATATTTCCCAAAAAACACCAAATCGAAACTGCTCCGTGTGAAGTATTGTTAAATATGTTATGTAGTTGGATGCACAAAATAGTGATTTTTTTTTTTCAGTGCTATTTATTTGTCGCCTAGTTTGTCATGGTGCTGCTCTTCAATCTCACGGTTCATTTGGCCCTTTAATTGGCCAGTGTGTGAGCGGATAAGGAGCCATCGTGGCTGCACTGTGTGCTGTTGACTGGCTTTGATTTACCAGGAGCGAGACTACTTTGGCTCGTTAAAAATGATGACAAAGACTAATAAATTGTTTTTAAAATCCTAGGAATGGGATTTTTTTCCCTTAGGTTCACAATTTTATTAAATTCTACCAAATTGTATGACGCTATTAAAATCACTGTTACTTCCAAGTACTTGCTTCAAAGTAAGGCCCTGTTGCATGGCCCATAATTGAACTGTGGGCACTTAGTAAGGGCCAGTTGTTCTGTAAAAAAGATCCATGTCTAAATTAAAGCTGCTCCTTTTAAAGTAAGGAGGGGATCATTTTAAACAATACCTTGGTCTTAAATGAAAGCTATTCAGATTGAAAGTCTGAGCTTAGCCTTCAGGTCTTCAGTTAACCTGCTATCCTCTACTTGATTGTTTCTCTTCTCGGTGGTGCATGTCAGTATTAAAATGCCTCTATTATCTATACTGAGGTAGTCTTTTTATCTTTGCCTGGGTATACAATTATTAGCTTTTGTTTCAGAGCTCTAATTGTGGGTTATGTGAAAACTATACATGCAACTTGATGCCTGTGTCTTTAAACAGACCTTTGTTTAGACTTTTTTCTTTGATTCTGAGCCATGAAAACCTTCTTAAAAGCTTTGGGATGTTAAGCAGTGACTCTTAAAACTCCTGGCTGGATGTAGATGCACTCTGATCTGTAAGGAGAACACCAGGTGTGAAGAAGTTTCAAAGTTGGAACGGTTTAAAATGTTTTACCTGGTTATGGTACATGGTGATTTTCCTCTCCTGGAGTGACTGAGGGCACCGAAATGGATGAAGATATTGCTGTAGTTGGCATTGGGTGCAACTTCCCAGGAGGTATGTTTTAGTACTGTATTTTCAAACATTTCTTGCTTGAGTATGAGTAAATGTATATAAAATGTGTGTGGCATCCTCAGGTGAGGGCCTTGACAATTTCTGGAAAGTTCTTGTTGATGGGAGGAACTGTGCTACAGAAATTCCAGAAGATAGATTTGACTTGACACAGTGGTATGATCCTGACAACACAACCCTTGGAAAAACACAGACCACTAAAGCTGCTTTTATAGATGGGTAAATGTTTTATTTCTTTTGCTACTTTTTCCATTATCATCTTGTCATTTATTTTATGTGAAATATTTTATGATTTTCTTTTTTTTATTGCTTTGCAAAAACTTTAAAATTATAGAATAACTGTAAAAGAAAATGTGTGCATATTTAGAGTACTTGGCCACTGAAGGGAGACAAACCACATGGCTGTGAGGTCAAAGTGCAAAGTGTCTGTTCTATTTTGGAAGGTTTTATATTGTTACACACTTTTTGTTCAGGGACCAAAAGCAGTTATTGCTAAACTCACAGAGACTGTAGTCCAGACTGGTACATGTGCAGCTGTAGACAGGTGTGTATTGGGACGGCAGCTGGATGTTAAAGAAAATCACTCAAGATGAAACCAAATGCATCACCTCACCTTGTTTAGGGTCCTTTGACTAGACAGTTTATTGTAATTCTTATTTACATTTCCCCATTGAGCATCAAAGTGTTTATTTGTCTAGTTAAGAGCAGTTAAGATGCATCTGCATTTCATCTTGCTGTTGCTAGTCATCTGGTAGAAATATTTGAAGAGTTTAATTTACTATAATTTATTGTCCTGATATGTATATCCTAAATGGAAAGCTGACAGTCAGCACTTTACCTTTCTGATAATTGTTTAATTTCCAGACTTAAAAAATTCAATCAAATTCAAGCTGCCAAAACATGAAAAAGTTACCCCGGGCTTCTTAGAGACCACAGTGGACTCAGCATTCACAATAATAGGTTGTTTGCTGTGTTAACACAGGTTGATTCTATAAACGATCAAAAATTTGATTGAATATGTCATCTGCTTCTTGTTTTCCACCAGATTCAATGAGTTTGATCACAAGTTTTTTGGCATCTCTGAGGCTGAAGCAAACTTCATGGATCCTCAGCAGAAGCTCCTTCTGCAGTGCTCCTATAGAGCCCTTGAAGATTCGGGGATTCCTATGGAAAAAGTCAGTGGCTCCAGAACCGGTGTTTATATAGGTAATAACACCATAGAGTTGTTTTTAGTGAATGTGTCACTCTGTGTAATTTGTGCTGGCCTGTGTCAAGCACTGTGAACAGCATCCTTATTTTTCAGGGCTCATGAACAGAGACTACGAGACACTACTGAACAACAGTGCAGGCACAATAACCCATTACAATGGGACTGGGACAGCCATGAGTATAGCTGCCAACAGGGTCTCCTATACCTTCAACCTCACTGGGCCTTCATTTGCCATTGATAGTGCCTGCTCATCCTCTCTGGTTGCTCTCCACTCTGCATGTCAGGCAATTAGACAAGGTAATTAATGCCTTTTTCATCATACAAGCGCATAAACATACTAGGAATGGCAATTGGTCTTCACGGTTTTTTTTTTTGTCTTTGTTTTGCATCAGATTGTATATTTTTTTGTGTTTTCCAAATGCCTAGAGACTTGTATGAAAAAAATGTTTTTATTGCAAACGGTATTCAATACGTATATTATAGCATAACACAGGCCAGATTTGTGGCTACTCTTTGTGAGTCATGATTTGAGCTATACAGTACAGTCACCCTTTTGATAGTTGTTGGTGACCCATTTATAAAACCCAAAATTAGTATTTTCCATGCATGGTGGTCCAGTTATAGACTACTTGAAACTTATTATATCGTTGGAAGTCACGACGTAATGATAACTGTTTTTGAAGTTTTTGTTTGTTTTATTTGGTCAGTGTAACAGGATGATTAAAGACAGATGGAAGCAAACTAAATTACCACTAAATTTAAATATAACCAGTTAATTCCCAGAGGATCTTCTGTTGAAACATCTCAATTTGCTACGTGATGGATTGATATTCTTTTTTCAGGTGATTGTGAGATGGCGCTTTGTGGAGGTGTCAGTTGTATTCTGGAGCCACGTGTCTTTGTGGCTCTCAACAAGGCAAAAATGATCTCGCCTGAAGGCATTAGTAAACCGTTCTCCAGCAGAGCAGATGGATATGGAAGAGGAGAAGGCTGTGGTATAGTTCTGCTAAAACCTTTGAAAAAAGTAAGTATATTCTCACGTATACATTACATTATTCATATTTCACTCAGTGTTTTATGAGTTTTACCTTTACTGTCTTAACATTTTTTCCAGGCTCTTGAGAACTTTCACCACATTTGGGGCATCATATGCAAAACAGCAGTAAACCAAGATGGCCACACTGTCACTCCAATCACAAAGCCATCCATGGTCCAGCAGGAGAAGCTGCTACACGCAATCTACTCCACAGAGACCTACCTGTCTGATGTCCAGTACATAGAGGCTCATGGCACTGGGACTTCAGTGGGAGATCCAATAGAGGCAGGTAGCATCTCCAAAGTTATTGCCAAGGCGAGGTCAGCAGGCCTGGGGCCACTCTGCATCGGCTCTGTTAAAGGTAACATTGGACACACAGAATCTGCAGCAGGAGTGGCAGGACTCATTAAGGTTCTCCTCATGATGAAGCACGAAACCATTGTTCCTTCACTGTTCTACTCAGCAGAAAGCTGTAGCATAGATGCCCAAGCTCTCAATCTAAAGGTCCCCACCAGAGCTGAGCGATGGCATTGCACTAGTTCCATGGGGAGGGTGGCTGGTGTGAATAGTTTTGGATTTGGTGGCACAAATGCACATGCCGTCATCAGAGAATACAGATGTGCTATAGTCTCTAGTTCATACAAGCTCAATTCAAGGACATTGTTTCCATTGTCTGCTGCCTCAGGTAAATCCCTTGAGTTGTGTGTTGCTGACACGCAGCAAAGGATTATGACCGACCACGAAACTGACATACAAAGTCTCCTCTATACATCTGCGTGCAGAAGGAGTCACACGAAACACAAATACAGAAAGGTATTTATTACCACGTCACTTTCACATTTAGAGGGACAGCTAAAAGCTGGCTTGAACAAAAAGCTTGTTCAAGTGAAACCAGACCCCAGGGTAGTTTTTGTTTTCTGTGGAAATGGTGTCACCTACAGAGGCATGTGCAAACAGCTGCTGAAAGAGGAGCCTGTTTTCAAAGACAAAATGAGAGAGGTAGAAAATTGCTTTCAAAAGTACAAACCTATAAGCATCTTAGAAAAAATAGAAACCAGCTTCGACAACGATGATTTCTCAAAACCAGACATTGTCCAGCCCCTTCTTTTTGCCACTCAGATCGCCATAGCTCATCTGCTCAAGCACTGGGGCATCAGACCACTTGCGGTTCTCGGGCACTCTGTTGGGGAGGTCGCTGCTGCTCACTGCTCTGGTCTTCTGTCTCTTAACGATGCAGTGAAGGTGATCCACTATCGGAGTGTCCTGCAGAGTGAAGTGACTGGAGGGAAAATGCTGGTCGTTGGTAATGCAGCTGTGTCAGACATTTTGAAAATTCTTCCAGCTGGGAAGGTTTGTCTTGCTGCTTATAACAGTCCGCTTTCGTGTGTATTATCCGGTGAAAAAGATGCTGTTGAAAATGTATACCAAGTACTAAAGACCTCACTTAAAGGCAAAAACCTGTTCCTTCATGTCTTGGAGGTCCCTGCTGCCTACCACAGCCACATGATGAATCCAATACTAAGTCAAATTAAAGACAGCATAGGGTCTTTAAATCAACATAAATTGGACTGTGAATTGGTTTCCACAGTGACTGGAAAGACCTATTGTTCAGGGGATTTTGTAACTGGTGATTACTGGGCAAGAAATATCCGAAACCCAGTTACATTTGAACAAGCTTTGAGAGCAGTGGCAAACAAAAAGAAGAACACAATCTTTGTTGAGATTGGTCCAAGAAGGGCTCTGCAGAGAAACATCATGGAGACTCTGGGAAATGACACAGTGGTGCTCTCCTCTGTGCAGCCAGATAAAGATCACGAGACTATACTTACTGCTGTGTCAAAGCTCTTTGAGCTAGGAGTCAATGTAGACTGGGACCAGTTATACGGTGGGTTTGAGTCATTGCCAGCGTCTTACCCAGTGTATCAGTTTGATTGTCTAAAGAATGAGACACATTTTGAGGATGTAAGACAAGGTAATGAGGTGGCGGCTCACTGTCCACATCCATTAATAAATCTCCATAAACATAACAATAGAATACTGACATGCAGTCTGTCAGCAGAAGTAGCCCCCTATCTTTGGGAACACAAGAGCAATGGCATTGTTATTGCTCCAGGCGCATTGTATGTTGAACTGGCCTTTGCTTCTGTCATGGTATCTGTTATGCCAAAGATGCCTCTCTGTTCACTTCAGCTCACCATCAACTTTCAGAACTTGCTGATTCTTACGAAAGGCTCCCATGTTCTGGATGTGCAACTTGAGCACTCTGAAGATAAGGTTCTGTTTCAGATACAGTCCTCAGCTGCAGTGCATTCGTCAGGTTCCGTTATTTGCAGAAGAGGACCGGACATGACTGAGCACCAAACGATTCTCTTAGACGTTATTTTCAAGAGATGCTCATTGGTCATAGCAGGGGAGCAGGTGTATCGCACTCTTAGTCAGGCAGGCTTTGAGTATGGGCCTAGCTTCAGACACCTGGGTGACATCCACTATGGGGAGGAGTTTAAGGAAGCGGTTACCACTTTGATGATCCCAGATGAATTGTTGAGACAGCTTTATGAGTACTGCTTGCACCCAGCTGTATTGGATTCTTTTTTTCAGATGAGTTCTGTTTTAGTACTTAGTAACAGCACTATTAGACGTGGGTTTCCAACTACAGTTGGAAGCATTGTAATAGTTGCACCTCTGTGTAAAGAAATGGTCGTTTATATGAGAGTTACTCAAGAGATGCCAGAATACTTTGAGGTGTGTGGTTGTTTTTCAGATACAAAAGGACATACTTTGGTTGAACTGAAGCATGTCAGAATTACATTTCTAGGAGACAGCATGAAAATTACAGAATCATGTTTCTTTCATAATGAAAGACTGACTGCCCAGGCCAATACCAAGGCTTACAGCAAACCCAAAGCTGTTGTCTTTGAGGATCCTTTAGGTATCACTACTGCTCTGAAGCCGTACTTGCACCCATCATCAGTGTTTTTCTCTCCTGTTGACCTAAGGTCTACATTGCATGCTTCAGAGTTGTTGTTGCAGTGTGATCAAAGCACAGCAGACATGGAGAAAGTTTTGTTTATCTGGAACTTTAAAAATCTGAGTCATCTTAAAACCCAGACTGTTCTAGAATACTTGGTTGACATTTGTGATCTTTTCCGTCGAGTTGTTCTGACCTTGAGGAAATGCAAGCATTTGCACACTGTGCATGTTATAACTTACAGATCGTCTGAGAGTACTGTTGATCACATTAGTCCAGGGTTTGTACTGTCTGGCTTAACAAGGGCTTGTGCCGCAGAGTTGTCAGAACTCTCTTTTCAGCTGATAGACCTTGCCACAGTGTCAGATGAGGACATACAGGCTCTGGTATCTGTAATTGGCTCTTATAAAAGCAATGAATACCCAGAGGTCACAATAAGTAAAGGACAAGTTCAATCCACAGTGATAGCACGTACACCCTTTAACATATTAACCGGAGGAATAGACTCTCTCCCATCTGAGCATGTCACACTACAGACAGCCAACCCCTACAGAACGGCATGTGTGTCAGCCATAACTAGTGTAGTTGATCTCACTGAAGGACAAAATGTACAGGTGCAGCTCTGTAAAATATGTGTGCATTCTTCAGACTACTTTCCTGTCAGTATCTCTAACCTTAACTTCGGTCAGACTTTATACTGGGACAAATACACATCCCAGAATCACAAGCTTTTAGCTCTTGACTTTAGTGGCACTGTCACAGCTGTGGGGAAGGATGTTAGAAAACTGAAAGTGGGAGACCATATTGTCTCTTGTTATCCCAGTGTTGCAACCTCCAAAATCATCCTTCCAGAGGAGGCTTGCTACAAAACAAAGAGACTTCAGTTTTTGGAAAACATTCCCTGTGTATCTTATTTTATACTTGCTTGGGAGATATTGTGCAATACACTACCAAAGGCCAAGCCAAACACAATGATCATTTTTTCTACTGTTCCAGATTCAGCTCTGGTAAAGGTGTTAATGTTCACAGCAAAGAAATCAGGATGGAACTTTTTCATAGAGATGGAAACTAGTGGTCTAGTTCGAAGTTTAAACCAGTGTCCTGTATTTGTCCTCATACCTCCTTACGATCGGTCCTGTTTGGCACAGCTGGGCAGTATTGCCAGTGCAAAGCATACTTTTGTTGTTTTGGAGGATGGGTCTAAATCCTCTCCATCAGACTTTGTTCTGAATGAGAATGTGTGCTTTCACTTTCTGAAGTTGTGTACCATTTTCCAGAAATCACGTCTGAAAACACACAGAGCTCAGATATACAAATGGCTAAAATTAATGCAGTTGGACAACACATGTTTATCCTTATGCAGCAACACCTACCAGGTCACCCCACCTGAAATAATGACTTGCGAGACTACAGATGTTGGGTCTTATTTCAATACCAAAACGGTATCTTTAATTGTTCTGCATAACGGTGGATCTGTAGCAGAAACGTCTCATATCTGTTTACAACCCCAACCGAAGCAGCTCTTCACAAAGACTAGTGTGTACATAATTTCAGGTGGTCTGTCAGGTTTGGGACTTGAAACAGTGAAGTTCATTTCACATTGGGGTGGAAGGCGCATTGCCACGCTCTCTAGAAGTGTGCCATCCACGGAGACGCGGCTACAAATGAACAGCCTCCAAGAGAGATATGGATTAAAAATCATCACCCTTCAGTGTGATGTGTCTGTGTCAGAACAGGTGGTGGAAGCATTCGCAGTCATTGGACAGAAGTTCCCGTCTTGTCCAATAAAAGGAGTGTTCCACAGTGCCGCAGTGCTGCATGATGGGCTGCTTGACACACTCGACAAGTCTCTCTTCGAAAAGGTTTTGCGGCCCAAAGTGAGTGGCGCACTGAACCTTCACTTTGCTACTCTGAACAGCCAAGTTGATTACTTTGTGTGTTATTCATCCATCTCCTCTTTCATTGGCAATGCTTCTCAGGCCAATTATGCAGCAGCCAATTCTTTTCTAGACACTCTGTGTCACTACCGGCGTAATATTGGACTTGCTGGTCAGTCTATCAATTGGGGACCACTTAACCTTGGCCTTCTACTAAACAAAGAAGGTTTTCAAAAATTCTTAGAAGCCAAAGGACTCATGATCATGGAACTACCAGAAATCCATGAAGCTCTAAAGCAGTGCTTACTGGCAAATAAGCCTCAGCAGGTCATCTGCAAGTTCAATTACAGAAACTTGAGGAACAATGTTCTTTCCCAAAATGCCTCCCTTAAGGTTCGACTGACGGCTTTAGTTGAGAGAGAACTTGAAAACAAAGTGGTATATGAGCCCATGAAAGAGCTACAGTCTTCATTAGATGACCATGTAAGAGGCATTCTAAGTGATGTTTGCAATGTGGGTGCAGATGAGCTTGAAGACGAAACTGTCCTTGCTTCAGTAGGAGTTGATTCAATGTTGGCCATGACGATGCAGAATCGAATGTTTCAAGAGACTGGTGTGAACATTCCACTTGTTACTTTACTTGATCCTAACATCACTCTGTCCTCACTTATTAAACTTCTTAAAGAAGCTAATAATGGGTATAAAAGTGATACATATTTGTAAATGTTTTATTCTATTTTAGTTGTTTTTTTTGCTATTTCTCCAAATATTTTTTAGGTATGATAACTTCTACAAGGTTGTACATGAGGATATGGACAAATAAATGTATGTTGAGAATTACTGAACTGTCTTTTGAAGAGAAATGCTATATACTGTTGAAGACTTTTGTGTAACAAACAACTGCAGTGTTGTGCCCTGTAGGAGAAGTAATAACATTGCATTAGTAATACTGTAACTAAAGGTGCTAAACATATAAAGATCCTGGTTGTTATCCTGGTTAAAACACTTACTAAAGCATTCTGTATAAGTTGTTGCTGTTGATTGTGTTTTGGGGGAGTTCAGGTTAAAGACTTTTACAGTAGTCCAAATCAAGTAAAGTAATAAAATTGCTGTTGTGTCTAACTTTTTTTGTTTTTGTTTTTTGTCTGGTGCTTATTATGCATATCTAGAAAAGCTCTGACTAACACAAAAATCCTTAAGGTGGAAACTCAACTTACTGTTTTACTTTGCTCTGAATGTTATTACCTACATGCTGCCTTCTGTCCATAGATCTAATTGACCAAATTGAGTATATTAGGAAAGTATTCTGTGCCTCATTCATTCAGTGAATTATAGACTAGTGTACTGCTTATATTCTAAATCTAACTGGAATCCTGTATACAGATTTAAAAATTTTGTTCTATTTGTCATATTTTACATGTCATTTTTGTTTTCTTCTATTTATTTTAATAATTAGGGCATTCTATTGTTTTATAACATTATTTTGTTTTCTATTTATTTTGTCTATAAATTTTGTAAAGCACTTTGAGTTGCATGTATGTATAAAAGGTGCTATACAAATAAAGATTATTATTGTTGTTGTCCTGGTTGAATTGTTGTTGGGGGAGTTCAGTTTAAAGACTGAAAACATTTCAACTTTCAGTTCCTGAAATTAGAAAAGAAATCAAGTGAAATAACAAATATCTTTGGGTCAAATTCGACCTGTGTTCACAGAGCTCTATAGTAGGTGGCCTATGATTACAAAAAGAGACTTTACATTGTTAAATTCTTGAGTAAATAAATGTGTGGTTATTATATAAATTCATGAGATAAAATGCCAAGTATAAAAATGTGTGGATTAAACAGGACAAATTAATTCTCAGTATTCAGCTGACGTATTTTAAATGGCTAAATGTGACATTGATATACATTTTAAATATGTAATTTTATAATTTTGTAGACATAAAATATGATATTTAACATTATTTAAATAACTTAATAAAGAAGGAAAGACCTTGTGCAGTTCATTTAGCAACAAATCATTTATGGAGTGATTATTCTCTCTCAGAAAATAAAATTGGGCAGAACAGGATAACGCAAGAAAAACCAAAATGAAACAATGGTAATGTAAGTTCTGTCTTCTTTAATGAATGTTTTCTATAATAATTATAAACATCCACTATAAAATAAAATTGCCTTCTGAAAGGCCATTACAAGCAAGTACTTCATTTGTTGCAAATACATAAAAATTATGTTAATTGGCACTAACACAATTATCACAATTCTCAGCTGTTAAATTTACATTACAAAGAAAACAGTAACAGTAATGATATGTTGATCACACTACTCATTTGCATGCAATTGAACGTGTAGTATTTAAACTTTAAAATATCTTACTGAAATATGTACATGAAAATTATGTTACATATTTAGGTTTGATCCAAAGTCCAAAATCCAAACAAATATGAGAAAATCTTGGTGGAAAAAATCCACTAAAAACAAAACGTTCTCTCTGTTTCTGACAACACAGTATGTAATTCATCATGTGATTCCAAAAAACAGTTTATAGTGATAGCAAAGAGCATGGACACTCATTGGCTAGAATCTCAGGCAGTAGATTTTTGAATTTTGACAAAAAGCAAATGGAAAGGAACAAACAAATACAGAAAAATTTTACCAAAAGATAAATTTATCATTATATACACAATATACAAACAAAATAAACATAAATGAAGTGGGAATTTTAAATCTTTTTATCAACTGCCTACATAAACAATGAGCGGAATATCTACAACCTTGTTGTCTCTGTGGTATGTTCAGAGAGTAACTCATCCTCAGACTGATATTTTCCCTCATTCGTATTCTCTCCCAAGATTTTCACTAAGTCTGAAATTTTGCTGTGTGGATCAAGGAGAGTGACTAGTGGCACATTCACACCTTTCTCCTGGAAGATGATATTCTGTATGGTCATGGCTAGCATGGAATCAATGCCCAATACTGATAGAGGGGTATCATCAGACATCTCGCTCTGCTCAACGCCAGTAGTGTTATTGATTATTGACTTAATGTATTCATTAGGCGAAGAGACTGTGTTAATCTTCTCCAGGTTGGAGTTGAGCATGTTAGTCTTTCTAAGGCTCTTCTCTACCAATGCTGATAACCGAGAAGTGAGAGATTTGTTTTGAGACAGAACATTATATCTGATGTTTTTGAAATTGAACTTGCACACAACCTGCTGTGGTTTGTTCAAGATAAGACACTGTTCAAGGCTTTGATGAATTTCTGGAACTTCCAGGGTCGCCAATCCTCTTGCGTCCAGAAATCTTTGGATTTGCTCTTTGTTTAACAGGAGACCCAAATTTAAAGCCCCCCAGTTAATCGACTGCCCAGGAAACCCCATGTTTCTACGGTATTGACAAAACGTGTCCATGAATGCGTTGGCAGCAGCATAATTTGTCTGAGAAGCATTGCCAAGGAAGGACGAGATGGAAGAGTAGCATACAAAATAATCCAAATCACAATGTTTAGTGGCATTGTGGAGGTTGATCACACCATTCACTTTTGGTCTCATGACTTTCTCATAGAGGGATTTGTTCAGGCTTTCAATCAGCCCATCGTGAAGAACAACTGCACTGTGGAACACTCCTTTAATTGGATTGGATGAGAACAGTTTTCTGATCTGAGCGATTGTGTGGTAAACTTGCTCTGGTACAGAGATATCACATTGTAGACTTGTGATAAAAGACTGACATTGATCTTTGATATTTTTTATCTCCTGTTCCATCAGTTGGTTTGGGCTACTCCTAGAAAGGATAACAATGTTTCTTCCCCCTCTCTGAGCAATGAACTTCACTGTCTCAAAGCCGAGCCCCGAGAGTCCCCCGGTCACTATGTAGACAGAATTTTCCTGGAACAACTGTTGGGCTTTTGGCATAAGCGGAATGTCAGACAATTCATCCTTGGTGTCACGACCCAGGACCACCACGGGCATAGTCTGACATCTGAAGTATGATTTAAATTCATCCAAAGGCAAGCAATCAATGTTTCCATTTGCCAGTTTTTGAAAGGTGGTCTTTTCAAAAACAACAGACATTTTGTCCAAATGCATTTGTTTCAGCCAGTGCACAATGTATGACTTTCGTGCTACAATTGATTGCTTCTGCAATATGTTTGATGTGAAAAGGACCTTCATGAAAACCTCATCGTTAAGACCTCTCAAAGCAAGCGGACTGACAGAGGTTTGATTGTCAGAGACGAGAACAATGTCTCTAACACCAGTAATTTTAGCTGCTTTTGCTAAAACATCTTCATCATAGGGAGGCAGTAGCACAATTCCCACCACATCACGGAAGTCAGAATTCAGCTGATTAGCCGTTGTAGCCATAGCGACAGTCCAGCCTGATTTTATTGCAGTTATAGTTAAGACTTTCACCAGAACTGAGTCTGGGATAGTGGAGAAAATGCCTAACTTCATCTGTTGTTTGGTCTTTGGCAATAAGCAGTGCAGGACCTCCCAAGCAAGTATAATGTAGGACACACAGGGAGTCTCCTTCAAAAATGGCAGTCTCTTTGTCTTGTGGCAAGCAGCTGCTGGAATAACAACTTTGCTAGAAGCAGCAACAGGGTAGCAACACACAATCTGATCTCCCACTTTCAGTTTTCTAACATCCTGTCCCACAGCTGTGACAGTGCCACTGAAGTCAAGAGCTAAAAGTTTGTGGTTCTGGGATGTGTATTTGTTCCAGTATAAAGTCTGACCAAAGGTGAAATCAGAGACACTGACTGGAAAGTAGTCTGAGGAGTGAACACCTATTTTACAAAGCTGGACTTCCACATTTTTTGCATCGATAGATTGAACAATTTCATCAGAACCTATTGCTGACAGATTTGCCATTGTACGGGGATCAGAGGTTTGCAAGATAAAACTTTTACACTGAGAAGAGTGGAGGCTTTGGTTAGCATTGACTGTACTTGCAATGGGTGTTTGGGTGATCTGTGGGTTATAAACCAGTCCATTTTTCACAACTAGCTCTGGGTATTTGCTGCAGGGATAGGATCTCAGGACGTGAGCCAATGCTTTGATGTCCTCTTTAGAGAGTGAGCCCAGGTCTATCAGCTGAAAAGAGAGATCTGCCATCTCAGCAGCACAAGCTCTTGTCATTCCAGACAGTACAAATCCAGGGCTAATGTGGTCAACTGTATCCTCTGATGACCGATAGCTTATAACTCTGATGGAGTTTTGGAAATGTATTTTCCTAAGACCTGCAACCATTTTCCTGAAGATTTCACAACAATTCACCATACCATCTAACACATTCTCTGTTTTGTATGAGGTTAGATCGACATTACTCCACATAAACAAAACCTCCTGGAAGTTTGTCTTGACATTTGGGATCTTCATGTCTGATAGAAAAACTTCAAAGCGATTTTCCATCAGTTCTTTGGCATGTGTGGGGGGGATACATTTGGACGATGGGTCGAGGTACTGCCACAAGCCTTGGGAAATTCCTAATTGATCTGCAAAGACCAAAGATTTTGGTGTCGAGAGGTTTTCGGTCTCAAAGGTAGTGCTGTAGCTGTTGTGGAAAAAATACTCCCGTACCACATGAGAAGGATCCCCGAGGTATGTGAGCGTCACATGTTTGAGTTCAACCAAAACTCTGCCCTCTTTGTCAGTGAAACAGCCACAAACATTAAGCTCCTCTGTACTTATATAAGTTGCTCTCAAGTATAAAACCATCTCCTTCTGCAGTGGTTCAAATACAGTTAAGCTGCCAATTTGAGATGGAAATCCAGCCCTTCCTGAAAAGCGTTCGGGTCCTGTTACAGGAAGAAGTTGCATGAGATAGTCTAAGACCACCGGGTGAAGATAGTAGTCATAGAGATGTGGCCATAACTCTTCGGGAACTGTGACAACTGTGTAGCTTTCTCTGAGCTCTTCCCCATAGTAAACACCAGCTGTGTTTTTGAAGACAGTGCTGTACTGAAATCCAACTTTACACAGGTACTTGTAGAACTCCTCAGAACTCACAAATGACTGGCATCTTTTAAAGATGCAATCCAGGGAAATGAATTGTTCTTCAGGTAGTCTCTTTTGCACTGACTCTACTTTGCCAGATGCGTAGTTTGCTGACAAAGAATCTACACTGAACTGAAAACTGTTTCCTGCTGAGCCTACTGTTGGATGCAACTGCACTTTCATGGCTGGTGCACTGTGTGACAAAGTGCACGGAGTGTGGAACCTTATACTGAGCTGCAGAGCGTTGAGGGGCACTTTTGGTTTTGCACTCTTCATGAAAGCAGCTAAACCCAACTCAACATAAAATGCCCCAGGAATAATGACAACACCTTGGTGTTTGTGATCATTCAAGTAGGACAGTGCCTCAGATGAGAGGTCACAGCTGAAAACCAAGCCATCTTTACTCTTCTGTGAAATTACAGGGTGACTACTACTGGTATCGGTGTGTGCTGCTTCAATAAGTACATCTCTCTTCACATTGTCAAACTGATACCTTGGCAAAGAAATAGGTTTCATCTCACAGCCTTTGTAGAATTGATCCCAATCTACATTCACTCCCACTTCAAAAAGTTTTGACACAACAGTCAACATTGTTTCGTGATCTTTATCTGGCTCCACTGTGGAGAGCACCACTGTGTCATTTCCTAGAGTCTCCATGATGTTTCTCTGCAAAGCTCTCCTTGGGCCAATTTCCACAAAGATTGCATTCTTATTCTGTTTGGCTGATTTTACTGCTTGTTCAAATGCGACTGGCTCTCGGATATTTCTTGCCCAGTATGTGCCATTAACAAAATCTGTGGGGCGCACCTTGTCTCCTGTCACTGTTGAGAACAATTCTGCCACTATGCTCTGTGCCTCTAATGGACCTATACTGCTCTCTACCTCTGCCAAAATAGAATCCATCATATGGCTATGATAAGCAGCAGGGACGTCTAAAATACGAAGGAACAGATTTTTCCCATTACGTGAATTGTTCAAGCTCTTATGTAAACTATCAATGGCATCTGCCTCTCCTGAAAGTGTGCACGACAGAGGACTGTTGTATGCTGCCAAGCAAATTTTCCCAGAATAAGAAGGCAGGATATCCAGCACATTCGACACAGCCATGTTACTTACAACTAGCATTTTTCCTCCAGTCACTTTGCTCTGCAAGTGACTGCGGTAATAGATCACCTTCACTGCATCCTCGAGAGACAACAACCCTGAGCAATGGGCTGCAGCGACCTCTCCAACAGAATGGCCAAGAACAGCATCTGGGATAATTCCCCAGTCCATTAGTATCTTAGCAATGGCAACTTGAATGGCAAAGAGGAGGGGCTGGATAATTTCTGGTTCTGAGAAATCAACATCAGGTTGACACTCTCTTTCCAGCATATCTATGAGGCTCAGTTTTCTGTAGTCTTGGAAAAGGGACTCAATCTCTCTCACTTTTTCCCTAAAAACAGGTTCCTCCTGAATAAGTTGTTTGCACATGCCTCTGTAAGTAACACCATTCCCACAGAAAACAAAAATTAATCTGGCATCTGGCTTTGAAAGCACAGTCTTTTTTTCCAGGGCATGCGCAAGTTTCTCCTTCAAATTAGTCAAACATGATGCATGAAATGATTTCCTATATTTATGTCTTGAGTGACTCCTTCTGCATGCAGATGTATATGCCAAACTATGTAGGTTTGTTATATTCCCACTTTTTATATTTTCTACAGTGTCTTTTATCATCGTTGCCATTGATTTCTCTGTTGCTGCAGAAAGTACGAAAAAATGCTGATTTTTCTCGACAGGTTCTTTTGGAAATTCTTCCTGCCTGTATTGTTTCACAACTGCATGTGCATTTGTCCCTCCAAATCCAAAGTTATTTATCCCTGCAACTCTCACTGAACTGTCTCTGGTGACCCATTTCTCTGTTTTGGTGGGGATTTTTAGATTGAGAGCTTGGGCATCTATGCTAGAGCTTTCTTCTGAGTAGAACAGTGAAGGAACAATGGTTTCGTGCTTCATCATGAGGAGAACCTTAATGAGTCCTGCCACTCCTGCTGCAGATTCTGTGTGTCCAATGTTACCTTTAACAGAGCCAATGCAGAGTGGCCCCAGGCCTGCTGACCTCGCCTTGGCAATAACTTTGGAGATGCTACCTGCCTCTATTGGATCTCCCACTGAAGTCCCAGTGCCATGAGCCTCTATGTACTGGACATCAGACAGGTAGGTCTCTGTGGAGTAGATTGCGTGTAGCAGCTTCTCCTGCTGGACCATGGATGGCTTTGTGATTGGAGTGACAGTGTGGCCATCTTGGTTTACTGCTGTTTTGCATATGATGCCCCAAATGTGGTCATGGTCTTGCAGAGCCTATGGTAATATTTTCAAATATAATATAATATAATATAATATATATTTGCTTTTATAATTTTCATAAATTATATGAAAAAAATGTCTGTCTGTATGTACTTGTATGTGTTAAGGTCTAAAGAAAAGGAAATACCTTATTCAGAGGCTTGAGCAGGAGGACTCCACAACCTTCTCCTCTTCCATAACCATCTGCTTTGTTAGAGAATGGCTTGCTTGTGCCATTAGGTGAAATCATCTTTGCCTTGCTTAGAGCCACAAATACCTTTGGCTGGATAATACAGCTAACACCTCCACACACAGCCATTTCACAGTCTCCTGTTGAAAACAGTACAGTCAAACAGGCTAACAGAAAAGGGGAAGTAATAACCAAATCTTTCAGATTTGAGAAAACAGTACAGTCAAACAGGCTAACAGAAAAGGGGAAGTAATAACCAAATCTTTCAGATTTGAGAAAACAGTACAGTCAAACAGGCTAACAGAAATGGGGAAGTAATAACCAAATCTTTCAGATTTGAGAAAACAGTACAGTCAAACAGGCTAACAGAAATGGGGAAGTAATAACCAAATCTTTCAGATTTGAGAAAACAGTACAGTCAAACAGGCTAATAGAAATGGGGAAGTAATAACCAAATCTTTCAGATTTGAGAAAACAGTACAGTCAAACAGGCTAACAGAAATGGGGAAGTAATAACCAAATCTTTCAGATTTGAGAAAACAGTACAGTCAAACAGGCTAATAGAAATGGGGAAGTAATAACCAAATCTCTTTCAGATTTGAGAAAACTTGGGGAGAAATGTGTTTTCACTAGTTCAGTTTAAGTATAAACTACTGACTCTTTATGTCCACATAATATAAAAATAATGCTTTTGAGTTGTTGTCCAAGAAGGTGTATGAAGATATAAGGTGAAATACAGTAAACAAATTTAAATTAATCCTTTTTTTAATTAAAAAAAAAGGATTAGTGCATCGCAAAAAACAATGTATTGTTTTTGTTTACCTTGTTTGAGGGCCTGGCAGGCTAAATGAAGGGCAACAAGGGAGGAGGAGCAGGCACAGTCTATGGTGAGAGACGGCCCAGTGAAGTTGAAGACGTAGGAGATTCTGTTGGCAGCTATACTCATAGCTAAACCAGTACCAGTGCAGTGGTTAATGACGACTGGGTTAACGTTCGCCATGGTGAGTTCGTAGTCTCTGTTCATCAGGCCTAAACATGCATATAAAGATATGAATCCATTTCAAGTTACTGTAATTTTTATGTAAAAGTGTATATATATATATATATATATATATATACATACACATACATATATATATATATATATATGTATATGTATATATCATTGGGGATTTCATTAGTTGTCAGTTATAATCATCAAATTAAAAGAAATAAACACACATCAGTCTGTGTGTAATGAATGAGTACAATATACAAATATATAAAGTTTCACTTTTTGAATGGAATTACTGAAATAAATAAACTTTTTCATGATATTCTAATTTTATGACTAGCACCTGTATGTATATATATATATATATATATATATATATATATATATATATATATATATATAGAGAGAGAGAGAGAGAGAGAGAGAGAGAGAGTAATATAAGGCTTGATTATTGTAACGCTGTCTTATCTGCTCTCCCAAAGAGCTCGATTTCTCAGCTACAGCGAGTTCAGAATGCTGCTGCAAGGGTCCTGACCCGCAGGACAAAGAGGGATCATATTACACCTGCGCTCCACTCACTGCACTGGCTACCTGTCAGCTTTAGAATAGATTTTAAGGTTCTGGTGATGGTTTTTAAATGTCTTCATGGTCTTGCTCCTCTTTACCTCAGTGAAATGATAGTTAGATATGTTCCAGTCAGGTCTCTCAGGTCGTCAAACAGTAATCTACTGGTGATTCCTAAAAGCCGATTAAAGATTGGTGAGGGTGCCTTCAGCCGTTATGGCCCAAAACTCTGGAACTCTCTTCCTGAGGAGCTCAGAGACATTTCATCCCTGCATAGCTTCAAGAGGAGTCTTAAAACCTTCTTGTTTAGATTTTACATTTTACATTTACGGCATTTAGCAGACGCCCTTATCCAGAGCGAGATCTGCTTTTAGTTAATCTATGTCTGTTGTACTAGGTTTCCATTTTATTTACTTTCTTCATCATTTTATTTAGTTACATTTTATGTTTGTTTATTCGCTTTATTTTATTACCTGTTATTACCTGTTTGTTTATTTTGTTTATTTTACTTCATTTCATTTTATTTATTTTTTATTATTTCTTTTAATCTTTGCTTCATTTTAATGTTTTGATTTATTTAATCTGTAAAGCACTTTGAGTTGCATGTATGCATGAAAGGTGCTATACAAATAAAGATTATTATTATATAGTAAAGTAAAGTGTTTCTTCTAAAAAATTTGTAGGAGTTTAGAAGAAACACTTTACTTGCACAGCAAATGAAGGGCCTCTTTCTAATCATCATCACTCTTTTTAGATTATACTACATCAGTATTTACCCAAAAACACTCCTGTTCTGCTCCCGCCAGCCTTCTCCATAGGTATCCCAGCATTCTCCAGTGCTCTGTATGTACAATGTAGAAGTATTTTCTGCTGAGGATCCATTTGCTCCACCTCAGCATCAGTAATACCAAAGAACTTGTTATCAAGCTGATTGAACCTGTAAAAAAACAACTTCATTATATTATTATCTTAATAATATTTGCTTATATACTATTTTAACTGAAGTAAATGCCCCCATAAATAGCCTGTGTATGAAATTTGAATTAACATATATAGCAATACTTATTAGAGTTGTGTTGGTTATATGCAGTGTCAGTATGTAAAATTTTGAAAAGATCAACGCAAACATTACGGTATACAGGGTGCGTTTCGCGGCGTCACGGTCCATCCTCGGGCTCGTGTGTGTATACGTTCCTGTGTGTTTCTTTGTGTGTATGTGTTCATCCGTGTTTTTCATCTCACCTGTGTCTTGTCTCATTATTGTTATGTTTTGCACTTGTGTTTTGTTAATATTTACGTATTTAAGTCCATGTGTTAGCCTACATGTCGTCTTTGTCAGTCGTTTGAAGCCGCTACTGTTCCACGTTGCCTGTCAGTTTAAATAAACGTTTACAGCTACCCTCCTGTCTGAACCTCGCACGCGACGCGCATCGCTTAACATGGACAGTGTTGTACCAGTTCACACTAAAACTAGTTAAAAGTTAATTTCATACTAACTAACTACTGTAGATCGCCCACAATGTAATCAAGCCTGCCCACTTCTTGTTGGGAAACGAACTTTGCATCGCAGTTCTACCACTGTGATGCTTCAACACATCATGTGTCGCTTTAAATTTTATGCCGATGACCAGACTTGTTTTTTCAGAAATGGTGGGCACAATTTACATAAAAACGTGTGGCTTTTCCACCTGAGTCCACATGTGTTCGTAAAATGTATTTAAATATTCAAACAAACCTGTTATGTAGTTTACGCTCACGTTCATTGTTTATAAACTAACTGAACGGTTCAAGTTCAGAATTCGCAAAAAAGTGAACGCGTTCAATGAATGCCGTTCATGCACAACACTGCATATGGACATTACAGCTCATTGAAAGACCAGCTAATAAAAGTGTTAGCAATATTTACATAGTAACATTTACACGTATTATATGATATATTATTCTAACAATATAGTCGAAATGAAAAAGTAAAATAATAATAATAATAATACGTACACTTTCATACATGTAGTCATAGTCGAGATGCTGGTTTACTGTTTCAGCATTTTAATGAGATATTTTGAAAAGCCGCATTCAAAACTTAATACGCTGCAGTAAGGTGCTCGTCAGTGATTATCATTACATGGCTGACATCAATTTACTGTCTCCTGCTACTATTCAACATTTTTGCTATGTTTTGTCTGAAAGAGCGTAAGACTCACCCATCAGCAAGTGCTGCTTTTGCCGTGCGTGACTTCCCCGCTTTGCTCTCGTCTTGATCGTACCACTGGGTGTAGTCAAACCGCTCTTTTGGTATCTGGACGGCACAGTTCTTTCCCTCAAGGAGCACCTTCCAGAAATGATCGAGCCCCTCTCCTAAAATAGATGACAGCATACGATATTATTCCACAAGAAGCAAAGTGAATACACAAAAGTATGATTTTATGTAAAGTGCTAGAAGTGTTTATTACTCGTTTAATAGCTTACCTCCAGGGAAATTACATCCTACGCCAACAACTGCGATGTCTGAATCATCATCCTTCATGTTGAAAGTGTTCTGAAAAAAAATATGGACAACATAGGTGAAAATGTGAAGAAAGCAGGGTGGATTTATTTTGAAAGATCATAAGTATCAATATATTTATTCTATCTTTTTTAAAATGAGTGGATGAACAAATTATATGAAATGTAATGAGAAAAATCTTACGTATGCTTTCCTTTCTTGTTGTAAGGTTGGGATGTGGCTGCTTTATATAAACTTCAACTGGGGAGGAAGAATAAAAGATAATTATTGATCAAAATATACCCATTTCCATGTGAAATCATATCCTGGTTAATGCTTAGGCCAAATTTATTTCGCTTATAAGGAAGTAGGGGGTATTTTGGGGGGAGTGTCAACAAATCAAGTCAAAATTAGTCATTCATAAACCGTTATCTTCACAAAGTACTTCAGGTTTACTAGTTAACCAGCAATTAAACCAGTGAATATGAGCAGACTGGAGGTGTTGAGAGAAGCACTAATAAGCAGGAGTGTGCTAGGCCAGCCTTCTGTACGGACCCATTTATATCTTTATTAAGACCTTATGCAGTGAGGAGAAATCTGGTATTTTAAAAGTTAGAAAAAAAGTACTTAGAGGAGCATTTAATAGTGTGTATTCTGATCAGGATAGGCAAAGGAGTTTCATTTACCAGTAGATATTCCACCTGTAGGAGACAGAGTGGCAAATAGATGTGAGCCCACCAAAACACAGTGAGATACAAGACGTGATGCATCATGCAAAGGTAGCTTCTGGCCCAGGGCCTAATAGCGTCCTGAACCAGGTGTATAAAGGGTGCATTTTTAATGGCTTAAAGTTTTTATGGAAGACGATGGTCATACTGTGGAAGAAAGAAGGGATTATCTCAAAACACTGGAGACAAGCATGGGGTTATAACATCACTGTTTGGTTAAGGCTGTAATATTGTGCTACTACAGAAGAGTATGTTATGTCCTACCAGGAACTGGAATCACCGGCTGTATTATACACCTCACTCCACTTTGCTGGGCTCACTTCTATTTGCCACTGTTAGCATTAAGCATTTATAATGGTGATGGAGGTGAAGGTGTACCGGGTTCAGAGAGGCTGCCAGAAGGTACTTGGCATCCATCAGTCAGGACATACATCCATCAGTCAGGACATACATCCTTCAGTCAGGACATACATCCTTTAGTCAGGACATACATCCTTCAGTCAGGACATACATGTATGACATGACAACAAGTCTGGATGTTTATCAAGTGTGAAAAGAACATGTGGGTTCTAATGGATTGGGATCCGATACCTGATATTCTGGAGAAGTACAGTTCAAGTAGACGGAATTATACAGTATTAAACCAGGATGAACAAGTTATTGGGACTGAAGACAAAAATGGTGAAGGCTATACATGCACTGAGAAATTGGGAAACTATGGTACCTCCACTTTGAGTTAATGTCTCTTATTAGATGCCCTCTAGATGGTTTACGTGATCACTAAAAGAGAAAAAGGCCAGATAGGATTATTAACAAGGCAATAAGGATGTTGCATTTAAAAATTTCATGAAACATAACGGTCATAAAATGTCATGAACAATCTAGATGATGTATGGTGTTTTTCAGAAGCACGATTCCTGGTTAAAGCTGAATCATTTCATCCGAGGTCAGATACGTAGTAAAGCATTTTTATAGTATAGCAACTATGAAGTTGGATCATTTCCAGTTATTACTAAGTAAAGATAAACAGTTTAAACAGTTCTGCAGTAAATAAAGTACAATAAGGAACTGGCCACAGTGCATAGGAGTGTTAAAACAATTGTATGCTGTATCTAGTTCCAAAGAAAAGGCCAGTGACCAAGTTACCCTTCGTCATGGCCATGCCTTACTGATATATGACCACAGCTTAGTGAAGGGTGACTAGGTCACAAAATGCACACTGTGTTTTGTTTGTTTTTTGTGTATGGGGGTGGTAGAACATCCGTGGTAACCCCATGTACTACTAAAATGGTCTGACAGTCAGTTTGTTAAATTAGATGCAATAAATTAAGGCAGCCTTTAAAAAATTGAACTGGCTACAAGAATGTTCACGAGAGGATTAATTCAGCAAATAAAGTGAACATTTTAAAAACCAACCAGAAATTGTCTCGTTTTAGTTAAGTCAGTTAAGTCAAGCCACATTGTCAATTGTGATTTTCACCCCAATCGAAATTTGTCCTCCGCATTTACCCATCTGTGCAGTCAGAACACACACACATACACACACTAGTGATAACTAGGGGCTGTGGTGCACACGTGCCCAGAGCGGTGGGCAGCCCTAGCCCGGCGCCCGGGGAGCAGTTGGGGTTAGGTGCCTTGCTCAAGGGCACCTCAGTCATGGCCTCAGGCCTGGGAATCGAACCCACGACCCTCCGGTCACAAGACTGGTTCCCTAACCACCAGACCATGACTGCCCCATAAAGGTTACAGTACTTACATCATGCAGCTACAGACAAACCCACGCAAAAGAGAGTCGAGAGATGAACTTCCCCATGAAATAAATCATCAAAGGTGTCAAAAGTATTGACATTCATTACCTGGGTAGAAGTATAGATACTATGGTTTAAAAATGCTTCTGTAGAAGTTGAAGTATCAACACAATCTTTTTACTCAAGTAAAAGGTAAAGTACACTACTTAAAGTATAAAAGTAAAAGTAATGTAAGGGGAAAATGCCATTAAGGACAAAGTGCCATTAAGGACACTGCCCCCCTCCCCCCAAAAACATTTATCTCAAAGCCATAATGGCTATTATGTTATTTTAAACATTATAAAATAAGAGAAGTCAGGGTGGCGAGGGAGGGGCAGCAATGTGGAGGTGCACCCCACAGATCATTTATTACCATGACAACAAATACACAGACAACTAACTAACTAACTAACTGACTGACTGACTGACTGACTGACTGACTGACTGACTGACTGACTGACTGTCTGTCTGTCTGTCTGTCTGTCTGTCTGTCTATCTATCTATCTATATCCAGTTTCAGTAGCAGAAATAACAAATAACAAAGACAGTAACCTGACTAGAAATAAGTAATTTATCTGTGTTGAGTGAAATATTAATCTCACTTCCTTACAGGCAGTAACACCACTTTCCCTGTATATTTCCTGGATGCATTTGACCTGAATACATATAAGAGTTACATATTAATCTTTATTATCTGTGTTCTGCAGAAGCCTTCTAAAAGGATTAATTATTTATTAATTTTTACTTTAATAGATTTCACATTGATGATCGCACTGTAATCACTTCCATTAAAAATTTACCCATCTGTGCAGTTAGAACACACACACCGTTGTGACAATGACTTGGGTGGAAAGTAATGGCTCAGTGAATCGCTATATAAATAAATATGACTTTAACACACACACACACACACACACACACTAGTGATCACTAGGGGGCCATGGAGCACACATGTGCCCAGAGCGGTGGGCAGCCCTAGCACAGCACCCAGGAAGCAGTTGGGGTTAGGTGCCTTGCTCAAGGGCACCCAGTCATGGCCTCAGGCCTGGGAATTGAACCCACAACCCTCCGGTCACAAGACCAGTTCCTTTACCACCAGACCATGACTACCTATATTACTAAACAAATATAACGTTTTAATTTGAGTTACATTGATAACCCATTGAAATTCTGAATTGAATGAGTACAAGTAAAAACCAAAACAAGCATGACATTAATTTGAGGTGCATAATAACAAGAAAATGGGGTGACATATAATAGAGGAAACAAGAAATAGTACTGTAGTGTGTGTGGCAAAGAAAGCTCTGACGATATCACCTCCTCATGAACAATTCGCTTAATGAAAAGCACACACACAGCAAACATGCAGACAGTGAACTGAAGTGAGCTAAAGGAAACATGGAGAAGGGGGAACTTGATATAAAACATCATGAAGATGGTAACCGTCCCAACAGACTAGGTACGGTAAACAGAACAAGTCAACCATTTCTAAAACAATATTAAACATTAACAAATTGACAGAGAGGAACATGGCATTGCAGGGGAGCTAGCAATAAGAGTCTAAAAATAACTTTGACCAAGACTGCCAGAAGCAAGCATCAGTGCTGAAACCTATGACAGCTACTATACAACACTATAAAATACAATATGCTCTTAATTTTTGGTGTCCTTCATTATTTATCATTTAATTCAATCCATCCTTTAATTTTGTCTTTGGCCTCATTTATCATTTTTTAAAATTTTTCGTTTAATGTTAGACATTTTTGTTACATGTCCCATTTATTGCTTAAAGTTGCAGATGAGGGTGTTCTTAGCTTGAAAATCTCTACTCTGTGCTGCCCCATAGAAGAGGCATTATGAAATGTCAACATCTCTGACCAACAAACAAGCAGAAATAAATCTTCTAGACATGAAAAGTAATCTAAGGTTACAACAGTCTCTATTCACACTTATTTCACTGCTTAGATGTTTGATAATTGTGAAACTGGCATGATTAGTACTAAATATTGCTGCTTCCTGTCTGGCAGATATGAAGTCTTGGATGTCTGAGAATTTCTTAAAACATGCATCACCAAGAACCCTAAAGTCCAAAAGTACACCTAAAAAGTCCCAGATTTGACCACTTCTTTCTTGGCTCAGTTTATAATGTTGGTGTTGTCTTAGGCCTAATACTATCCTTGGATTGCCACATTAAAATGTTGCTAAGGCTATATTCTTTGATCTTAAGAACATTTCTAGATTGTGTCCCACTCTTTCACTCTCAGCAGCTGAAATTCTTATTCACCTGTTTATCACCTGGTGGGACTGCAATGCTATTGTGAACAGGCTCCCTGTCTATGGGCTTAAAACATTGCTGTATGTGCAGATCCCAAAGGTTCAGCGCTGTTTCGTTATATATTAGTTATATATTATATATATTAGTTATATATTATATATATTATTCCTGTATTAGTAAACCTGGAGCTAAACTACTCCTGCACAACACCAAGCTTCTGCCTTTTCTCTTGATTTTTAAAAAGTAATAGTGCCTTTAAGTTATCTAACTTCATTCAATTCAATTTATTGGTGTGTTGTGATATGTGTTTGTGTTAATGTGAGTATACTACTTAATCTCGGTTCAGTCACTTTGGGTCACTGGGTTTTGAAAGGTGCGGCCTTTGTGAGGTCTAGTTTCCTCTTACTCAGAAGAGGCTGTGAGAGAAATTATTATGATAATTTCATCTTGATCATGTCATTAGATTATTTCAGATCATCATGAACTGTATGATTTAGTCAACCCGGTCTCATAGGGAATGCGTATGAAATCGTACGCAAAACTAAACACTGGAATGCGTACTCATGCATACGCAGAGAGCTGCGTACAAATGTTACGCCGCTATCAAATACATGTAA
Organism: Brachyhypopomus occidentalis; assembly: GCA_020368025.1. NCBI lineage: Eukaryota > Metazoa > Chordata > Actinopteri > Gymnotiformes > Hypopomidae > Brachyhypopomus > Brachyhypopomus occidentalis. The sequence goes on along the minus strand of JAGXOD010000082.1, from coordinate 4,436,562 downwards.
ATACTCGCCGATTCCCGACAAAAACGATCCCTAGGCTATATGTAGGTGTCCAAACTGATCGTAGTATCTACTCTGCACAGTATATTAAAGCAAACGCTAAAAAAGATTAGAAATTTGACGTTTTGCGAGTTGAGAGAGAGAGAGAGAGAGAGAGAGAGAGATAGACAGAGAGAGATGCACTTCCTGAGCGAATGCCAAGAATACAGTGGGATTCGGTCAGAATTATTCACTAAAAAAAAGACTAATAATCGCTTTATTAATTTATTTTTAATGCATTTTTTTCTTATTGTTATTTTCTATTAGTGCTCTTTATGTTTAGGTTTGTTCTTAACAAACTGCTGCTTTTCACCTAAACGTATTTCTTCTTTTATTGTCTGTTTCTGGTTCTTCTCAGGTTCTGATACGCCTAAATGAACTGATTAGTTGGTTATTTTGGTTATTTGGTTATTAGTTGGGGCTGGTTATTTTGACTTCGTTAGTTATTTCGATCTGGTCTGTATGTAAGTGTTCGTATCGCGTAGTTTTGTTTGCTCGGCCTTGTTCTTTCGTGTTTCTTCTGTATTTCTGTTCCTGCCTGTTTGTTCTAGTTTAAGTATGTCTGAGCGCCCCCAGGAAGTGGATTTACCAACGTCGTAGGGTCGTGAAATTTCATAGGGGAGGTGTGAGAGGGCACTGGAACAACATACTGTAAGCCCGAGTCCAAAAGTGGAGTGGAATTTGTGCGGAATTTGCACACGTCCTACTGCATCCCAATTCCAATTTATCCGACGTATTGCTCATAGACGGTTCGTGGACAAAAGTCCTTTTTCTCCAGTCCATCCAAAATATTTTTCAGGAATATTTTTTCTGATTTTTTCACAAGGCTCTGGAAGGGCCTAGCCACGCGGTTTTTGGATATGTGGTCGAGGGCACTGGGACGAGCCAGCATTGGAAGCCCCGACGTCAAAGCACCTCCCTGAGCCCTGATTGGCCGCATCCCACTCCCAATTTATTCCCATTCATTTTTGGCGGACAGATGGCGTATCCGCGTTCTCGCCCACTTCCCGTTCCCGCCCACTTAGGGGGTGGGGGCTCCAATATGTCATTCATGGGCCCTCAGACAACCCACATATACAATTTCATGACCCTACATGCTTCAGAAGCCTCACACCAACCCTAACCCTAACCCTAGGCCTCACCTATTCAAACGCATGGGAGACACATGGCATGGAAGGGTACGGCCCAAACCCTTGACGTAGCTGCACCCCCTTCTAGAATCCCTTTCTATACCTGCTCGAGATGTAAAATCTAAATTTTCAGCCTCCTAGCTCGAACGGGCTCGGCGTGGCGACCTTTTAAAATTTGGGGTCATGGGGGCTGCCATCTTGGAAATTCCAGACATGGTGTGCCAGTGCGGCCAAACGGCTGGACGTAGCCGCACGCCGTTAGACATGTTCCATGTGGACACCCCACTGATGAACCAAACCGAAGCACAGACCCCTAGGTGGTACGGTTTGAGCGTGGCATGCCTTTGGGCCTACTCCATTCATTTTAATAGGAGCGACACAGAGACACGCACGTGTCCCCTGAGGGTCTAAAACTGCGCGTAGCTTCACGTGCTTATAGAATGTCCTTCTACCCCACCCCCTGATGAACATTCTGTGAGCACGGACCCCTAGGTCATACGGTTTGGGCGTGGCTACCTTTTGAATTTGCACTTTTAGTCCTCAGGCCTTCTAACACTTTTAAAGCTCAAGACCATACGTGTTGGGCTGGTGAAGGGCCAAACCTGCACGTATCCGCACGTGCTTCCAGAGTGTCATTCTGCCCCACCGCCTGATGAACATACTGTGAGCACGGACCCCTAGCTCGAACGGGCTCGGCGTGGCGACCTTTTAAAATTTGGGGTCATGGGGGCCGCCATCTTGGAAATTCCAGGCATGGTGTGCCGGTGCGGCCAAACGGCTGGACATAGCCGCACGCTGTTAGACATGTTCCATGTGGACACCCCACTGATGAAACAAACCGAAGCACAGACCCCTAGGTGGTACGGTTTGGGCATGGCATGCCTTTGGGCCTACTCCATTCATTTTAATAGGAGCGACACAGAGACACGCACGTGGCCCCTGAGGGTCTAAAACTGCACGTAGCTTCACGTGCTTATAGAAGGTCCTTCTACCCCACCCCTGATGAACATTCTGTGAGCACGGACCCCTAGGTCATACGGTTTGGGCGTGGCTCACTTTTTACAAGCATACATTTGGGGCCAGTGAGGGGCCAAAATTTTGCATAGGAGGAGGTCTTCTCTGTGTTGGTCTGATGCAGGATCCCAAGTTTGAAGTCCGTAGCTCAAAGCGTTGGCGTACACGGCAGCCCTCAACGTATTGCTGTGTAGGCATAAAGGTCAACACCCATGTGCCTGGCCTGAACACCACCCGAATGACGTAGGGCCCCCGATATCGGTGGAGCGCTTCTCTATCTTGGTCTGATGCAGGATCCCGAGTTTGAAGTCCGTAGCTCAAAGCGTTGGCGTACGGCAGCCCTCAACGTATTGCTGTGTAGGCATAAAGGTCAAACACCCATGTGCCTGGCCTGGGCCCCATATTATTTACATGTGCATCCAAGGATTTGCGCCACGAGCCGGTACCTCAAAGCGTTGGCCCGTAGCGCCACCAACCATTGGGCGCTTGCATTACATTGCATGCATTTGAAACTTCACAATTTCGCCACGCCATATTGGACCATATTGGACAATGGGGGGCGCTCACTTTCACTTCAATGTATTTGCTTTCATAAATGAGGCTGTATGAAATGTAGTGAACTAACTTAGACCCTCCCTTAAACAATCTTTGCTTGAAAACCTTGATATCGATGGTCGCAATCGCGCTCAAATTGGATAGCAACCTTACCAATGCGAGCAGAACTTCACAGTAAGAGTCTTTGTCTGAGCACATTCCTGTTAACTAAATACATACATATGTTGGGATGTTTCCATACGTGGTCTATTATGAGTGAATTCCTGTTACAAGTGAGGTTAAAAAAACGAACAAGGATGACTAAAAGTAAATTCCTTTGTTAAATTGGCAACCCTGCACATCACGTCTGAAGCTGTATAATCCATCATTATTTAAGTGTAACGCCGGGAGCGACGGTGGATTGTTTGTCGCACACAAATGCTGAGGAGAGCGAGATTTATTAAAGGGCAATCCAAATTCAGAGTCATACAAACAGGCGAGGGTCATGTCAGTGAGGGAATCAGAACACGAAATATAACCAATACGTAAAGACATACTTAAACTAGAACAAACAGGCAGGAACAGAAATACAGAAGAAACACGAAAGAACAAGGCCGAGCAAACAAAACTACGCGATACGAACACTTACATACAGATACGGAGACCAGATACGAAATAACTACGAAGTCAAAATAACCAGCCCCAACTAATAACCAAATAACCAAAATAACCAACTAATCAGTTCATTTAGGCGTATCAGAACCTGAGAAGAACCAGAAACAGACAATGAAAGAAGAAATACGTTTAGGTGAAAATTACGTTTGTTTCCACAAAGAAAAAAAAGTAGCCAAAGACAAACCTAACAATCCCTAAACTATGAAACATATCTCTCTCTCTCTCTCTCTCTCTCTCTCTCTCACTCTCTCAATTCACTTCAAGATTGCTTTATTGGCACGAACAATTTCAACAATTGTTTTGACAAAGCAGCAGTTTGTTAAGAACAAATCTAAACATAAAAAGCACTAATAGAAAATAACAATAAGAAAAAAAATGCATTAAAAATAATTATTAGTCTTTTTAGTGAATAATTCTGACCGAATCCCACTGTATTCTTGGCATTCGCTCAGGAAGTGCATCTCTCTCTGTCTATCTCTCTCTCTCTCTCTCTCAACTCGCAAAACGTCAAATTTCTAATCTTTTTTTAGCGTTTGCTTTAATATACTGTGCAGAGTAGATACTACGATCAGTTTGGACACCTACATATAGCCTAGGGATCGTTTTTGTCGGGAATCGGCGAGTATTTACATGTATTTGATAGCGGCGTAACATTTGTACGCAGCTCTCTGCGTATGCATGAGTACGCATTCCAGTGTTTAGTTTTGCGTACGATTTCATACGCATTCCCTATGAGACCGGGTTGGATTTAGTATAAGTCATTCTGACTAGCAGAAGGACTATAATCTGTAGTAAGTGTAATTCAGTGTAACTAATTATGAATAATTTAGGCTTGTTTTTGTTGTCATGAATTAGGCCCAAGAAGATCACACTCACAACACTAAGCTGGAGGTTGAGTTCAGCTATGCAGTCCCCATATGCAGCAAGCTGTAACTCACTGTGCTCTGACATCCCTCTATCATAGCCAGCACTACCTTCTCACCTAATGGTGCTACAGTATTATAGCAGTCAACTGGATCCTTACACTGGCCCATTTTACCTGCTTCAAAGACATCAACTTCAAGAACTGACTGTTCACCTGTCAGAAGTTTTAATGTTCTGTCTGATCGGTGTATATGGGTTACATTATAATAAGTCAAGCTCCATTTGAAACATAATGCCGGAAAAGTGCAAATAACAGTATTACAAATGATTAAATATTTATTTAATATCACAAATTGAATTACAATCTGTCTGTGTAAAATACCATGTGCATACATTTGGTGTTTTAAATTAGCAGTATGTGCTGAAAACGCTTCATAAAAGGTGTGTTTTAAACATTTTGGAGATTTGAAAATGTTACAGCTGACAAAACAAAAGCAAAACAACATTCAACAACAACATTAGGTCTGAACTGTACACTTGTGTCTTCACGATGAATTCACTATTAGTGATCTAAGGGCAGTCAGGGTCTGAGCTCATCCCAGGGTCTGGATAGGCTGCCTGATTCTGAATTGCTGGTAGTTTGCTACAAGGAGATGAAAACCATGTTTCATTTGCTCTGTATGTGAACTGATCAACTGAGACGTTTTGTGTAGGTATTTCATTCTTAATCTCCATCTGATGGATGAAATGCGGATTGGGGTAGGCATAATTATTAACGTAATGCCCTGTAGTTTCATGATTTGTATTGATTTTAGGTGTGACTGAAGTGTGTGTATTCCCACATGCTCTGAATAAAGAGAGGAACACAGGTAAGATCACAATGCCATGAAATGCCCCAAAAAGGATGACCAAAAACATGATTTTAAAGAACGTCCTAAATATATAGCACTGTGAGGCTGACAGCACCACTATCCCTGCAATAGTAGACAGTGCAGCCTGTAGCATTGGATAGCCAAGATTATAGAGGGCATCTATAGCCCTCATATTTGCTGTCTCTTCCTTACTAGAAACAAAAGCATAGGATATATGAGCAGAGAAATCAACAGAAAAACCAATGCAAATGACTAGGTTAATCATAGATATTGAGTCTAGATTGACATCCCATAATGCCATAAAACCAGCCACACCCACAATGACAGACGCAATGGCAAAAGTTACCCATAGTGAGCAGAGAGGGTTTGGTATCAACAACAGGGAAACAATAAGCATAGCCAGAGTAGCGACTACTATGTTTTGGATAGTATTGCTTACTATAACAGTATACTGATCAAAATAGATAAATGCAGGGTGGTAAACTAATATGTCTACTGGTTTTTGTGCCTTTGAACATTTTTCAGCAGTTTCCCTAAAAGCATTCAGCATATTTTTTTCATCAATTGCTGTACTAATGTTTACTGTCTGAATAAACACGCGAGAGGCAATAATTTGGTTATTAGAAAAGTTGACATCTTGACTGAATCCTGAAACTCTTAGAAATCCCACCAGGTTGTCTTTGAATACGTTCTCATCTTTCAAATCTAAAGACGTTTGTTGTAAGTATGCATGAAGCCAAGATATAGGTACATTTTCTGAGGTCATGGTCAGTTTCCTAAATTCTTGAAGACACAAATCAAGGTTTGCTTGTACAGATGCATTCCAGTACTGAAATTTGTCATCCTTGATAACTATCATAACATTGGGACCATACTCTTTAAAGTATTTTTCATTATCATAGTATTTAACAACATAGGAGTCATCTACAGCTAAATGTTTTAGTTCGATTCCCTCTTGCATTTGGAAGCACCCATAGATGCTAGCAGCCAAATACACACCATAGAGAAAAATCACAAACACTTTAGTCCAGGAATTTGTCAAAAAGGGTCCATAGTACTTCTTAAAAAAGGTATCAAGTGGCATTTCCGTTTCACTACCAGTCAACACATTATAATCCCCTCCCACACAACAAATATTACCATCAGGACAATCCTTTCTATTAGCCACTACCATGCAGGTCAGCCAGTGTCTGTTGCTTTTCTCCCGCCTTCCATTCAATGCAAGAAAGGCACCAAAAAATGTGATGTTGTAGATGTAGCAGAAGAGCACCGCTGTACCAGTGTACAAACAGAAAGACTGTACCGAGACGAACGGAGTCATGAGACCAACGTAGAAGGCCAGGACGTCAGTCAGCGTGGTGATCGTGATCGATACAGCTGCTTCTTTATACGTTTCTGCCAAACGGTCTTCAACTTCATGCATAACATTCGTTTTCTGCCAGCAGGAGACCATAATGAACATGTCATCAACACCAATCCCTGGAGAGAATACAGGAGAAGTAGGCTTAGTGTGAAGCATAACTCAAGCATGTTTTTGTTATAATAAAGACTGAATATGAAACAGTGTAATAAGAGTCACCCAAAATCAAAAAAGGAGCTGTGGCCACTGTCATGGGGAACTGTACTCCACAGAACAGCAGCAGACCAAAACTGGACAGCACAGCCAAGCCAGCCGAAAGCACCCCGCATGACGCCACCCACACCTTGTTCCTCACACAGTCCAACCTAGGGCAGTTAACTGGATTACTATAGTGAAGACACCTACCTACCTACCTACCACCTACCTATATATATATACATACTCACACATACATATAAATAAATATATATATATGTCATATCAATTTACATTTATCCATAATCACATATTCTGAAGTAACTTGTAGAAAGCTTATTTTTAACATACCTCAAACAAGATATTATTGCGACATTAATAGCCAAACAATACGTGATGGAGAAGAATGGGATGACAGATGCTGAACTTCTCTCAAGCTCCTCGTCTCTTGATAGTGAAGTGAAATAAGACAGAGACACCTAAACATACAGGGTATATAAATAAATTACCTGTCCAAAAACTCACCTGTGTATCGGATCATCAAGTACAGCCTACATGAAAGTATATATAAAAGTCTGAATCTAGCACGAAGAATGGTTTAATAATTTATCAAAACTAATGCACAATTTTACTTTTTCAGGATTTATAATTTCACAGATATTTTACATAAACACGTTTGAGTTGTTTGAGAACCTTACCTAAGGTAGTCCTTAACAAAGTACAAAAAAGAACCGTCAGCAAACGGTATATTAGCTATTATTACTTATCGATTTTATTATCAGACCTATAGGTCAGAAATTTTACAATTATTATTTTTGATATTAACAATATTTATTGTGTAGGAAGAAAATTTTAATTTTAGTTTACTAAACTACTAAAGTTCTTTCATCTAAACAGTCGATCTGCTTACCGTTTTAAGGTCTTTGTAAGTGGAAACGGTTTTAATGAAAGCGTTCAGCCACTGAACATTTTTACTCGGCTCGTCCTCTTTTAAGAAATAAAAAAGTCTAATCGCCTTTGCGCTGATGATCTCCCAGCTTCCTGCCTGCATCTCCACACCTCCGATCGTAGATCCCAAGAAGATGCCTTTATGTTCTGGATACTTAAGTTTGATATTTCGAATTGTACTCGCATTGTAGTTTACAACATCTAAAACTGCGTTTGACATGCATTTCCCGGCGGTTTGAGCACAAAGACTTGCAAAAGTGTCTCCTGTATTAACACTTTTAATTTCGCTGTCCAAGTCAATTATTTCGGTAAACGCGTCTACTGTTAAAATGTCTTTCTGCTTCTGATCAGTAATTATCAAAGAGGCGTACGTTCCCTCCGATGTCAACCTCAACTGAGAAAAATCACCATCGTTTGTAAAGTGTTCTTGTATAAACGCCCGCTCGTGTTTAGCGGGACCGTTCAGAGGTGTAAACTGGTCCTCAATGCCATTTACTTCCCTCTCTTGAAGAAAGATGAAACCCGATCCCAGACCACCTGCTAGCAGCAAAGGGCAAAGCAAAAACCACCACGGATTTCTACTAACAAAACGTCCGAGGCGTCCAAATCCCACAGACAGGGGTTTTTCTAAGCAATCACTCCTACATACAGGCATTTCCACTCGTAGGTTTAATACAACCGCTGGAAAACAAAGCGCGTCATGCTACGGTGTTGTAAGTGCATCGAACGACGAAGCTTCTGAAACGCAGAGACGGTTTTCATTGTGATATCAGCTGTCAGAACAGATCACTCATTAACCCGATTCTAGTGACGTGTTACCACTATGCAAATATCCTCATGACTATAACAAACAAACAAAAAAAACTGCATGACGTATACACACACAAATATATTATATACTATATATATATATATATATAATTATAAATAATATAAATATTTTTGAAATTAAAATTTGTCTAGGCAGAAAATTCAAATTTTAGTTTACTGAACTACTAAAGTTCCTTCATCTAACAGTCAAAACGATCTGCTTACCGTTTTAAGGTATATATATATATATAAATATTCGTGTGACTTCAAGGAAGATTACAAAAAATAGCTAACCAACTAACTAACCAAATAATTTCTGTTCTGGTGGTGTGCCTTTGATGGTAGGGCACAGAACAGTCTTGGCACAGTGGTCACTGTTTCTGTCAGATTATGTGACCGTACCGTCAGATATCAGTGATCAAAGTAACTCACAGGCATTCTGCAATAGTTTTATGGTTCACTAGGGTTTACTAGAGCACACATGCCTCCCACAAGATGGCGCATTAGACATAGGGTGGCTTGGATCTCCCCAACCTATCAGCAGTTCCCTCAGGAAGGAACTTTTTGCCAGCAATCTTAGGGTTTTTAAGAACCGTCAGTGGACAGATATCACCTTCCTTTGTATGACTGGTCTCTCTAAGACCGAGGCCAACTATAAGTACACAGTTCCACATCCATGGCTCATTAGACAATCATTATCGTTGATGTTTTCGTTGTAGGACACATTCACGCCATGTTATTTTGCCTCGGTCTTCCAATATGCCTAATGTCAAAAGAAATGCAATTGCTACACTTGTTTTCAGCTTGTAATTACCTTGTAAATACTATTACCAACCAATTATGAGGTTGTAATTAGGAGACAACTAACAAACTACAGGCTGTAACTAGATCTGGGTTTGGGTTGTTTGTAGGTAAGCATGGTGAATGGCCCTAATGTCATCACAGGGGCAATACATATGAATAACAGAAACAGACCAATTCATTGGTTTAAGCAAGTCCATAACTCAGATAAAACACTGTTTAGACTTGAATGTTTTCATGAATAAGTAGCCTATTTCCATAAATTATGGTGCTGCATAATACAAGTGTAACATTTTTCTACTCTTTATTTGTAATTGTAATAAACATATGTCATTAATTCATTAAAAGAGACACACACACACACACACACACACACAGATTGGGAGCAGATGGAGGGATCAAACACTAAAAGAATAGTGTTCATTACACTGAGCATGACGGACATCCTCAAATCCTTTATGAATCAGTGCATAACAGCAGGAAAAGCGTGAATTAGTGTTGTATGAGGGTCAAACCAGGACCAGAGATGATGGGGGGGGGGGGGGGGGGCACCACCAAGATGTCCATCTCTTGGCTCATTCCAACAAAAAAACACCTGAGACCAAACGCCACCAGGGCTTTAGTCCCATGTTATACTGAGCATCTGGCAGCTGAGGTCCCAGAGGCGCTGCGCCACGTCATCATCCAGAGCAGCGTCACAGCAACGTGCAGGTGCACAGTCACTGCAGGGAAGACAGTGGAGACAGTCAGTGTGCAATACAGTCACTGCAGGGAAGACAGTGGAGACAGTCAGTGTGCAATACAGTCACTGCAGGGAAGACAGTGGAGACAGTCAGTGTGCAATACAGTCACTGCAGGGAAGACAGTGGAGACAGTCAGTGTGCAATACAGTCACTGCAGGGAAGACAGTGGAGACAGTCAGTGTGCAATACAGTCACTGCAGGGAAGACAGTGGAGACAGTCAGTGTGCAATACAGTCACTACAGGGAAGACAGTGGAGACAGTCGGTGTGCAATACAGTCACTACAGGGAAGACAGTGGAGACAGTCGGTGTGCAGACAGTCACTGCAGGGAAGACAGTGGAGACAGTCGGTGTGCAGACAGTCACTGCAGGGAAGACAGTGGAGACAGTCGGTGTGCAGACAGTCACTGCAGGGAAGACAGTGGAGACAGTCGGTGTGCAGACAGTCACTGCAGGGAAGACAGTGGAGACAGTCAGTGTGCAATACAGTCACTGCAGGGAAGACAGTGGAGACAGTCAGTGTGCAATACAGTCACTGCAGGGAAGACAGTGGAGACAGTCAGTCTGCAATACAGTCACTGCAGGGAAGACAGTGGAGACAGTCAGTCTGCAATACAGTCACTGCAGGGAAGACAGTGGAGACAGTCGGTGTGCAATACAGTCACTGCAGGGAAGACAGTCAGTGTGCAGAGAGGTACTGCAGGAACACACACAATTATTCTACCCGTTAATAAATAAAGGTACCAAAGACACTTGAACATGGCTGCTAATTATTTCACTTCTGTTACTCACCTGTAATACTTGCCCGTCTCTTTCTCCAGCTCAGGAGCTACAGCACAGTAGATGGTGGTTTGAGCTCCCTGCACTGAAGTCTTGGTAAAGGGCTTAACCATCCACATGACTGCTTGCTGGGGTCTACTCAAGTGTCTCCATAGCTCAGTCTGCACTACGCCAGGGTGAAGCGCATACACAGTTACACCTGAACCTGTCACACAACACAAGGATTCTCGTCAGGCCACATTTTTACAGAGGAGGATGGAATGCAGTTAATCCTTAACTCCAGCAATATGGAGTTCGTTTTCTCTGAAATGTGACTTAATCAAATACACCCACCTTGTAGTTTCTTAGCCAAGGAGCGAGTGAAGAGCACATTGGCCAGTTTGCTCTGACTGTAAGCTTTTGACTTATCATAGCTTTTCTCACTGTTGATATCATCCAGATTAATAGTCCCCCACTTGTGAGCCATGGATGAGACGTTGATGATACGAGCTGGAGCTGATCTCTTCATCTGATCAATTAACAAAAACGTCAACAGGAAGTGACCTACAAGATCGTGGGAAAAGTTATGACTTCTCTTATTGTATTTAATTAAAATAGACTTTAAATGTGTTTACAATCACTCCTGCTTACCCATGTGGTTGACACCAATTTGCATTTCAAATCCATCTGCTGTTTTGTCATATGGACATACCATCACCCCAGCATTGTTAATCAGGATGTTGACATGTTTCTCCTCTAGAAAAACAAAGTTATACTTATGTCATGTAATCTACAACTGAGCACCTTAGACATAAAGAGAGAATTTAATTTAACCTACAAAACAATCCTCACAATTACAAAATCAAGTATGGCTGCATCTTTTGAACAGACGTTTTGGAAAAGGTCATGGTAAGATCAAACACTACAACAGATGCACTGTAGCGTATGTGCAGTGCCAGGTGGTACCTGAGCAAACAAACAAGAACAAGCTACAATCTAAAGCAGATGGTGAGAAAGATGTTTCAGTATCACAGCAGTACAACATGAAGCTTATAACTGTCTTCTCTTAGTTGTGAGTTGCTAAATAGTCATACATTTTAAAACAATGCTAGAGTATCTACAACCTGCTGTGTGCATTCAGTAAAAACAATGAAGACTATGACAATTCATCCACTGTTCTCCATTAGGCAATAGAGTATCAAATATTACACAACTCATGACATTCTGAAGGTGGGTAGCTGATGTTTGGTCTGAAACACAGAGACAGGCTGATCTATCTTATAGTAGCCTTCAGCCGTGTTATTTAAATTTATAACGGCATATAATTCTTAGAATTACATCAAAGGATCTACATGCATGTGTTACTACAGTGGTGCTCAGGTAACAACCAGAAAGAGACTGCACAAGAGAATAGTTAAAATAAGGTAGTAAAGTCTGAAAGGAAGGCGTTTCTCAGAAGGACACACTACCACAATGTAGCATTTCCAAGAATATGTGTCTCAGTCAGGTATCCAGATCCAGCTGAATAGGATGTTTAAAGCAGATTCTCATATGTATGTATTTTTTTCCATGTTGTTATTTCTGCCAAGGGCTAAAATAAGTATAATGCAGTGGCCTCCATGGATACTTTTGATTAAATTTAATGTCCTATGAGAAGCTCCATCAGTGTAAATGTATCATTCTCTCACCACTGTTGACAGCCTGGGCAAATTCTTTAATAGAGCTGGAGTCGGCCAGGTCAAGCTTTTTACTGATGACATTCTGATTTCCAGAAACTTCGATGACCTCTTTGACGGCTGCATCGGCTTTTTCCACATTCCTGCAACCCATGATAACACGAGCACCTGTCGACAGAGACAGGATATACTATCTCCTAGGAGATAGAGATAGGGTTGCCTATACTCCTTACAACAGTTACACAAAAGTCAAGCGCGACAATCATTTAATTTCTAAAGTCACAACTAAAATAAAACCTATATATTTAAAAACATTGCTAGCTACACAACATCGCCGAATACATTAAAGTCAGACAAGTGGACGTCAAAGCCTACCTCTCTTTGCTAAATCGATGGCAGTTTCTTTGCCGATTCCTGTATTGGCTCCAGTAATCACAACAGTTTTGCCATCCAGTTTTGCATCACATGACCATGGTCTAAAGTAGTTTCTGAGGGTACAATATAGGTTATTGTGTATGCTTTTGTTAGATTAACTGAGTATACGAGATCTAGAATCAAATTATCTAAATGATAGTTTCTGTTAAACGGCCTAAATCGGTTAAGCTTAATAGCCTGTATAATCATTCGTAGAAATAATTACATCAGTAGGACGACACAACTACATTTTCCTTCCGGTTTTCAGAAACCCTCCTAAGAAATACGAGCGTTAACCGATTCCAGTCTAAACTACGGTATATTTACGGTCATACCTTATTCCTTCCATGTTCAGGATGTGTAAAAATGCGATATAGGACAAAAACTATTCAAGTAAAACAACGTCTAATTCTGAGCCCGCCACGAATAAGAAACGAGTATTAAGTAACGATGTGAACAGGAAACAACTATCCCTTCGCATCGATTGGCTCGCGCGTTTATGGGACGGGTCGTTTCGCCGTTAAAAGCTCGTTTGAGGAATTGTCTCACGTGCAACATTTAAGCTTTTACGTCTGTAGCATTAAAAAAAATTGCAGTTGTTGAGTTTTTAGCCACAAGAGGTCCTCATGGATTTGCATTTAACATTGCATTTCACCTTACATGTTCTAAGCAGCTTTTTAATTTGGATTCAACAACTCAACAAGCTGTTTTCAGAATAACCCTAGTTCTAAGCACATGATCTCCTCGTGGGTTTGTTAGGAATGCACAGCCTGCCAAGTTTGTTATCCATCCTGTAGCTCATCAACAACAATCAGTTCATAATCGAACGCTGGACGTGTTTTGGGTGCCATATCACCTGCAGTGACAGATGCCCGTTTGGTAGATATAGTACATGGTGAATGGTCTTTAGACCAGCCCAACAGGTGCTGTCCATGCTCATGGTGCTTACAAAACCTGGCTATAAAGTCTACTGAGAGCAATTTACAAGTCTGTTGAACTCATTAAAGACCATTCATGGCATTAGTCTGCAGACTGATTACTTGTCTCTGCTTATATTGAAATCCTAATGCAACCTTACTGAACACCACATATAGTCTGTGGAACTGTTTGAAGGTGTCTCTTCAAGTACAACCGCTTAACTCCAAATTTATGTTTTTGTTGCAATAAAGTTCTAATTGTCAGTTAATAATGTTACACTTCATGTTCTGGACCACATATGTGAAAAATTAACTAGTAACATTAAGAACAGTTTTACCACTTGGAGTGTTTCCAGTACATGTCCGATTTCTACAGGTGTAGGTGTTACTTTGTGTGAACTGGTTGAGTCACTTGGCTGCCATCAGTCACCTTAGGCCAAATGACTGAGCTGAACAAGTTCACTTCACTACTGAACTGATCTTTCAGTGGTTCCCAGATCTGAAAATAAATGTAAAACTGCATTTACAGACTCCTGAAAGGCATCGTTATGAACATTAGAGTGTGGTCAATGAACATATGACAAAATATGTTAAAGTTGTTTAAATGTAGGTAAAAATAAAAAAAAATAAAAAAAACTAGACATGTACAGAGGATGCGGACTTTATTCCCCTTTAAAAAAATGCTGGACTTTATTCCCCTTTAAAAAAATATGAGGTAATGGAGATTCTGCCATTGCTATTTGGAGCATAAAGCATTGGCTGTTCTCCCAATTATACACCACGGCGAAGGCGTCCACTCACAGAAAGGGTACAAATCAACAGTGAGACAAACAGAGGGACTTACACTGGCTCAGACCGGCATACAGCAGTGCTGACATCTAAACACACTGCTGCTAATTCAGCTGCAACATTTGTGCTGACATGACAAGCAAATAAAACGATAAACAGGACCAACCGGTGGGGGGGGGGGGGGGGGGGGGGACACTGATAAACAAGGAGCTGTCCCAATTAAATTAAAATGAAATTCAAAATTATAATGTCCTAAAATGAATTAACCCGATTCATTTATATCTCCAAACAAAGTTGGGGAAACAAGGATGCTTGGATCACAAATCTCAGTGTTCACTAAGGCACTTAAGATTATGAGAAACGTGTAATGTAATGTGATTTGTTTTTCTTTCACAGAGAGGTGTAGGCTGAGGTAGGTTCACACACTAACAAGCCTAAATGAAGTGCCCCTTCATACTTGGTAAACAATATGGGTTTAAATGTATAGGGGAAAAAAACTGATACAAAATTACATCTTAATGGTTTGCTGGTACCCCCAAGTTAAAAACACTTGGCATTTTCAATGCATTGAAGGGGTCAGGAAATGGTGGATGTAACAAATTAGGAACAAATAACTGGGTTAATAAAGGGTTCCATGGAAGATGCCTTTGTTCCATGGAAGATGCCTCTGTTCCATGGAAGATGTGATAAATGCCAGTCACCATCTATTTTCTCCTCTGGGAAAAATAAAATGATGAGAAATATATTAACTTGCAATAAAAAAAATCTGGCTTATTAAAATCCATCTGGCTTACATTACCAAATTGTTTATGGTTCAAAAACATACACATGCATAAACACAGTAAACAAAGCTATGTGATCCACAAATACAACTGTGTTATGTGACCATTAAACCCATATAAGCCCAACTCGGATATAATTTAAAACTCTCGTTAGTTTGGGAGAAACAGTAACAGCTGCCATGTTCAGATAAAGACCATCCCTAGATCTTAGACACTTACCAGTTAAGGTGCACTGAGCTCTGCAGCTCTGAGCACAATGTCTCGTTCCTCTTCTTCCTCGGGGTTGGTGGAGTGGAACTCGGCCACATACAGGCTCTTATCAATGCTGCCGGGAATTGGCTTAATATCAGTCACCAGCTGATCTTCTGTGGCTTTCAGATTGAAACGATCATCTGAGGTGATCAGGTTAACGGCGAGGCCAAGGTGTCCGTAACGGCCTTAGGACAAGAAAAAAGCAAATAATTTTTAAAACAATACTCCAACATAAGGTTACAAGAAACAATTCTAGGCCTTAACTAAGAATCATACATAAGCAGAGAAGAAGCTGGACATCGAGCGTCTGACCGGTTTTATTCCATTACTACTTTAATCAAATATGCTTATTTTGCATTTCTGACACATCAAGTGGCACAACACTTGATGTCTCAGAAGAACAAAACGAAACATCTCAGAATCACTTTGCACATGGAGGTTGTGACCCCTGTACGTTCATAAACCACAAGACAATGGAAAACCACAATTGCACTAAAGGGAGGTTTTGACAAAACACTGCAATCATTCTAATTTGATCTCAACAGCAAAAAGGCCAAGTGACAGAGTGAACAATGATTGCATGTCATAAAAAAATATACACTTAGTGGTCAAAATACTGCATGCGGCTGATAAGAGAATTGCTTGTAAGAATCAAATGACTGTAAAAGTAGATTTTATTTTCTTTAAAATGATCCAATGGCAGAATATTGCATGTTGTCATGAATATACAAATGGGAGGCAGTGAGGTGAAGGTGGGGATTTGGAAGGGGCAAGTGATTCATACCCCGTCCTTAAAATTGCCACAGTGGTCAAAGACAAAAACAACACATCCAAAATGCAACTTAAGCATAATCCAATGTATAGTGCCACTCAAAAGACCATGAATAAATGTAAAAATCAGCAATTCTTGACTATATTCAGGGTACCACATGATCTATGAAGAAAGTTGAAACACTTCACATTTCCAACATTTCACTCACCAGATCTACCAATACGATGCAAGTAGGTCTCAGCATTTTTGGGGAAATCAAAGTTAATGACCACATTGACAGCCTGCACATCAATTCCTCTTGTAAAAAGATCTAGGAAAACAAGTAAATGTAATGTAAATACAATCATAATATATATTTAAACATTGTACTCCACTAGCACTGCATTCTTACCTGTGCAAACCAGGTTTCTACATAGGCCATTTCTGAAGTCATGGAACACACGATTTCTGTATTCCTACAATATTGTAATATTATTTCAGAAACACTCGTTATAGTAAAACATTAGCAGAGACAAATGCTTCTACAAACTTTAGTTTTATATGATTTGTTTTAGAGCTCCTGTGAAAAATATTTTATTATGGTTCATAAAATTACCTGCTTCATTTTTGCATGAATGTAAAAACACGAGTAGCCCAATTGCGTAATTTTCTTAGCCAAAAGTTCCACCCTCTGAGTGGAGTTACAGAAGATGATTGACTGATTGATCTGGAGCTGTAAAAGAGTGAAATTAATGACAATAATGAAACAGAAAATTAAGATTAGGTGAGCTAAGGGAAGACTCAGAATACTTCCCTGAAGAAGAACCGCAGGACTAGAAAAAAAGAACGAGTCAAACCAAATGCCCCAAAATGCCTCCTACCCTGGAGAAGAGGGTGTTGAGACAGTGAACCTTCTGTCTCTCTGTAACGTAGGCATAGTACTGAGTGATGCCTTTCAAAGTCAGCTCATCCATCAAGTTAATTTCATAGGGCTTTCGGAGATGTCTAGCCTGCACAGGACATGGGAGTTAGAGAGGAAAAACCAAGAGATGGGTAAGCTCATGTAGGAGAGTGTCTGGAGGAGCAAGCAAACAGGACGTTAATCCATTACAAATGTCTGAGTGGGTGATGAGAGGAAAACAGGAAGCTAATTCTACAAAAAAATAACACAAGGGATGCACCTTTTAAACACAGCAGCACAAAAACTGCAAGATGTGTTTGATTAGCTATAATTTAAGCAGAATGAAGTGTACTTTATCAGTAAAATTCATTTGGTGCCTCATCAGATCCATGTAAAAGTTGCCTGAATGCACAACAAAAGATGTTCAACATCCTAACATACTTAACAGAAAATGTATTACAAATGTAGTGCCAAAATAAATGTGCTTCAGTACTCAAATCCTACCCAGGTCAAATTCCAAGTTAACTGTCAATCCACGTACACGTGATCAAATCCATTGAATAGTTTAAGTCAGCAAAATGATTAAACTATTAATTAAATTGAGGTTTAAAGATAAATCAATTTCAATTAAAATCAATACCAGCCTGTTCATTTTTGCCCATTATGAAATGTTTTCCCTAGATCCATAAGAATGACAATCTGTCTATTCTTTCACATTTAGTCTCTTTTCTCACCATGAACTTTTGTACACTGATGGGGAAGGTGGCCGAGTAGAGCAGAATCTGACGATTCTTGTGCAGAAAGGCAATGATGTCCTCAACCAGTATGATGAAGTCCTGAGAGAGCAACTTATCTGCCTACAGAATAAAGAGTAATGGTGGCGATAAGACACTGGTATAATAAAGCAATTATCTGATAGCAAATACTGACTGCATAAGCATAAATTCAGTCAAAAGTCTCTGATTCAAAATAAAGGAAAATAAATGAGTAACAGTTTAGCAGAGTTACACGTTCTGGCTTGTTCTGCTACAGTCCAGTGCAGTGCACGATCACTGAATGTAGTAATTTCATTCAATCACAAATCTGCTGAATCTTTATTGCACATTGTGTAGTTTTCTTTGGTGGTGGAAGGGGACATGATTTCTCAGCCTGTCAGGCTTCTGTGCTCTCAGACCAGTTTCAGAAAAAAAAGGGATAATGGAACCCAAATTTGTGTGTGTTGATAAAACATGTCATTTGGAGTGCATCACACAATACCAATGATCCAGAGGGATCATCAATCATTCTTTGAGATTTAGTGAATGAAGCAAGAAAAAAAACGTGGAAGAAAAAAAAAACTAAACAGATAAACTCACCTCATCCATCACCATTATTTGAATGTTGTTGACTTTGGCCAAACCTTTCTTTATAAGGTCTAGAATCCTGCCTGGGGTCGCGATCACAACATGAACTAGAGAAAAGCAAAGGGAAACACTTCAAGTAATTTCTTTAAGTCAAGTGCTCCCATATTTATTCAAAACTTTCTAAGGAGCAGTTTTGCAGCATAGCAAGCTGAGAAATAAGAGTCCTCTTCATCAGTCAGCGGGGACACTTACCTGTCTCATCCAGGCGCATGATGTCATCTTTAAGACTGGTGCCACCAGTTGTGGCCATGATTTTGACCCCACCTAGGTGCTTGCTCATATTGATACTGATTTGGCTCACCTGTAGAGCCAGTTCACGGGTTGGAACCAATACTATAGCTAGATGGAGAGAGAATGGAGAGAGGATTTTTTTTTTTGCTGTTACTAAATTTACAAACTTCTCCCATGTATTCCATCAAAGTCAACAGAAATATATCTCTGTTTAACTCTGTTAAATGCATGCTTGGGACATTCACAATGCTTGAAGAAACCAACAGTTTTCTTAATGCATTATTCCTGAATAAATGCAATAGAACTATTCATTTAAAAGGGTCTTGCCCAAGACATTCATTCTCTTTGGAACTAAGTCATTATAATGATTGACTCAAAGGTTTAAAAACTGAGAAACAATGATTTATACACTGTCTAGCAATACACCAAAGCCTTTTTCCTCTAAGGGTTTTGAAAACCAATACTACAAATGTATAATGGCATACTGTAAAATAACAAAGCAAAAAAGTATTACACAAACTAACCTCAACATTTAGAGCACATCATAACTTTAAAACTGTAGAATTTTTTGTTAAGTCTGCTTATTATAGGGGATGAATGTCTCAAAGATTTATATTCAATACAAAACATGCTTCAAATAAGCAAATCAAAGCCTTAAATTATTCTACATTTATCCATATACAATGACGATGCATATATGCAGATATTTTGACTTAATAAGGTATTTCAAAACCTTTATACATTAAGTACTACTTTCTCAATACTGACAGGCAGCAATTTTGCTAAGTTGAACAATTTTTAGTGTGCAAGAAATGACCACATACTTACCTTGAATCTCATCCTTGTTTACATCGATCCTCTCTAGGAGAGGGATGAGGTAGGCACCACTCTTCCCAGTGCCATTCTTGGCCCGCGCTAGAATGTCCCTCCCCGACAGGGCGATGGGAATACTCTCCTCCTTCAAAACAGGTGGGATAGGCAACATTACATGTTAATTATAGGTTTAACAATCCAAGCAGAGATGTAATGAAGACACTACCTTACTCTGACGTGACAATGACAAGGTTATTGTTGTCCAAGTTCTGTGCAATATTGCTAACTATTCAGGTATATATTGATATCTGTCACTGCAGGAGTGTCCGGTTTAATGAATTTGATTAATCTTGCTCCAAATAAAATATACTGGGTAAAAAATGACAGCCTCTTGCATGGAGATAATGACTTAGGGTATATGATCCTTACAGAATGTGTGTCCTGAGATGCTCACATCAATGCTGGATTCACATTTGGATCTTGCAAGCATTACTAGCAGAAAATATTTTGTCAACAGCACCATCCTATATGAACAGTATTCTACCTACAAATGACCTGAGCAGAACAAATGCAAGGCAAAGCTAAACACAAACAAATACATTTTATATTCAGAACCAACTGTTTCCACACTCTTGAATCTTTCAGGACCCACCTGGATAGGAGAGGGCTTCTCCCAGCCCATTTCAAAGATGCCCATCAACAATTCACGCTTAAGGCAGTAGTCTTCAAACTCATTACCTTTGGTTGCAGTCACATCCTAAAAATAAAAATATATTATCTGTAGTACCATTAATGTGAATTTATGCTTTTCTCAGCATGGGGAAAACAGCTATGGGCTTTATTTTGTCATTTGCTTAGCAGTGTATTGTATACTTCATATTTATATTTATCATCACAGCCACGGTCACTTAACTGTATTCTATAGAATATAAATTTCATTTAGTATAGATATTGAAAATGTATTTTTATTTTCGAGTATTTAAATTAGTGTTTATTCTTCAACATTAACAGTCGCAACTGTAATAGTCTCAATTTCCCCCTGGGATCAGTAAAATACTTCTGAATCTGATTCTGTATTGAATACAAGAACTAGAACCGCACACTGGTGACTTAAAATACAATCCAGCATCGTGGTCTGCAAAAATAGAAATTACTTTTGAATGCACGTTACAGTGTATCAAAGGCAAGTTGTAGTACATTGAGTAGTGCATGAGTAAATCCACAAATTTAAGAAACTGCTATTGTTTTAGAGATGTAAATGAGATGTATGAGATGTAAATGGTCCTGTCTTAAGCCCCTGAAGAATGCCATGGTGTGTCATGGATAGGGTGTAAAGATCCAGGCACAAGCAGGATGCAAAATGGAACGGAGATGTCATATATAGATGGTTTACAAAACACTCAGCAAAAGGAACGAAACAAGGGCACCCACTCGTCTGATATGGCTTGTGTTACGCATCAACTGCAACATACACGTGATTGGAAATTACCCAACAGATCTAAATAATCATGAACGCTTTGTGTCTCTGCTATACAGCAACCACATGGCACAAGACCAGGGAACTCCTTATAAACCACAGCCCCCAACTACTTCTGACTGGATGGACTGTTGGACGATGGTAGCAGAGTCTTAAGGCATTTCCAACAGCTACTGTCTGACCAGAAAATATTCCAGATGAGCTTTACAAGCTGGCTTACTTCGTTTGGATTATTTATACAGTTTTTCGAATAATCCCGATGACTGGGTTATCTTCCCATTTGTTTTGAAGGCTGGAAACAATATCCTATTAAGACTACTACTCGAATTCAAAAGTATAAAGTACAATCAGGAACCGTCTGTAAGCTTCACTGCACATAGAGGCCTGAGCACTCTGGAGCACACATCACCTCTGGCATGTGTGTGTCGATACTAAGTAGAAAATACATGTCTATCAATGTTTAAGGTCATGTTAATTTGCAAAAAAAAAAATTACCTGGAATGTAGTGCCTATAATTAGATTTAAATGATGATCAGTCATTTATTTAATATTACTTTGAGGAAAGAATCACTATGAGGATTCTAGCTGCACTGAACTCTAATGCACATCTAAAGCGGTTTTACTTTAGAACTGAATGGCATGAATCAGACTGTTGGCACTATGAAAGCTGAGTCAAACTGAGAGGGTTATAACAACCTACTCTGGTATTTTAGACTAGGTTAACATACAGTGAAAATCTCAGTCATGCCCATATTTAAAACACGCAGCCTCTATATAGGATTTATTTTGATCTTACCGAGGTTTTCATTCTCATGTCTTTTTGTGGGAGCTGTAAGACCTTCTTCCAGTCATCACCAAACCTGAGATGATGATTCAATATATACATTTTGAGAAACAAAGAAAATAGGATTCAGTATTTTGCATAAGGAAAAATATCACCACATTTATGCTGTGCGTCTCATCCATATATACCTGATACCACCAGTGGTCTGTGGAATGCTGATTCCTTTATAAGGGGCACAGAGAGCGCTTCCCGGTTGTGTCAAGGCAGTGACTGATCTTGACTGGAGAGACGATGGTCTTGTTTGTCCATTTTGTTTGCTCAGACTTACAACTGAAGCGGAGATCTCTGTTCGTGCAGTGGCCATTGCTACAGGTACTGTGCCTGACAGTTTGTGGATTCGTGACGAATGTTCTTCTAAGCTACTGTTTTTAACCGTATGCTCTTTCACAGCTGCCCTATGTAGTGCCCTATTGAGCAAACAACTGCTCGGTACTACTGCAAGCCCTCTTGAAAAGAAGAGGAGCTGATGTATGAAGTCAGTTTTAAGAAAACTCTCCAAAAAAGAAGAGAAATTGTATTTATATGAATAAATATAAAAATATATATATAAATGGTTGCTGCATTCAATACACAAAACAACCTGCAAACTTGTATTTTCAATGTAACTCAAATCTGTCTTATAAGGTTCTGAAAATGTAAAAGCACATTTTCATTGTTTACATTTTTTTTAGTTATTCCTCAATTTTTTGTTTTCCATCATAAACCAATTTAGCATAATCTGTGTCCTACTGCTTTTGAGTTATAATACCCGTTATAGTATTTTTGATTCAAGTGATTAACAGCCTTTTACATTCAAAAATACCAATTTCAGATTATGGTCTTCAAACCTGCCCAAATCCTTGGTATTTGCCTATCTCTATGAGGAATTTCTAACCAAGACGTCCCTACTGAGCACAGAGACTCCAGACACTGTAGTCAATACAGATTGTACCCAAGTCTGCATTTATCACTTGTTTGTTTTCTTCACTGTCTTACTGACCCACAGAACCCATCAGAAGGAAATTCTGGACGCTGAACCACCTTAAAAAAAAACAGGACAATATTAAACAGTATTAATATTTGATCAACTAAGCATACTTACATGGCCATAAACAGAAACACGGAACACTTGGACATTTTTAAAATTTTACATCCAGTATGTGGAACGCCAATAGAAATGTTAAGTGTTTGTAGTGGAATTCAGCTTCTTGCCAAAGCTATAATGATATTTAAATAACAACCATGACTAATTAACAATTAGTACTTCCCAAGATAAAAAAATATATATACATCCTAGACACAATATCAGTTAGACTAATTATGTTAATATTATTTAGATCTACTTGATTTCATAACATATAAATGACTAGAAGACAAAAGAAATGTACAAATCAGTGCCGTGGAGCACAGCATCTGCAACCAACCTCTAAAATGTCTGTTGAGCAAGTTGGAAAGACTCATGATACTTTCACAGTGATTTGCACCTAGTGTGTCACTATCAATATATCTCACCAAGAACACCCTGTAGAGCACACACTTGGCATCCAGCAGACTGTAAGCCTCCACACAAGTTATAAATGTAAACCATTCATTTCAGTGTTTGAATCTACCTTACATGTCGCAAATGTAATGTAACAAGGATAAGGTCGCAATGTAGGTAACAAGGACATTATGGGACCCAATTTATTTGTGGACCGATTCTGCGAGTTTGTACCAAGTTTAGCATAAAAACACAAGTGAACAAGTATCACTCCCTTCCCTGGAGTTGTGGTGAACTTTATCAATAAAAAATCTAATATCGCGTATTTTAACCAGTTAAAGGATGTTCAAAGGTTATAGCTCGTTACTAAAACTACGTTAAAATATATATATACGACATTTATTATACAGCCTATTGTTTGCTGCTGTGATTTTCACTAAACATTTGTCAACGTGGACGGTTAACCTAGCAAACCCTGAGCGTCTGAACGGAGTATCTCGATTCTACATTAAGTCAAAATGAGTCCAACAGCTCCCTTTAAACGCAGCGTGCTAGATGTCTGGCTAAAAACTGACAAAAACAAAATGTGTTCAAAGTTGTACTGAGGTAAATAGAGACCGAGCACCGCTAACGTGCCGTCTAAACTAGTCAGCTAGATCACCACTGACGGGACATTTTCCTGCGCCACCGCTAACTGGTCTGTTTTGTGAAAAACTAGCAAGCCAAAAAAAGGTTAGCAAACTAGAACTAATTACTAGAACTAATTATAGCTAGTTGCCTTACATTCTGCCATTATCGGTCACAAACCGGTCGTTTATTCGTTTACTGGGACATACACGACCAAACATGTAGATAGCTAACAGCCAAACTCGCCATTCGTGGTGAAGTGCTAAGACACACTGGCCGTTTAGGTGGTCAGCCAGCAGACTAGCTTCCACTCAAATATTCACCTCAAGTATGCTTCAACTCAAATGTTACCTTCTTGACCTGAAGGAGTTCATAAATAAAAGTCTGCGCCGTTATCTTGAAACAAACTCGGTTGCTTTAGCGTCACTTAACGTTTATCCTCTCGTCTCTTCCGTCCGGAGTTTTGGTGAACACTGCAATGAGTTGAGAAGTTCTACACGAATGACGCGCAACTCAAAGAGCCAATCGTGGATTTGAGTTGAAATTTGTAGCGTGCCGCCGATTTACAGTCCACCTCTTCATGAACTTCATGCTGTTACTAGGGCTGTGGTACGCTACAATAGTCCAAAAGCCTAGTCTAATACCTATATTTACGTCCGCTAGCAACTTTTAAAGAATACTTGCATATTGAGCAACCCAAAGTATGCAGTCATCACCAAAGTTTCTTGCCCCTGTTGTCTCGTTAGCCTACAAACATGCATAGATCTACAGCCTTGTCTTATTCCTCTTAATTCCTTTTAGTGCAAAGCAGGTTTGCCCACCCAACCCAAATTGTTTAGGTTGTATTTTGGCAGACAGTTGAGAAATGACATATTACTGTAATAACGAGGCTGTATCTTTCAATTTACAGTGGCATTGATTACAGTATATAGAGAATAAACCTCGTTCCACCAGACCTCTCACACGGGTTAATTAAGATTTTATAATTTTCTGTTTGTATTGTATTGTTTTATTGCTTCTAGCAATAGCATTTAGGAACTTGGAACTTAATGGTAGTTTTAAAATGATCTTCTTCAGTTATATTTATGGTTCTATATGTTTATTTCTAGGTTCATGATAACCATAAATATATCATAACAGTTCATAATTATTATAATAGTTTATTGAAGAACACTTATATTAACACTTTAACCATAAAAGATTAATAAAAACAAAAACAGGATTGTTACATTGTTACATTGTTTCACTTTTATTAAAATACAAATGCAAATACTTTTGCTACGTCATCAACTACAGATACAAGTAGAGTCTCTTTGCACATCTTCAAAAGTAACGCAGGCAGCTCCATCTGGTGGACAAAAAATTAAACATAGCCTGCTATGGGTTCATAGCACATTTCTGAATCAGAAGACGACCTTCAGAGCAGGGGCGATGCCAGGGATGTGTGGAACGGGGTGAAAGAGATCATCGACTTTAAGATCAGTAGCAGACCTGTAGAAGAAGTTCTTGAATTGGCCCTGGAGAGCATAAGCTTTTCCCACCTGAGACCTGTGGTGGCAACATCAGTGGTGGTGGCTCCATAAGTGGACCCCCTGATTTTTGCTTATCAGTAACATGTTAGCGATGATGGTGCAATCCTACACATCCTATTAAATATTTGTGACTGTAATGACTTTTCTTGCTTTTATCTGTTAAGTAGGGTTTTCTCAGTATATATTTGAGTATATCTAGGCGTCCATACTGACTGTATCTAATAATATCTTTGCTTAAAGTTTCTTCCTGATTTTAGCCTATACTAACTAGCTAGAGATTTTGTTCTGAGTAAAACAATGAAGCACTTTTTGTAAGTCGCTCTGGATAAGGGCGTCTGCTAAATGCCGTAAATGTAAATGTAAATGTAATGCTGCAGCAATCCCACTTACTACTGGCCAAGGCTGGACTCGGAGGATCGTGTTAGTTTCCACGACACCTACACCATCATCCTGGAAAAGTGACTGTTTGACATCCAAACCCCAGTTTGTGCGACTGCAGAGTTGCATGTTAAAGCAGGTGGTGAGCAGCACAGGAGGTCATGCCACCTTTCCTGTTCATATGTGTGGTTCCTGTGGATTCCTGTCTCCTTTTCTCTCTCGCTTATATATATATATATATATATATATATATATATATATATATATATATATATATATATATATATCCTGTTTTTCCAGTCTGAGATGATTCACACTTTATGACATGGCGCATTATCCTGCTGGAAGTAGCCATCAGAAGATGGGTACACTGTGGGCATAAAGGGATGGACATGGTCAGCAACAATACTCAGGTAGGCTGTGGCGTTGACACGGTGCTCAGTTGGTACTAATGGGCCCAAAGTGTGCCAGGAAAATATCCCCCACACCATTGCACCACCACCACCAGCCTGAACTGTTGATACAAGGTAGGATGGAACCATGCTTTCATGTTGTTGACGGCAAATTCTGACCCTACCATCCGAACGTGGCTGCAGAAATCGAGCCTCATCAGACCAGGCAATGTTTTTCCAATCTTTAACTGTCCAATTTTGGTGAGCCTGTGCGAATTGTAGCCTCAGTTTCCTGTCGTTAGCTGACAGGAGTGGCACCCGGTGTGGTCTTCTGCTGCTGTAGCCCATCCGCCTCAAGGTTCGATGTATTGTGCATTCAAAGATGCTCTTCTGCATGCCTCGGTTGTAACAAGGCAATAGCACCCACAGAACTGCCGCTCACTAGAAATTTTGTCTTTTTTGGATCATTCTCTCCCGTCTGGCACCAACAACCATGCCACATAAAAGTCACTGAATTCACTTTTCTTCCCCATTCTAATGCTCGGTTTGAACTGCAGCAGAACGTCTTGGCCATGTCTACATGCCTAAATGCATTGAGTTGCTGCATGTGATCGACTTTTGCGTTAATGAGCAGTTGGACAGATGTACCTAATAAATTGTCTGGTGAGTGAATATATATATGTGAGACAGCAAGACAAAGAGAAGCACTTTGGTATATATATATATATATATATATATATATATATATACACACACATATAGCAAAGATGGGGTATTTACAAGATAACTACTGAGAACCAAAAAGTATGTAGAAAAATATTTATTTTTCATCTCTCAGTTTTAGCCATTTTTTCATATATTCAGTTTAGAGCTCATAACTGCATACAACAACAAGGTGACATAATTTGTAACTGTTTTGGAGGGACTTTTCGCCCAAGTTACTGAAAATCATCATTCTTTTCTTTGCAGTGACCTTAAAACCTGTTAGAATGATTAATATAATGCACATCATTTCATACATGATGCATTTTCACAGGTGTAATATATAAATATGTGATGGAAATGCTAAGATAATAAAAACTGTGGAATTAAGACAGCAATCAGGCCAACCATAAATTATAAGCTACATAGAATAATAACATCTGATTAGATGGGCCTGCCACATCTGTTCATACTCTGTAATCACCACTGTAAATATGTTAACCCTCAGAGTGCTAAAAAGAGCAAATAGAGCATGTGCAATTATTAACAGTTTAGAAAATTGTCAGTCATGATCAACTTACACCTTTACCTTCACTGCTCACACTCGTATTGGACATATCCGACTGGTCACTGTTATGACTGGAGGGCCGTGATTGGGTGAATGTGGATGTATGAATGTGTGGAGGCGGGCCACCCCTTCCAGGTGGTGCGGCCCTTCCAAGATTGGCTGGGAAGATGATTAAGGGTGCCTCAGAGGGATAAAGAGGCCTTCGCACATCAGGCGGGTAGTATTGTGGTTGAGATGGCATGAAAGCTTCTACATTCAAAGGAGTTACAGAAGGCAAGAACGTATCATAGTGAGATGGTGGTAAAACGTGAAAGGAACGAAAAGACATCTGGCAGTCCACTCTCTCCGATACACTCTCTCCGATACTTCTGATGATATTATGAAATGCCTTTGGTCTCATTTGCATATCTTCTTTTTCTTGAGTTCCCATTGGTGACTGGTTGCCAGATATGCTTTCACCAGACTGACTCTGTGGTGAGTGTGTGCGAAGAGCTACAGGAGAGAGGGAAGCACTGCACCGAGGGTTGGGTGTGGCCAGAGGAGAATGGCTTAAATTGTTTGGAGATGGAGAATCTAAACAGGAAAACAAACAAAAACAAGCGTTGTTATTCCACCAGGAAGACTTTGGCAATATAAAACCAGTTACAAAGGCTAAAAGGACCATCAGCATAAATAGGAAGTCAAACCAGCATAGGAGGTCAAAATCTTGGATATGGTTTAAGTCCAAAAAGGCTTTTAACTCTAGTCCAAGCAGATGCGGGACAGAAAACGCAAACTGCACGGTCTACAGTGCTCTGACTCACTGATAGTGGTGCGAGGGGAGAATCGTCCTCAACATCCTTCAGATGCCATAAATGGCCATAGATAATGTATGATAAAAATGTATTTAAATTGCTATCAGTGAAGAGCACAATTGATCAACTGCACCAGGACTATCCAGGGTCACTTAGCAATCACATGTTTTCTGCACATACTAAGATCTTTACTTAAAAAAAAGAAACTGTTCTACAGTTATAGAAATAACTGTTGAATATGGTAGAAATGCGAGTTTGTAGGTAGTATAATAGTACATCACTTAAAACCTTAAAGATTTAAAACTTCAGGTAGGCTCGGGAAGGTATATTCCGATTACATATGGCTCATGACGTTATATCGTTTAACTATATAATGCAAAGTTTTGTATAGTTTATACCTCACCATTAAAGCTCTGCTCAGTTTTCAAAAACTGGCCACGAGTCGCCTTCCCACGCAGCACATCAGAGACCTGCCCAAAAAGTCAAGGATTAACTACACAATTAGCCCCTTCACCATCAGCCCTAATCCATTTTCAGAACAAAACATTGTAACTGCTAATATTCACCACTGACAGGCAGCATTTACATCCTATTAAACCCATAGAAAATTATCAGTGAAGTATCTCCCATTTCTATTAGTATTCTAAATAAAGTTAAACAGAATATAGATTTTTGTCAGTGTTCCAAATCTAAGTGTAGTCTTTCCTTTTGCCCTCAGTAAGCCATCGTTTCACCTTAAACCCCTCCCACTCTCTTACCTTTTTGTTCTTCGCCACCATGACGGCGGTGTCGTTGTGGTAGTTCTTCAGACTGCTGTCGGCGCCGTTCCTCAAGAGAACACGCACTGCCTCCACGTCCCCACGGCCACAGGCCATGTGAAGGGCTGTGTTTCCACTGTACGACTGGGAATTCACGCTACAGCCATTCTGATGGGGGGGGGACGACGACAGATGAGCGGACATGACTATTTCAACATCTCTCTAAAGCCTTCAAGTACATATGAAGCAGCACGATATCTTGGTTAACCTTACTTAATTTTTACCTTATGTTAACTTGCTTATCTGGTCATTTACTGGCATACAGAGATATAAAATGCTGAAGGAATCCCTACAAGAGTCAGGCAAGCTCTTGGTACCCTATATGCTAAACAGTAAAATGGCTATTATACACTAATATCCAGAAAAAAAAATCACTTTTCCATTAATATAGCTCTTAGGTGATGTATTTTAAAACTACAATGACCATCCATTTTTATAGATAAAAATGCAAGATATATATAGTTTTAAGTCTGTGTTTAACTGATTGTTTATTTAGAGTCTATTCTTGGATTCACAGGACTGTTTGTGAATGTTAGTTCCTTGTATGTTGAAAAACAGAGAAGAGTCTGTGACTATATTTACAGTGAATTACTGTAAGAAGCCTGACAAAAGCTATTGAGTCATATGTTTATAAGGAAATAAAACTGGGACAAAAACTCCTGACACACCTAGTAAATACATCAGAAAACAAATACACACAAGCACCTCAATGAGGAAGTTGACCATGTCCATGCAGCTGATCTCCACAGCATGTACCAGCGGACTGCGACCACTCTTAATATCCTGTGGTGGCGGGAGAAATGAGTCAGATCCCAAAAACATACGTTTCACAACTTCTGTTACTGGCTACATAAGCCAAGTGTGAAAAGTGTCAGAACCACCATCACCACAACTGCTAATCAAAAGACATGGATGACTGCACAGGTGTGTGAGCTGCTAAAAACCTGGGAGGTTCCTTGCATATATGAAATGGCAATTCCCACAAAAAAATGTCCTGGGCTATCATAGCAGGAATAGCCCAACTGTGCACAATGAATCCACTAACCATTTTCTTGACACCTGAGACACGTGTGACACGTATGTGACAGGATATTCAGGCCATCACTAGCCACAGAGTATCATCATGTGATGGAGATGCCTCACTCCTAAACACACTGAATGATCTGGATGCATGATTTGAATTTGAAGGAAAGAGCAAACAAGCCAGAAAAGAAGAATATCCTCCCACTGGCCGCAGTGGAGCAGTAGATGTCAGGGAAAACTCTTTCCTGTTACAAAACACTGCTATGTACTAATGTACTAATCATCTCACAAGATGTCTTAACAGGCATTTTCAATATCCCCCTGAGCCAGGCAATTTTCCCTTTAAAAGATCACCATCAGTGCTAAAGAAAATGGCCTCTGTCCTGCCTAAATGACTATTGGCCTCATGAAATGCTTCGAGCCTTTTGTCATAAAACAGACTGCTTAGCATCCCCACTGCACATCAATGGCACAACCGTCAATGGAGTCACAAGCTCCAAGTTCCTTGATGTGCATATGACAGCCAAGCTCACCTTCCATAGCAAAAATAGCTCAGCGACACCTTCACTTCCTGTAGAAGAGCTAGCATGACTCCTTCTAATGCCAGCGCCTTCACTACAGTGAAGTACTGCATATGTTAACAGTTGGTCTCTCAACACACCTTCTGCACAAAGCCACCAGCATTGTGGATGACGTCTCCTGCACCTCTCATGGTCTCTCCGCCCTCTTATCCTCCTGCAGAAAGTACCAGAACTTCCACTGCCAGCACTGCCACACCCCACACCAGACTACACACCCCACACCAGACTACACACCCCACACCAGACTGCACACTCCACACCAGACTACACACCCCACACCAGACTACACACCCCACACCAGACTGCACACTCCACACCAGACTACACACCCCACACCAGACTACACACTCCACACATCTTGTGAGATGATTAGTACATTAGTACATAGCAGTGTTTTGTAACAGGGGCAGTCATGGTCTGGTGGTTAGGGAACCAGTCTTGTGACCGGAGGGTCGTGGGTTCGATTCCCAGGCCTGAGGCCATGACTGAGGTGCCCTTGAGCAAGGCACCTAACCCCAACTGCTCCCCGGGCGCCGGGCTAGGGCTGCCCACCGCTCTGGGCACGTGTGCACCACAGCCCCCTAGTTATCACTAGTGTGTGTGTGTGTGTGTTCTGACTGCACAGATGGGTAAATGCGGAGGACAAATTTCGATTGGGGTGAAAATCACAATTGACAATGTGGCTTGACTGACACCAGACTACACACTCCACACCAGACTACACACTCCACACCAGACTACACACCCCACACCAGACTACACACTCCACACCAGTTTCCTCAACACGCCGCTGCTCCCCAATTCCCAGTTGGACTAATGAAGAGAGTTTCCATCACAACCAGAACCACCAGGACTACACTGGTCTGTGTTACTGACACTGCCCCTCGTGCAGAATGTGTGTATTTATGGTATTTTTTGCTTCTTCTGCACTTTTGTCATTCTTTTGCACTTTGTAGTCTTCTACTGTGCTGCTGTTGCTCTATGGACCAGCAGAAACAACATCCCTTTACTACGCACAAAATGTACATGGAGAAGTGACAGCACAACTTTAAACTTGAACCTGATTTGCGCACTGAGGTGTGCCATAATTAAAGAACAATGCAGTTACAGAGAATATCTTATAACCTGAATCACCTGGAAACATTCCAACAATATACAGAGATGACAGCACAGTATCAACAAAATGAAAAAGTGCCTTCTGCCCTTTAAGCTTGAATTTCATTTACAACTTTAATTTTACTGACATGAGCAAGTTACAAACCTAACAAAGCTGCCTATCACTTTATTTACATTCAGTGAAGTGTTCATCTTTTCTGATCAGGGCGACACTGTGCTGCAGTGCACTGAAAATGAACATGTGTGTATGTGGGGTGGGACTATACCAATACTTCCATAAACGATTTCTATGTAAAACTACTTATTTCTTTTGTAAATTGTCATTCTGTAACAAGTTATGTGCACTAAAACGAAGATGCCTCAACCTAGTTCTGTTGGTAAGCAGTTGTTGTTGAGCCTCTGCAGCAACTATGTACTCACAGGAGCTACAGTTATTACATCACTTCCTGTGTGGTTGTCTTTTTAACCTCCATTAAAGAATGTCAAACGTTATCAGAAAAATGATGAGTTTTTTTTTTTCAGAGGGATGGCACAAGCTTTTATGGAAGTAATGTGACATGCATGGGATGAGGGAGGGACAGAGACTTCACTGACCACAGCGTTGATGTCAGCTCCACTGTCCAGTAACATTTTGGCCAATTTCTTATTCTTGTCCTGAACAGCCAGATGTAGAGGAGTCATGCCTGCAATTCAACAGAATGTAATGTACTGCAGATTTTTTTGTGACCAGATGGATGTGTCATATTTTAACAACTCAGATCTGATAACACTCCAAGCAAGCATGGGCTTGTCTTACTAAGAAACACACAAAGGCATTTACCCACACCCACACAATCACCCACATCTCAGCTGGGTAGACCCTCTCTCTGTGATTCTAGGGGCTTTCTGTACCTCATGGCAGGCAAAATAAGGCTCACTTTGCCATGCCGCTGAACTGAGAATGCTCTCCCTTATCCTTTTTCACAAGAGGGCGCATGGTTTAAAACGCTAAGGCTAAATTCAAACGAGTAAAATGTTTTGACATTTTTGACAAATTGTCTAAAGCGCTGCACACACAGTAGGCATGCCGTGCCTAACCCCACTCTCAGAAATGCTTTGCATCTCAACCTAAATATATATTAACAGCGTATGTTACAGGGTTCATTACATTTAACAATACCCAAAACAAGGTCCATACAGAGCTTCACAAGGTAGCCACCTGGTTCATCCTAGCCTAGCACTTACCCTCGTAGTTCCTGCTATCAAGGAGGTCTGACCGGTAGCGTGGGGGGCGGGGCAGGTGGTAGAGGATGATGGACAGGCAGTCGGCCTGGTTGTGCTCGCAGCAGAGGTGCAGCGTGGTCTTCCCGTTGCGGTCCAGCGCCCCTGGGTCAGCCCCCACTTGCAGGAGAGCCATCACTATTCTGGGCTGATGCGTGATGACAGCCAGATGAAGGGGAGTCTGGGGGGGAACGGTGACAAACGGAAGCAATGAGTGTCAGTTTAATTGATTATTGTAATCAGGATTTCCAAAAGCAGGAAATCCCAGTTACGTTTCAGTTTGTTTGGCAAGGTAATTTATGATTTAATTATGAATCATATCCTAGTGCATTCCCATCCATGGAAGCTCTCACTTGGAACTGCCTTGAAGTTAAAGGTCAAGACAGCAGAACAGGGACAACAATGACAACAATATGTCTTGGTATCGTTTCACAGTGGTACCAAGAAATATTCATTTTGTTTCAGTGCTGACAGGTAGACGTGGCACAGGGCAGACCCACGGGAGGTGAGGAAGAAAGGAGAGTACAAGGTTCCAGTAAAACCCTGTAGTTAGACATATAGATATGCAGAAAGGAGAAATTCCTCTGGTGTCACAATGTCTGTGACACTCCCTTCCGGTGAAAACGTTACAGTTTCCCTGAATCCTGTCTGAGTCACCACACATCTCACAATCACACATCAGGATCTCACTGGTCTGTGCATGTGTAAGAACTCAAATTCTTTACAGTTCAACAAAGACAATCATCTCTGTTCTCATACAGTTCCTTCGTAAGATTCATGAGATTACCAAATGTAACGGTTCTCCTACCACAGCTCATGTGAAAAGACACAAACACCCCCCTCCAAAAACAACAACAACAACAACATGAAAGGGACAAACAAGGATGGGAGAGGAAGAGCTGAAAGTGAAAGAGTGGAGAGAGAGAGAGACCACGAAGGGAAGAGTGGGATTAGAGAGGGAAAATCCCTTTCCTCTCCCCTGCAGTGCATCTGGAGATTTACATTCCTATCTGGAAAGAGAGCAAACAAAACAGAGACGTGCTAAACGGATGTTTGGAAGAGCATGCACATAAATGAGTGGCGTGACCGTGCGAGAGAGCAAAGTGCAGGAGTGATAGCGTCAAAGAGAGAGCTGGAGAGCATGAACACGAGGGGCAATAAAAACACCACCACCTGAGAGTACTGCCCCGGTGGCAGGTATGCAGATACAGCCATTCTTACTTTGAATTAAATGTACAGTAAATCTGTCTTTTATGACAAGTTGATGCCTTATTTCTCAGACAAACTAAATAATCAAGTTCTAAAGAGAGAAGGAGAGAGAGAGAGAGAGAGAGAGAGAGAGAGAGAGACAGAGAGAGAGACAGACAGAGAGAGAGACAGATAGAGAGAGAGAGACAGAGAGAGAGAGACAGAGAGAAACAGAGAGAGAGAGAGGAAGGGCAAGGGAAAGTCCCTTTTTCTTACCCTCTGAACCACAACAGAAGGTATGTTGAGAAACAGCCCAGAGTGCGAGGGGCATGTGACTTCTCGGAATAAGGACACATAAGTTCATACACACATACCAGACATACGGCAGCTGCTTCACAGAGCACACACACACACACACACACACACACACAGCTCACACTGTAATGTCCAGAAAACACTTAACAACAAAAATGCATGTTAATGCACACATATCTAACCTCTGCACACATAAATAAGCTCCACATACATACCTTCTACATACATAACCTCTGCACACATAACTAACCTACGCACGCATAACTAACCTCCACATGCATAACTAACCTCCACATGCATAACTAACCCCCACATCCATAACATCCGCATGCATAATTAACCTCCACATACATAACATCCGCATGCATAACTAACCTGCACATACATAACTTCTACATACATAACTAACCTCTGCACGCATAATTAACTTCTACATACATAACTTATACATACATAACTAACCTCCACATACATAACTTATACATACATAACTAACCTCCGCATGCATAACTAACCTCCATGTGCATAACTAACCTGCACATACACAACTTCTACATACATAACTAACCTCCACTCGCATACCTAACCTTCACACACATATCTAGGCTCTGCATACAAAATGAACCTCTGCACACATAACTAGAGTCCATGCACATAACCTAATGATAATGATTTTGATTATTTTCCTCATCTTCACTACAGCTGTTCGTGTGAGCCAGCACAGACTTGCTCAGAATCTATAATGGGCATTTAGAAACAGTCATTGTAAGTGGTCACAATACACCTGTGGGCGTGAAGATGCTGTAGAAGAAAGAGGAATACACTAATATAGAGAATTTGGTGGTAGTAGTAACACTTTTTAAACATGCTAGTCAGCTGAGAAGACACTCACATTTTTTATTTTATAAAGAACGCCTGGAAATATTTTGAGTGCGGTATGGGAGACATGGTATTTTATTATATGCGTATTCTTTTACATACTAAAAAACACATAAAATGAAGACATAAATAAATAAATAAATAAAGGCACAAACAAACAAAGCCAATAAGGCAAAACCCCTGTCCATATGCTTAACTGAAGCACTGCTTCTGGTAACTGTCTTGCATTCCGTGTGCAGAGTGAAACCTCAGCATGAGGTGAGGTAATATCTGTGGTTTGGTTAAACATGAAGTGGCTATCTGTGATGAAGAGAATGGGTGAGATAGCTGGAAGTGCTGCTTGTTGGAGAGAGAGGGGGGGGGGGAGGAGGAGGAGAACAGAATGTGAAAGCTTGCGGACAGTCCATGCGGGCTTAGCAGGTTGGGAAGGAACAAAGGCAGTTCCCAGCCATAGCAGAAGGTTCGCACTGCACACAGGGAAGTGGTGTGGTGTGCAAATAGGCTAAACCACTGGAAGGGCCCCCCGTGAAGCACCAGAAGTGAGAAGGCACCGGGTCTGGGGAGGAAAGGTTTGCTCCCTGGACAGCGTGTGCAGGCGTAGCAGAGGTGCCGATTTCCACCCCCTCTTCCCATGCAATGCTATGATCTCTATGATCACTAGCTTAGCAACTTTGCTTGCTTTTTAATTGAATCACTGTGTGTGCATGTGTGTGTGCGTGCACAGGTGGAAGTGTCCTACCTGTCTGAGGTTATTATATAAGTCCAAGTCTTTGCGAGCCCGATGTAATATGTGAATGAGCCAGTAAACCACAGTCTCGTTCTCCTGAACGACAGCGATATGCAGAGGCCTGCAATAATAAACACAATCCATGCATCAGCCAGACATGGGTCTGCGTCCTGGGCAGACATTCCCAGACACTGAGAACCGTCAGTTATGATGCCCTACTAAGCCTTTTCTTCACCCCACCTTTCTGTTTATGGAGGATTTTAGACCTACAAGTAAAACAAGAGGTATTTCGCCAAAATGTCGTTCAAAATGTTCTTCTCCAGAGATAAATAAAACTTACTGCCTGTGGAATCACTGAGCTATGGGGTTTTTAAGAAAGTGTCTGAAGAGGAAAGTTCACTCCAGCCGCAGACATCTTGTTTCATAGATGAAGTAGCAGGTTTTGGACCAGGGAAAACTCTTTTAGCAACTGTTTTACCAGATGTTACCTGGCCTGGCCTGTTCTTAACAGTTACTAGTGTCCTTTTACTGGTTCTTTAGGTTTGGCTCATCTGTTTCTGAATGTATAAGATTTTCTGGACACAGTTTAAATAGATTAGAGATTTCAAGTCCCTGATTATAGCTTTCTGCCAGTGTGTCATTTTAACTTCTTAAAAGCATCAGCAGAAGTGAATATGTGTAATGCATCACTCACAGCTCCCTGAAGTACCCAATGTCAGTAAATTATTTGGACGACCCCTCTAAACAATTTTCATGAATGTTGCTATGCTTGACTGGTATAGAACCAATTTAAAATTTTTAAACAACTATATCAATATTTATATTAATTCAAGTCGCTCTAGTACAAAACACATGCCCATGTTTCTCACATGCTCTCTCTCTCTCGCACACACACACACACACACAAACACACTATTTCGCTTTACAAGTATGAAAGAATGATCATACTGTCATTCAGATTTTTACTTTTTACAAGAAATTGTGAGTATATTACTTGGAATATGGAACTTACACACACACACACAGACACACAAGGTATTGCTGACCAGTGTGTGGTTAGACAGCTGAGAGAAAGAACTGCTCGACAGGCTGATCCATCACCTGATGCTGTGACTAACCATTTCTGAAACCTTTTAACCTGCATGAGTCATACTGCACACAATATCCATATATGTAACAGTCCCAGTAAGTACAGGGAAATTGTTATCAGTCCATCACTTCACAGAAAACCTCTCTTTCTCTTTGTGCGAGTTGAAATCAGAAAGAGGCCGTGTCCGGGATTCACAAGAAAATGAATGAGGGACCCATTCAATCCTTTTAGCACGTGTATATTTTTTCTAAAGAGACTTCCAGTAACAGCTACTTTAGTTTGAGGTCACTTCCTGACATCAGGCACAATGGCACCACTCTTTCTGTTTTGAATAATAACCATCATCATTGTGATTAATGCCGCTTTATAGGGGCTTTCAGTATGTTGTTCAGTGACAATCAGTGCATAGAATTTCAACACACCTGGGGGAAAAAAAACTCTGTCTTAGTGAGTTGAGTGTCTTTGACTACCCGGCAGACCGCACAGAGTTCGTTAGCATTCTCTTACTAAAATTACTGACCTTTGTTTCTAACCTTAATGTCCAATACAGAGCGGACGGCAGGTAATGCGTCTTCAGATCCATTACATCTCATACATTTTGTTCACAAAACCAGAAACCACAAACAGGGCTAGTAGGAATGGGGAGGCCTCGGTTCCCACACCATACACTTATATGAAACACCACCACATGTGACTCAAACCAGTGCAGGTTCTACACCATCTGAACTGGGGGGGTGGGGATGGGTAAACTGGGACCAGTAGGTGTGTTAAGAGGAGTCGAATACTTTACTTACCTTATGGTGCCGACATTTAAGAAGCAAAAGTAAACATTCGATATTAATCAATATTTTATACAGTTTTCTGTTATAGATTCATAAATGATCAAGAATTTGGTGTTTTTACTTATTTTTTATGTCATTTGCTTTACAGTATGATCAACTATCAATTATAATAATTAATCAATTATCAATATTATTATTCTGGCAAACATTCTTCTTGCTTGTGTATGCCACTCAGACTGTGCATGAATTGTAAATCTCCTCTTTCTAAGTCAGTTTAATACAATCCAGCTGCTGAGTCAAATACTGGCTCTGAGTTTGTGTCTGCATGCACAATAATAGGCTGACATTTAAACATTCAAGACAAGGGTGGATATTGTACCAATTCACCATAACTGAATTCTCTGGCTCTAACCGATTGACTGCATGAGCCTCTTTATTATTTTTTTTTTATTAAGAAGTGCGATACATCACATTTTCTCTCATTTTTGGAAAGAACTATCGAGGAACAAAGTGTCACACTACGATGGGATTTCTGCGTTAGCCATATAGTTAGTTAGCTAACTAGCTGGCTAGTTACATGCAGGTATAAAGTCCTTCATATGCAGCACCTTCTCAACATCACTAGCCTAGATGACTATGTGTTGCCAACTCATTACTAAGGGAAGCAGCTATTGGCTGTCTTAAAAGTAGCTAAATGACGTAACCCCCTAAAAACAGTAGCTAGCGAGGTCTGAATTCTTGCTAAATATAGCGACAAAAGTCTCAAAATTGGTAATACTGGTGCTGCTTTATCGTCATTCACAAAAATGATGCCACCCCTCATTTAGGGGCCTTAGGAGGGGTCCAAGGATTTTGTGACAGGGGCACTGCCCCTTAACAAGTGCTATGGTTTTTTGACACATATCTAGAGTCATTTTGAAATGTTGACACATCAGAATACTATCTGGCTTTTCCTATGCTGAAGTGTAAAAAGAATAACCATACAATCAAAATCCTTCAAGAAGCATTAAAGTGAAAGAGGAATTGAGACAGAATACAGTGTTTAATTCTGACCTGACTCAGTCTTTGCTCTCAGACCTAAAGGGTTAGGTTTTTTTAAAACAAGAGGAAAAAAAGAAACTTGCTTCGTCACGCTTTCTCTGTTCCTTGGTTCAGAAACTAAAAAGCAGAAGATGTCATTAAAGTTCACTGGGCTCTTTCCTCCTTCAGTCTTTCCCGTAAGTGACTTCTCTGTTCATGATATTACTTCTTACGCCTTAATCATGGGCCAGATAAGGTGCTGTGCATTTTAATTTCTTTTCCATCTCATATTCAAGCCAGTGTGGGAGAATTGTTGAAGTAAATAAGGTGATAGTTATCATTTTACTGTTGAGTGCATAGTACAAATTATATTAGGCCGATGACACACTTTTGCTTCAGGTTTAATGTAAGCAGTTGCTTTCTCTCCACAGTAGCTTGGCCACGAGGTACCAACTGTCCCACTCAATAACGCTGTTGTGTACAATACATTCACATCTCCAACAAACTCAGAAAGGCAGATAATACAGGGTTAGTGGGAGGCCATTTGCAAGGCCACTTCATGTTCTCTTAATCTTAAGTGGAGGTTTCCTTTCCCCACTGCTCAGTGTTTGAAATCAGCCAAATCAGCCATAGCTGCTAGATGTGGCCTATGCAGCCGATATTTCTTAGTCATGTTTCTGAGTTGCTTTTGCTCATTACCAAACTATGTTTTTTTTTCCAGTTTTAAAAACAGGAATGCTCAATGAACTGTAGTCATGGGTCCAATGCTTGCGACTCAGTGGTAGAAGTGCTACAGTACACATAACAGAAGATAAGATAAGAATAGCAGCAGTTCTTTACTGATTCACTGACAAAATAACTATATATATATATATATATATATATATATATATATAATAAAAATAAAAAAATTATAATAATATATAATTTGTGTGTATGTCTAAACGTACATATGTAAAACATCTCATCATATTTAAAACATCTCATTTTCATACCACATTAACAACCTGCATGGTTAACAGCTGGTAAGGTGCTTAGGGCTGTAGTACGCACAGCACCCCACTTTACACTTCCATTTCATGATCCACCCATTCTCACAATCTCACAGTCTCTGTCTCTCTTCTGTACAGATGAAACTTTAGGTTCCTGGAAGTGAGTGAGAGTTTAGTTAGACCGCAGCCCCAGATAAAGACAAAGCTGCGTATGTACGGCATCCTGTACAAACCAGATACACACAAAACCTCACATCCACTGTGGCATGGCCTCCTGTGGCAGTAAACAAAGACTGAAGGGAAGCTGAAATGTGCCCAAAAAGCCTGAGCCAAGCACTGTATGATACTGTTTACCAGAAACCGACCAGATGCACAAGCAAGTGGCTCCTTACGGCAACAAGGGACTTGGCAGAACATCGTGAGAAAGGATGAGGCTTGGGGTGTGTGTGTGTGTGTTCTTTTTGTTAGAAGGTTCAACTTTGGCTAGACATCATGCAACATGCAAACTTCTTCACGCGCCTCTATTTTATTTGGTTTCTTAGCATCAACTTCAAAACCTGAATCCAGCTATGCTCAGAACAGCAAGCACTCTAATGTCACAGTGACGAGATACACTGCAGTAATGGCCATGCTGCTTCTGTGAAGATACATTTGCACATTAACTCGGGTACTAGTGAAGAAAGGGG
Organism: Brachyhypopomus occidentalis; assembly: GCA_020368025.1. Lineage (NCBI taxonomy): Eukaryota > Metazoa > Chordata > Actinopteri > Gymnotiformes > Hypopomidae > Brachyhypopomus > Brachyhypopomus occidentalis. The sequence goes on along the minus strand of JAGXOD010000082.1, from coordinate 4,395,643 downwards.
TTCAGCTTTTCTTTGGATCCATACCTCACCTGCTGAGAAAAGGTTCCACAACGGGCCAATTGAACCAAACAACATTTACCTGAATTGGATGCAAAACTGCATTATTAAAAGTGAATTTAAACTTTGGCATTTCTGGTTACCACTGGACCATAAAATGTATTATTACTGAGGCAGAACAGACCTGACCCGAGGGTAAACCTGCACCCTCACACAGCAGTCACACACCAACGGTATCAAACAACAATTTGCATCTGGCCTATAATGAATGCTGCAACCTGCTGCATGTAAATGAACCCATTTTGTTAAACTCCAGTAGTGTCTGTAGCACATACAGACACGGCTACAGCGCACATGAAGGTTATGAAAAAGATGGACTCTCCATGGCATATTTTTAAGGCATTATGGGTATTATTCCAAGTAAGATAAAACAGAAAGCATTATGCCATATTCAGAATGGCTGAGGAATCCCCATTTTATATCCTGTCCTGACATTAATAATGCTGATAGTTCATACGTATGCACCTCACACTACTTGTGAATAAAGAAAATATTATTGCTAATAGTATCTCCTTATATGACCATTGAGGTCTTCTTACTGCCTTCAATGGCTTCCATGCTCCCCCGGTAAAAATGTCTCATTTATCTATGAATGTCCCATATGCTCTACATGTACTTACCCAGTGTAGTTGGGAAAGAAAGGTCTAGGGAACAGGACACCATGGACAAGGGACACATACAGTACACAGCTGTGTCCATATCTGAGAGCAACGCGCACAGCAGGCTGTTTATTTGTTATTGTAGTCACAGGAAAAGAAGAGCAGCCTGCAAAACACTCTACACCTCACACTCCTTTTGCACAACATACACTTGACAGGTCGATACTATGCGATTACTACTACAGCCATTTGCTCCTGCGCCTGCACCTAATGTATAGTCTCCTGATATAAACAAATCTCTTTAAGGACTTGTGAAAAGCAAAAAAAGTACATAAAACCAGTGATAAAGACGGGAGAGAGAGAGAGAGAGAGAGAGAGAGAGAGAGAGAAAGCGAGAGAGAGAGAGGGGGAGAGAGAGAGAAAGAGAGAGAGAGAGAGATGGGGAGAAAGCGGTGAAAGAGGAAGTGGGGAGCGGATGTTTGGGTTTTTGAGCCCATTCATTTAAAAAGGATTAAAAAAGAGAAGAAGTGAGAGAGTGAGAGAAAGACACCTGAGCAAACCGCAGACTCGCGCGCTCTCACTGGCTTTCCCGAAAGTGGAGGGTCTGTATGCGCTGAGAAAAAAAACAAGGTGAGAGGATGAAACAGCCATTGACGTAAAAGCCCTAAGACAGCAGATTACAGAGAAGGGAGACTCAGGCAACATGCTTGCGTGTGTCCGCCTGTTTTTGTGCATCTCTATGTAAGTGTGTGTGGCTTAAATGTTGCTTTCTGCTGAAATACGACCTCTCGAGACGTCTGCTGATGTAAACGAAGACAGGAGCCAGGAAATTGGTTTCTATCAGTAACCAAGACTTGCCATCTTTTAAAACACCAATTCATGAACATGTGTTGGTAGGATAAACACTACACTGAAAACACACTAAAAAGATGAAAATTAAATCTCAATGATTAATATGATCTTATGAAACAATACTAAAAATAAACACTGGCAGTAAACACTACATACATCTGCAGAAGCCTTAAAGCATGACATTAAATGGCCTTTCTATCTGACCTTTTGCTCTTCTCGACGATGGTCCCGAGTGAATCTGTACAGCCACTTTTATTTGCTTAGATGAGACGTTTGAAGACGTGTTGACTAACCCTGGGTGTCAATATTGTATGACAGCAGGTCCCGTTTTTGGACAGCGAAGTTTCACTCACATGAGCTCACAAAGACTGACATTTTCATAGCTGGCATCACGTGGGTGTATGTTTAGGTCTTACAGTAAGGCAGTAAGGGTGTGTGTCCATGCGTGACAGAGAATTTTATGTGATCATCTGCAGTACGGCACCTCACCTACACTTACACAAAGGACCTTCAGACCTTTCATCTAGACCTGTTTCTCTCACTCACTCTGCCCAGCTCATCAGACATGCACCTCTTCTCTATACTACTTATCATCTGTCTGGACCATAGAGCCGACCATAAGCAGAGTCCCCGCAGGTCTTATGCATCTTGAGATTACTTGTCTTCTCAAGATCTGCCTTGTGCACTAGTATAATATCTATTATTATATTTCACATTAAATATGTTATAAGCATATAACTGTTTTGGTGTATGAACACTCTGGATTAAAGTGTTTCACTCCTGTAATTCCAGTAGAAGGACACATCTGGAACAAAGGTCCTGTGTACAGTGAACTCTATGCTTCGGTTTCTTGCATAGACTATCTATAGAATATTCTCTATAATGAGAAAATAGTGATATTTTGTAAAAAAAAGTAACTGTTACACCATCTCTAATCACAGGATTACACTCTAGAGGGTGACCCTTAGAATAAACACAAAGACCTACCCCAGTCTTTACCTTCATGTTCACATTACTAACAAAGCACAAAGAATTTATACAGCTGCCTGACATACCTGCCATAATCTACCTCTCTCCTAGCCTCCTCCTATTCCCTCTCTCTATACCCCACTACAGGCAATACATGCACTAATCAAAATCTAGTATGGTTTCCTGCTGTTAAATCCTATTGAATTACTCATTCTTTGCCTCCACAGCAACTTAACAGAGAGTTGGTGGAATGAATCAGAAGACATATGGGCTGTATGGAATCCTCCCTGAAGGAAGTGAAATGGCTATGAAGAATGTGGTGGGGAGAGAAAGAGTCAGATGTGTTAAGAGATGTGTGTGTCCGCCGAGATGATAACAACGACTGGGCTAATTTGCTGCATGCTTGACAAGTTTCAATAGAATATCCTTCTATAAAAGGCAACAATTTCACTTTAAAAAATGCTTAATCATACCAAGGAGAATCTGAAAGAAAAAAATTATATCAGCTCATACTGTATATACCAAATACCAACCACAAAAGGTTATCCCCAGTTTTAGCTGCATAAACGTACACACAGAAATATACTAACCACCCACTTAATTAGAAACCCTCTGTAGGTGTAGGAGACAAGCACCTATTTGCTGCCATGCACAACTGCATTAGCTATATCTCATTGAGGACAACTGTGTTAGCTATATCTCACTGAGGACAACTGTGTTAGCTATATCTCATTGAGGACAACTGTGTTAGCTATATCTCACTGAGGACAACTGTGTTAGCTATATCTCATTGAGGACAACTGTGTTAGCTATATCTCACTGAGGTCTTCTCACATCTACATTTAGGGCATTTAGCAGACGCTCTTATCTAGAGCGACTTACACACGACTTACACAGTCGTGATCACTAGGGGGATGTAGTACCCTAGCCCAGTGCCAGGGGAGCAGTTGGGGTAAAGTGCCTTAATCAAGTGCACTTCAGTCTTGGCCTGGGGCCTGGGAATCAAACCCACAACCCTCTGGTCACAAGACCGGTTCCCTAACCATCAGACCATGACTGCCTTCTTTAGTTCTTCTTCTTGGGTGGCAGTCAACTCTCAACATAGTACTCACCCATGTAAAGATACCAGCAACACTGATAGTCTTATTTTAGCACCAATGACATACAATCAATCTGTGATGTGTTAGAATTAGTTGATATATAAAGAATATCCAGTCAGTGGTTGTTCAGTGCCCGGAAAGTGACCAATGATGAATGAGGCAAATCTGCATGGCAACGTATGGGCAGCAGTCTGTTCATGCACACCTATGAAATGCATGTATAATGGCACATTTCACACTCAATGCTTTGAGTTTGATTGGCGGTGTGATGGAGACCATTTCTCAGAAGGGCAATTGTTGTGGTTGTTTTGGCCTGGTGTTCACAACACATTTGCCACATGGCTGCACTTCTGTTTGCTATAGACGAAACTGAGCAGGAGACACCAGCAGTGATCTTTCACTCTAAGAGCTGAAGTTCAGCTGATGGAATTCTCTAATATGTTAGAAAATCTGTCCACATAACCCCGATTCTATATCAGTTACATGCTACCAGTTCAATGGATTCAGTGTAAACTCTTCCTGCTTATAAACAAAGTTCTGCACGGTCTTGCACCTCCATACACAGCTGAACTTCTACACTTATACTGCCCTACTGTGCTTAGGTCTTCATGTTGAGATTGATTTCTGTAGGGGTCAGATCTTTTAGGATCATGGCCCACAAAACTATAGAACACAATCTCTATATCTCTGCTCTTTACTTTACTTTACCCTTTCAAATCCTCTTCTCTTAACATTTTTATCACCTTTCTTCTGTTAATAGTTGATCGTGTTAAATGTGTTAATTAAATATTTCCATCTGTATTGTAATTGTGAAGCAACCTCAGAAGCACTGAGGGACTGTGTGTGTTGTTACCCACTCTGAAGCTCTGAACATCACAACTGATAAACAAATGACTTACGTGTCACCATCTTCATCCTGCTGTGTTGCCAGCGCAACCTCTTTTAGCAGCCAATCTGTATCCTCAGACAGGTGTAGAGAAGGTAAACTTTTAAAGTATGCATTGCCTGTAATGATACATATGGAAAAGAGCTGTTACAATACACAGAAGTACCCGATAAGACCTCATATAGCTGACATATTGCTCATTTCTAATTCAAATTGCTAACATGCTTATCTGGATACTCGGTTTTAAATCGGCAGAGCACTTGTAACAACAGTTTGTAAGACAATGAAAGAGTAGTCCAAATTCAAATTCGTAAAAATAACTGGGTCGTAGAAACAAATGTTCCTCTGTAATGCTCTGTATACTCATTTGGAACATTTATAAGCTTCGAAATCAACGTAAGACCAACTGAAAACACAATAGAGTATTTCTTTTTCACTTTAAGATTCGCTTTTCCTATCCTCTTACTTCCGGGTTAGAAACCAAGAGCAGATTAATCTCCTAATCTCTAATATAATGCAAAGGCAGTTTTTCCACACATATGTCTGCATGCAAATTTAAAGGCTGCCCCATTCTCTAACTTCCTGTTGACTGGAATGTTTCACAATCACAAACAACGTTGACTGGATTGACCATGACTTCGCAATCTTGTGTTTGCGACACACGCGTGAACCCAGTACGAGAGAGAGAGAGAGAGAGAGCGAGAGAGAGAGAGAGAGAGAGAGAGAGAGAGAGAGAGAGAGAATGAATGAATGAAATAATTAATGAATTAATGCTTGGGTCTAAGATGGACTGTCAAGCTACCACTCGGGTATTTATTTACCACTATGTCTACGTCTCGTATTTACCAACGGTACGCAGACTTCGAGTGCGCCGCAGCACACCAAATTAGAAAATATGACTCAACCATATTGCGTGAGAAATATTAACTCGAGTAGACTTGACAAAAAGTAACTAGGAAATTCATGCGATTTCGAACATTATTTTTAAACCTCTCCTGAACAGTCGACAGTCATGACTAAACGTCAAGACGCGTGTCCAGATCTATAATCCGCCTCTTGGAAATTCGACATGGTCTTGCGTTTACTGGAGTAAATTCAGAAACGAATCATTTTCTGTATTATCACGACCAATGGTCTGAACTATTCATATATCTATGAATAATATCGCAAGACATATATTATTTAAGAGAAATGTTAAAACTTACGATATTGTGGAACGGTTTGAACATCGTCAACGCAGTGAGAGTCACCAGGAACTGGGGTTATGAACGGATGGGTCTGCGTCTCCAACTTTGAACGATTCCGGAGACTGTTGCATTTTGGAACTTTTGCAGGACTTGGCCTTATTCTGGAGTCCGTCTTTGAATCACTTGGCATTTCCACGTTACTTCTTAACTTCTCCACATGTTTGTTGTCCGGAGGGAAAGGACGTTTTCGTAATGGAAGTTTTAATGTCGAGGTCTCAGAAGACCTCAAATTACTGTCAGGTTCTATGGCACACTTACAGTTAAAAAGCATGTTGGATTGAGCATGGCTGTTTTTGTATTCATCACTGTCCGTTTTTATCGTCGAGGAAACTGAAGCGGATGCTATGGAGCTGTATTCCTCCACCCCTACCTTGATGATATCCCTTGAATGACCTTTACTGCCTGCTGCTCGGTTTGCGCAGCTCCCGAGTTCTCTTCCCGTGGTCCTTAGGTCAAGCGGCGCAGATGGTTCAGCGTGATTATCGCTCATGGTCATTGTCATCAAGCGTAAAGGAGCTCTCCTAATCTCTTACTGTTAGTCAGTCCGGAGGCATCTTAAAACATTTTACAGGTCCGCAAAACAATAGTCCTTTGAGTAAACTGGCTTGTTTGTTAAAGTAAAAACGGGATGATACTAAATATCACAGACTGAGAACTTTCCTATGTGTTTACCATATAAGTGAATACTATACTACCATCCATTAAAATAAACCACGCAGAGAAATTAACACCTTAACCAATTTAGTATCATCTGATCAAAGCAATATTATAAAAGGCACCGTCTCACTCTCATAAAACTATATGCTCTCTAATTTGATTACGATAGTACTATGGCATGTGCAATAATAATGCACACTGAGCAATGAGACAATTGAAAACAGGCTAGTGCACACTGCTGCGATGTCCTGCATTAATCTGAAGTCAGTTTCTCTTCTGTCTTCAGTTACACACGCGAATGCGTGAACAGTGGGGTTTTCCCTATTCAGATTGGCCAACAACTTTAAGCGAAATGCTACACGCTAGAATATTTTATGCAGATTTTGCCATCGTGTGGTCTAGCTGCATGAGTCGTAATAAATAAAGTAAAATAAAATAAGACAACTATTAAAAACTGACATTTTTTGCAGGTTAAACGTCTGTGACAGAAAGCGATACGTCGGTTGTAGCTCGACAATGAACTATGGGGCATTAAAGGCGACTCTCATTATTATCCTTTGAGCACATGCGAAATAGAATTCGTGTGATTCGTCCTTGTTTATGCTAAATGGACAGCACTTTGGTCAACAATTGTTGCGTTTAAAGTGCTTTATAAATAAATTTGACATTTTACATTTTACGTGGTCACGTTGTAAGTGGATTGTCCAAAGCTTGTCAACGACCAGGTTATTTCTCGTATCAGTTTCTGGTGTATATGTTAGAGGCGTCACTTTTCGTGTGGCACACAGCTTCGCACTGAACGCAAGGTAACCTGTTTGGTGGCGGTAAAAGAGCGATGCAGGCAGAACTGCTGTTTTGCAGTCTTATCTTTTCATTCATCAACCGGTTTGCCGCAGTAGGAAGCTGGCTGGACCGCGGGGATCTCCCTGTCTGTTATCGGGAAGCTGGCCTCTCTACGCCTCGAGTTCTTCCTGTAGTTCTCAGGGTCCGCGGATAATGGCTTGAGACCTCTGGCATTAGAAAGGATTCTATTCCTGTTCTGAGAAGCTTTGCCCAAATTATGACAAATATCAAGACACGAATTCTCACATCTGCTTCTCATCTGGAAAGCATTCAACTCGGTCTGATTTAACATTGTCCTTGCATCCCTTAAAACCTTCACCCTCCGAGGTTTGTTTTCAGCTCATTTAGCTTTTTAGTCGATCTTGTCGAAAAATGCACACGCCCTGTTAAATGTAATAATCTCTCACGCCCATTCCCTTTTGGTTACTGGTCGTCCCAGGGTTTCAGTCGGCCACGGCTTGGTTTACCTGGGCCCGTTTGGGACTTTCCTCTACCTTATGGGTGAGAATGGCAAACGGAAAGATATAATGAGTATTTAAAGTCCCTAAAACACCCTAACGAATGTCTGCTGTAGACTGTTAGTTAATGACCTGTAAAAATGTAATATAGTATGATGGAAGATATCATTGAGATTTCAAAACCCATGGGACTACAGGCTTAAAAAAGAAGTAAGAACCTTTTTTTGAACCTCATGAAAAATTTGCATGAATCCACAGAGAGAAGTAGGTAGTTTCCTACAGGGTAGGAGACACGGAGCTGGCGCAACTGCAGTCATAGAGAGAGAAAAAACATTTCTACACTGAAAAAGATGCTGTCAAGTTTCCTATTGTTTTAAATTACATTATTTTGATAGAAAATACATGCCATGTATATTTCAAATATTTCAGTGAAAGTTTTTGACCAGCTGCAATCTGTTACAATTAAGCAGTTAATCATAGGTATTAAGATTTGGGTTTGTCATAACAGGAGAGCAAAACCATCATTTACATAATAGAGGCCACGTCATATGTTTATACATTTAAAAGTAAAACAAACAAAAAACACATGGTAGCATGACGACTCCTGGTGACAGCTATTTAAAACATTTTTAAATGTTCAATGCAGAAAGTCTTCTATATGTGCTCTATGTTTATTCTTTTCAGGAAATTAAGTCAAAAGATCTTGTTTTTGCAATGCATATTATTTGGACACTAGTTTCTGTCCAAATAGTATCAAGCTCTTGAGAGTAGTACAAAACTGTCACGGTAGGCCGGCCCAGATCCTCTGGGGAGACGCCCACACCACGACACACCTTTCACACGTCACTCTCTCGTTCACAATCACCAGATTATTAATATTTAAGATCTGCAGGTCCCGTGCTGCGCGCCCCTCTCGTATGGTTGTGATCCCGGAGGAGGACCTTGCTGAGAGAGAGAGAGAGAGAGAGACTTTGCTTTGCTAAGCGTTGTCTTTACTCAGCCTCAGTAGGCTACTGTTTCAGCGCTCTCCACGTTTCTCGATTTTCCTTAGAGCTGCTTATTTCAAACCTTTATTTGCAATGGACAATAAACACTTCGCCTCTCTATCACCGCCTTCTGCTGCCGCTGTTGCGTCCATGACGTCACAAAAGCTACAAAAGGTTTGCAAATGTATTTGTTGTTGGTCTTCCAAATGGTGAGAAGTCGAGTTAATAATAACAAAAATATGACTCATGGATTGACAAAATCAGCACAATTTACTTATTTAGTCTTTAGAAATATGTTTAATTCACTGTAGCTGTGATCTTCAGTTTAAGCTTGAAGACAAGGCATTCATGGACAGGGACTCACATCAGTTGTACTTTGCTGCATTAATACCAAATGTATTGTACAAAATCTAGACAAAATTGCTATGTTGCCAATACTGCTGCTGCTTTATCGCCATTCCCAAAATTATGTGTCTCCCACCACCCCTCATTTAGGGCCCTTAGGGGGGGTCAGGGGCACTGCCCCCCCCCCCAGAACCAACTCTGATCTCTTATGTCTAAGTATAAATATCTAATATTTTTTTGCATTCATTCATATATGGTATGTATTTTACCAGTACCACCATACCAAACCTATGTATTTGTTTTGTTTTGTACATTTATTGTATTTTTATTTATACACTTTTGCATGTACATTCTATGATCATGTAGATGGCATTACTATGATGGAAAAGACCCATTGGTCTTGAGGCCCATAAACTCAGACTTAGGACTTTACCTGACTTTTATTGATGACTTGGGATTTCATATGTAATACCTGAAACTTTCTTGAAACTAAAAGGAGCAATATTCATAAAAGTGGTTATAGAAAAATGTTAAAATAAGAAATAAAGTGCAGCTCACATGAGAATCAAATGGCCTTGTAGTCATCAAAGGAACCAGTTTATGCTCCATAGAGTGGGCCCCCTACATTTAGGTCAATGGTCTGACAAATATTATTTTAGACAAAGGGTAGAAATTACAATATGGTGCAATGGTTCGTGGCAGTTGAACACATTGACATGTCATTGACATACTGATAAGCAGCAGGGACCAATTGAGAAGAAACGCATACTTCTTTGTAAGCGCCCTATTAGTATAATAAATATTGTTATTATTCTGTGCTTCTACTTATGAATGATTCTTGTGACTGTTGTATTTTAGAACTTGTGAAGGACTCTGCTTTATTCTCGAATCCGTCTTTGAATCATGTGAGTAGCTCCTCCCAAGGTTTGCTGTCCGGTGTGAAAGGGCGTTTTGGTAATGGAACTTTAAATGCTTAAGTCTTCAAAGACTTCAAATTACTGTCGGTTTCTCCAGCTATTCATTATTGTCTTTTTTATCCAAGGGGAAACTGAAGTTTAGTACAGAAAAGCTGAATTATCTGGCCACCAGGGGACAGTATAATGGCTGTTCAATAAAGAGGAATCATCATTGGAAAAATACTTTGAAATACCTGTTGCTCGTTAAGTATAAAACACCTGGAACTACTTATACTTGCAAAGTGATAATGTGATGAAACTTGTGAGTCCTGTTTCCCCTCCTACATCTAATTCACATTTAAGCTAAATAAATAATAAATAAAACTTCCATTAAAATAATCACACACATAATTCACTGTCTCTGCCTCATGAAAATGTATTCATTAAAATTAACTTTGTTAGTTTCAATATCTTAGTAATTACCACTCTCTCTTTTGTGTTGCATTTAGATGGTACAAATTTCTATTATGATATTACATTCTTTCTCTGCCCCCTTGAGGCCTAAAGAAAACCTGTTTGTCTGCTTACTACCCGGAAACTAACCTGAGACTGTCTATGATAGGCGGAGAGAGAGAGAGGGAGAGAGAGAGAGAGAGAAGCATGAATGTCTACAGCTAAGTTAGTTCCTGTTGTATACAGTATATATATTTTCTTTTTGTAACCATTTTGGGGGTTAAACAGAATCAGTATGGACAGTATGAGTGAGTCCACATGGGTGCTGAGGGGGTGAGAGTGTTATTGTGAGGAAGGGTGGAGCGATATTGCGGGACAGGAGTTTTACCAAGCAGACAGCAGAAGGCACTTTCAGTAAACTTCTCTGCAGATTTATGTTGATCCTTCACAGTTGCTATTAGAAGCATAGAAGTGATTTGATGGGAATATGATGCTTTAATTTGTTTGAGTTTTTGGGACAGTTGTGTTTGAGCAAAGTCATTTAGTCATAACCTCTGAGGGTGTTTCAGCACTGCTCACTTTATTAATCACTTTTGTAATTGGCTTGGTATTCTCCATTTTTCTGCACTCAACACTTTTTTTGTCAGACCTTGGGATTATGACGTGGGTTGAGTTGGATTTAACAACAGTTTATGAAATGGACCATACAATGGATTATTGAACAAAGTATCAGAATGGTAAGATGACCTCTGAAAAATTATTGAATTATATATTGATCAGTCAAAATGATATGAAGGACTTTACCTTGTATTCAGTAGTTAAGAAAAGAAAAAGTACCCTAGGAAGTGGCTTCAAATACACAGAGCAAGAATCAAAGACTTTATGGGGGGGGGGGGTGCATTTACGTAGTGGCTTGATTGCAGGATGAGCAATAGATGGCTTCATATGCAGACCTTTCTTTACTTTCTTTAATGTTGATCATATGTTTAAATTAAGGTCCACATTATTACCAGTGTCTCGTCTCATTTTCATAGTCAGTTGCTTGGCATTAGAAAGACAGGGGCAGTGTTCAGGCTACTGTATAACGGAAGTGAATGACATCAAGAACCATAGAGATCACTGCCCATCTAGATACGTGCTACATCTTCAGCAGATGTAGGACCAGGGTTTCTCCATTGCTCCACGTGTGTCTCGTTGTGTACGGCTCCTGGAGAAACCAACCCAGAGAGAAGACTTCCACTCCGCATTCTTAATGGCAGTGGCTGGACGTTCCCGGGGATTAGGTCAAAACCTTGAGCCTGACCTGTCCGGCTCCACTTCTCAGCCCCCCACCAATGCTGACTGTAAACTCCTTGACAAGGTGCTTAAAAGGCTGGACAAACTGCACGAGCTCTGTACTAACTCACGGCTGGGTCTGAAGAACAGTCCCCCGTACCTACCTGAACTGGTGTTTGAGACTAGAAATCTCCTGATGGATGTATGGGCTCCCTATAGGGGCTCTGCCATAGCTACTACACGCGGGGATGAGGGGGACTACCTGAGGATCCATGTTCGGCACCTGCTGGACAAGACAGACAGGGCTATCCTGCTGTTCAAAGATGGAAAGGAGAAGATATTTGAAGAAATGTCTAGCTGCAGGTGAGAGGAGACACTTCAAAACATGAACATTTCAAATGTTCTTTATCTTCTGAAATTATACTAAATGTATACTAAATATATTGCACATATAAGCCTGTCCAGTGTTATGTTTGTGTTGAAATCTGCCTTATCTGCACAACATTATACAACATTATATGGCTAGTTCAGTAATTGAATATATTGAATGTTGAATCAGAAGATTCCAATAATACAGTAAAACAGAAATGCTTCCAAGCCTTTAAAAATATCTCATTGGCTCTGAACTTGTGTCTTCAGCTGGAAGGGTAATCTAAAAGCCAACATTTCCCATGTAAAATATCCAAGCAAGAGCAAACTAACGCATAACGTCTAAAGCTGATCTGCCTACAACCATGATGACCATAAATGCCCAATATGTTTAGCAATTTTCACAAAAGTAAGGCATTTGCTACTCTTTAGCGAAATCCTTTATTAACTAAACGCCGTGTGCCTGGTTTTCGTCTTGCCCTACACTAAGAGTGTGCCAAGTTGCTGATTTACTCTGACTACTAATAGCCCGTGTGTATGAGCGCTGGAAGCCTACGCCATTATGATGCTAATAGAGAAAAACTACTTATTGCCTGCCAAAGCCAGTAACTTGGCATAAGGATCCAGCATGGGCGTGAGTTGTCTGGCTAAACGCAGAAATGAAATGGCACGGTCCAAGCGCGCTTCACAAGCAAGCCCACAGAAAGACCACAAAATAATTAAAAAAGCTTACAATAGTTATAATATGAAAGATAATAATAGTATTATATAGTAGGGGGAGAAAAAACAAAACCAAACCACCAAGGAACTTAAAGTTTGAGGGATTTTAAGGTATTGAGGAAGTTGTGTAGACTGAAAGTAAGTAAAGGTAACATCACCATTCATTTATTGATCTACTGCCAATTTACATTATTTTTCAGTCTTGGCAGTTTAACCACAGATTATTCACAATGCAGTGTTGCGTGTATACAACCCATTCTAATATACTAACGTTCTAATAATTTACCAATAATGCAATAACCGCATCCATGTAACACAATTGTGCACATGATTGTAATGATGTAATAATCTGCCTAATAATACAATACATTTTTAGTTTGAACATTTGTAATACCTTTTTACATTATTGGTAATGTAGAGTTTTCAAGACTTATTAGAGTTTGTGATGTTCTTCATGATTGTTTTAACACTTAATTTTGAGTGGTTCTTTGTACTGATTAAGAAATTCTCAACAGAATATTTGTAGCATCATCATGAATAAGAGGAGAGAATGTAATCACAGTCAAGCAGTACTCACAAGTGGAACAATTCAAAGTACAAAATACCATCGATCAGAGCATCACAGTGCAATCAAGAATCAGTATTGGGAAATGTAGGAACAAAGTCAAAAATACCAGGAATGCACAAGATTTATTACATTTTAAGTAAACAGCGTGTAACGCCATATAACATTACTGGGAATTTATTATATTGGTGACACTTTTTTTGAGTTGTCACTTTTTTGGTGAAAAACAACAGAATGAGAATATATCAAAGACTTTTAATTAACTGTGATATATATATATATATATATATATATATATATATATATATATATATATATATATATTTCTTTATTTTGAGTGTCCAAATTAACATCTGTGGATATTATCTTGAGAAGTCACTTAGCATGTTCCAGTTACAATACGTACATACCATCTCAACATACTCCACTGTTGACAGCTTTCTGTAACTGGAATTTGAACTGGATTAGGGTTTTGGTTAAAAGTACCCTAGAATGCATTAATTCAGTATATTTTAATTCTTCTCTGATGGCTGTATAGATTTTATGTGACCTTCATCAGGGTAAAAAATGCTCATATATATATATTAATTTACCGCACTGTGATTTGGCCACAGAATATAACGGACCTTTGGTTTTTTTATTGGATTTAATCCTTCTTCTGGGGGGATTATGAATAATTTATGAGCATGGCTCTGATTGGTGGATTTAAAGGTGCACAGAATGGCTCTCAAAGAATCAACACATCAAAATCAACAGTGAGAGTTGAACCATGGAGTGCATAGGCATCCAACTGTTTATGTCTGAACCTGCATTGAAAGATATTTCAGTTGTCAAATAAAAAAAATGGAGGAGAAGCTAAGATTAGCTAGAAGGAACAAGCCAGCTAGCTATAGCAACCTGACTAGTTCGTTTCTAAGTTATATCTTGTTTATGGAATAAAAATGAGAAATTTATCTGACAAAAAGGATTGACAAAGATACCTATATAGATTATTATGACAAACAGGCAAATAATTGGCCATACTAATTAGCTAGCTAATTAGCTTTAGTCACTACTTGGGCTTGTTAGCTAGTAGCTAATGTTACTTGCTTTTCATCTTGACTAAACACAAAATAAATTGTGTGGGGTGTTTTGGCAAACACAACCCATGTTGCCTTTCAAAATATATATTCAAAATATATATATATTGAAATCACTGAAAAGCCAGATTAGACATTTAATAAATAGACATTTATTAAACATACTGAGACCAAGATATTCAACAATCAAATATGTACATGAACCATCGACGATCATTTCATAGCGATATCCAGGTACCAAGAAGGTAAAATTTCTTCCAGAATCTAAAATAATTTAAAGAACTACTATTAAATGTCCTCAAAACAAAATGTGTGCAAAGTGTCCATCAAAACGAATGCCAGGAGAAGAAAGGCCAACAAAAATGTATGACATAGCTTTGAATTGACAAAAACACATACAGACTAAAGCTGTACTGTTAAGCATCCACCATTTAAGATCAGTTGTTTTTACTCAGACGTTAACTGATGAATGATAACTGATGAATGATGAATGAGAACTTATACAACGACAGAAGTGGCCAATGTGGAGGTAGAGCTAAGCAAATACATGCAAGTTGCTTTATCATTTTTATAATAAATCAATAAAATGACATGTATTTTTATTTAAAAGCTTTGTTTTCTGCACCTCCACAGCTGATGTGCACAGTCTCACCCAGTTCAGCATGCCTACGACAAGATGTAGTGGTGTATCACTCTACTCAAAAACATAACCATTATCTTTAGTATTTATGAAGGATGGGCTTATTTACAAAATTCTTTTACAGAATCCCGCCAGTTCATAGTTTGCAGACTTAATCACTTTGTTCTTCTTCTTAATAATAATAATAATAATAATAATAATAATAATAATACTTTTCCTTAATGTTTTTTAGAAAAGTGTGACAAGTTTATTTGCTGACAAATACATGAACTTGCTTATGTACGTGTCTGTGAAGAGAATTGTGATCCCTACCAGCCCTGCAGTATAGTAGCAGGGATGCTGGCATTGCCCTAGCAATGACATGTACTGTCTACACATGGTCATTTGAGAGTGGAAACTTTTGTCAGTGAACTTCAAAGATTCAGGACAGGATATGTCAGCCTGTGATTTCCTGTTTGTAGTAGCTAGCATGCATGTGTCTTGTGCATATTAACACGATTTTTTGCCTTTATGTGTTGCTGTATTTGAAAGTCTTTCATTTCTAATTATGTATTGACAGTATATTTTTTTGATTTGTTGCATGAATGCATGTAAATTTCATAAACCAGTGGAATTCCACCTGGGCCTACTATATGTAACTACTACTATAAAATACTACTACTGCTGCATATTGAGTACTACTGCACACAATATACAGTGAACTACTAACCGTTCTCACTATGTAATCTCTACCTTTTCATTGTCTTTATTCTAATATGATCTCACATATTGCTCTTTCAGGAGAAACTTGATCAAGCTGTCTCTGCTCTTCAGCCATATGTTGTGGGAGATACGTGCCTTGTTTCCTAGTGGTCGATTTCAGGGTGACACTTTCAAACTAACCAAGACAGAGGCGAAGGAGTTTTGGAGAAGGTCGTTTGGAACCAGGTGAGAAAATGTAGCATGTTGATTTGATTGAATGAATTTGAATGTATGATCACAGATCATTTTCACCAGATTTGATTCATCAGCAGCTCTCTTTATTGTGCTTTGTCATATGTCTTGTGCACTTCCAAAGAATTTGTGCACTGTGCATGCAAAACATGACATGTCCCCCTGAGCATCGTAGACTCACTGTTTTGTTGTCGTTCACTCTCAGGTGCATAGTTCAGTGGAGCTATTTTAAGCAGCAGTTAAGAAGGGTGCACAGCTTTGAAGAGGGAATGGAAGCTATGGCCCTGAAGTCGACGGTTGATCTCACTTGTAACGACCATATTTCTGTCTTTGAGTTTGATATCTTCGCCAGACTCTTTCAGGTACAACTAGCATGTATTAAGTATTTAAAGAAAATGTTCACGTTTTACATAATGCTGCATACAGTGGGCCAGATTCATAATATCTGATGTTAAATATGCTAAATGGCATGCAAAGTATCATTCATATTAAAATTTATTGTGGTGATAAGCAAACCTATGTCAACTTACTATAGTTGTAAATTCACCTGCAGCCAAGGTGAAAGTCAATCAGAATCAATATGTTAATGAGTCCATATACACTCACTGGCTGCTTTATTAGGTACACCTGTCCAGCTGCTCATTAACGCAAATGTCAAATCAGCCAATCACATGGCAGCAACTCAATTCATTTAGGCATGTATACATGGCCAATACGATCTGCTGCAGTTCAAACCCAGCATCAGAATGGGGAAGAAAGGTGAATTAAGTGACTGAACGTGGCATGGTTGTTGGTGCCAGACGGGCTGGTCTGAGTATTTCAGAAACTGCTGATCTACTGGGAGTTTCACGCACAACCATCTCTAGGGTTTACAGAGAATGGTCCGAAAAAGAGAAAATATCCAGTGAGCGGCAGTTCTGTGTTCAAATGCCTTGTTGATGCCAGAGGTCAGAGGAGAACGGCCAGACTGGTTCGAGCTGATAGAACAACAGTAACTCAAATAACCAGTTGTTACAACCGAGGCATGCAGAAGAGCATCGCTGAATGCACAACACGTCAAACCTTGATGGGCTACAGCAGCAGAAGACCACACCGGGTGCCACTCCTGTCAGCTAAGAACAGAAAGTGCTAAAATTCGCACAGGCTCACCAAAATAGGACAATAGAAGATTGGAAAAACGTTGCCTGGTGTACTGAGTCTCGATTTCTGCTGCGACATTCGGATGGTAGGGTCAGAATTTGGCGTCAACAATATGAAAGCATGGATCCATCCTGCCTTGTATCAACGGTTCAGGCTAGTGGTGGTGCAATGGTGTGGGGGATATTTTCCTGGCACACTTTGGGCACATTAGTACCAATTGAGCATTGTGTCAATGCCACAGCCTACCTGACTATTGTTGCTGACCATGTCCATCCCTTTATGACCACAGTATACCCATCACGGTATACCCAGCCATCTTCTGATGGCTACTTCCAGCAGGATAATGCGCCATGTCATAAAGCTTGAATCATCTCAGACTGGTTTCTTGAACACGACCATGAGTTCACTGTACTCAAATGGCCTCCACAGTCACCAGATCCCAGTCCAACAGAGCACCTTTGGGATGTGGTGGAACGGGAGATTCACATCATGGATGTGCAGACGACAAATCTGCAGCAACTACGTGATGCTATCATGTCAATATGGAGGAATGTTTTTAGTACCTTGTTGAATCTATGCATGAAGAATTAATGCAGTTCTGAAGGCAAAAGGGGGTCCAACCCAGTACCAGCAAGGTGCACCTAATAAAGGGGCCCAGTGAGTGTATATTAAGACATATACCAAGAAACAGATGACTAGTAATGGTACCAGTTGTGTGCTGAAAACTGCAAGCTGCAGAAAAGTGTAACACATGGTTAAAACGTACATGATAACTTGCATGTTTGTCCAAACATTGCTGGAGAAAAGATCATCCAATCCACATTCACCACCATATATGTTCAGCTGGTATTTCATCTGATATGCTCTCAGGTGTTGAGAAATTTAGTTATGCAAAACATATGCAAATTCAGTCATATATAACGCAAACGCTAAAATATAAATATATATCTTTATGAATTAAGAAATGTGTTACCACTGCACTATTTTCACTATTTAACTTTGGTGATATGTTTAATGAATTTGGCTCAGTATATATGTTTATGTTAGTCACAGTCTAAATATAAGAATATTCTTGGTGTGTCCTGAATATTAAAATAACCTAATAATTGGTGAACATTTTCTTTAATATAACATGTATTCTGATCCTTTTAACTAACTGGCACTGCCTCCTTGTGTCCCTTCATACGCTACCTGTATACCATTTTTTATAATAAACCATTTTTGGTCTTGTCAACCATCTAATTTTTGTTTACATTTTGTTTGTTTCAAATGATTCTTGTGGCTCTGTAGAAAGTACACATTGCACACATTGACAGTATAATGTCTTTTCACCTCAGCCCTGGTCGACCCTGCTGAGAAACTGGAACCACTTAGCCGTGACTCACCCCGGGTACATGGCCTTCCTCACCTACGACCAGGTGACGACCAGACTGGAGCATCACAGACACCGTCCTGGCAGGTATGGTGAATGTGGCAGGGACCTGAACAGGAAGCATATGGTAAAGATGCCAAGACCATGTTAAAGAAAAGCATATGAAAGTGAAAAATCTGAATTTTATATCTGAATTTATATTCAGGTAGTCGGTCATTTTAATTTCATTGCTTTTTGTCAATTTTTGTTTGATTTAGATGTACCTTTTTTCTGCCTTTTTTGATGTACCAAAATGTTATTTACAAATTTTCCTTGCACTGACGAGTAACTGATAATTAGGCTTACTAATAACATCTAATAATTTAGCTTGGGATCAAATTGTGAATTCAACCAGAGAACAATACAGTAACATTTAGATTTGTGAATTGCTTCCTTTATTGGTCTGGACCAAAATCAAAAAAATATTATTAAATTGTTGCTTTTCACTCCTGATTGGCTAAGCATTCACTCAAAGTAAAAGATATAAAGAAAAGCTGAACAGCTTTTATAATGTATAGTTTGTAACAATAACCACCAAAGTATAATGCCAACCAAACTATAACAATGCCAACCAAAACATAACACAATCCTCTATGCTGTTCTTGTGGGGTTTGTATATGTTGGGTGGTATGTTTACCAGTTTAAAACTCTAGATTAGACACACACACCTGAGGCAAAACAGTGAGAGTGCATTTTGTTTATGGTCATGTTTCATGACATCACTTTAGCCCGTATTGCATTCATAGCTGAAACAAACTGACAGGGCTTGGTGGGTCTTGGTGGGTCTTGGTGGGTCTTGGTCTGCTTGTTTGGTGTGCACCATGGTTCAGAAAGCAGCGTTCACACTGGCTTTACTAGCACAGCCAATGGACCAACGTTCATCTTCAGCTGCCAAGTGTAAACGTACCCTGAAATAACCACAAGTTACATGAGATTTGACTCAGTGAATGCAAATTAAACTGATTCCTGCTGTTGATATTTACTCAGCCTTTAAGCCTCGGCCTTAAAGACAGTGTTAGTTAATAAGTGCAACACATCTGTGCCTTTAACAGAAGCGCAGTGGCACAGAGTAGATGAAGAGAAGCCATTTTGGAATGCTCACTTTGAAAGCCTTTATGAAATGAACATGGCTTTTTGTGTTTTACCATCTTAACTTACATTGACTGAATGTTTAAAGATTTATGCATTAACTATTAAACATTTGTTTACCTGTAGATGCCTGTGGATGTAGAGCAGAAAATATAGGCCGTGACCCCCTTTCTGAATGTGTTTCCAGCTACATTTTCCGTCTGAGCTGCACACGAATGGGCCAATGGGCGATCGGTCATGTGACCACAGATGGCAACATCATTCAGACAATCCCAGAGAATACTCCTCTCTACCAGGTGCTAATACAGGGATTCCAAGAGGGATGGTGAGTGAATACTGCAGCTTCTTAAAGAAAAGAAACTCAAAGGATTCAAGAAATTGCCATAACCTGGAATGCAAATGTTTCTAGCTATTTGTATCCAGATGGCCGTGATGTGAATCCCGACCTCACAAGTCTTTGCATGCCATCGCAGAAAGGTCAAGTTAAGGTCACAGAGGTAACTGACTTCCCTCCAAGGGCTTGCTTTAAACGTATAGTCGGCCTATTATGAAACACAGTTAGGTTGCACTTTTACTGTCTAGTTGGAAAGCTGAAGAAAACTAAATATATCTAACTATACTGTATATCTTTGTATATAACTAAATTAAATATATCTTTACACAACCTCTAAACATGCAATTACAATTCATGCACATTTTGATGATGCAGTAACAATCACACAGAGATAAAATGTGTGATTACATATTTACATATATACTACATAAAATGCTCCCTTAATTAACATTACTTCTATCTTTAGTTATATAAAGGTTCGGGTTAAGGTTACCTAACTATAATGTTGCAAGGCAGAGACAGTATGCAGAGGCACGGCTTTCATTTTGAGCAGGTAACAAGTAACAAGAACATGTAGCATGGGGCTTCAAATAGACAAATACCAACAAACAAAGGCAACATTCACACTTAAATAGGCAGATATCAACCACACACATGCGCAACACATAACACTAACAAGAAGAGACAGGTGAGACGAGTAACACAAACACGCAGACGAACACGCATCCATACACACACGGGGAGGAGTTGGGACAGCAAGCGTTACAGTAACCCCCACCCAAGGGTGCTATTTCTGGAGTGCCTATCACCAGCCGGGCAGCCCCCAGAGCCGCATGAAGGATGTGGCTGGAGCATCCACACCCACAACGTCCCTTCTCAGGACTACATGCAAGACGGGGACATAAACGGTGTCAGGCACAGTGGCGGGAAGGGGCAAGGACACAAAGAGCAACACTGGGACAGACACAGACAGGGACAGACACAGGGCAAAAACAAGGGAGGGTCACTGGAGAGTTTCTCCACCTTCATCTGCAACCCAGACCTGCTAGAAGGCGAAGGAGGGAGGAGGCAGGCTTTTGGACCAAGCAGAGGCAGGACACCGAGGTGTTGGTTTATTTAGAGCAGTATAGTGTAAACAAGAAGTGAAGCCACATCGCAGACTTAAAGAGACAATGGACAAATACTGACAAACGACGCATACAACACACACTTATATAAGCAGACATTAACAACACACACTTATATAAGCAGACATTAACAACACACACTTATATAAGCAGACATTAACAACACACACGTGCAACGCATAATGCTGACAAGACGAGAGAGAGGGGAAATGAGTAAAACAGGCACACACACATGAACACACACACACACACACACACACACACACACACACATGAACACACACACACACACAGATGAACACACCTACACACACACACACACACACACACACAACACACACACACACATGAACACACACACACACACACACAACACACACACACACACACACACACACACACACACACACACACACACACACACACACACACACACACACACACACACACACACACACACACACACACACACACACACACACACACACACACACACACACACACACACACACACACACACACACACACACACACACACACACACACACACACACACACACACACACACACACACACACACACACACACACACACACACACACACACACACCACACACACACACACACACACACATGAACACACACACACACACACACACACACACACACACACACACACACACACACACACACACACACACACACACACACACACACACACACACACACACACACACACACACACACACACACACACAGATGAACACACCTACACACACACACACACACACACACACACACACACACACACACACACACACACACACACACACACACACACACACACACATGAACACACACACACACACAGATGAACACACCTACACACACACACACACAGATGAACACACACACACACACACACACACACACACACACACACACACACACACACACACACACACACACACACACACACACACACACACACACACACACACACACACACACACACACACACACACACAACACACACACACACACAGATGAACACACACACACACACACACACACACACACACACACACACACAGATGAACACACCACACACACACACACACACACACACAGATGAACACACACACAGATGTACACACCCACACACACATATATGAACACACACACACAGATGAACACAGGCTCTCTTAACTAACATTATTTATATAATTTCCTATAATTAACACATCATGAACTTTGGAGTCAATGTAATAAATTCCTGGTTACTGGTTCTGCTTAATGATTAAGTTTCAATTATTTTCATTTTGTTTTGTATGACCTGTATTAAAAACACACTGAACACATACAAATACTATGTGAATTTTCAGGAGCTCAGAACACCCAGGTTACATACATCTTTAAGTTAAAAATATCTATTTTTGCAGTGTGGTAGAATGTGTACCACCCCTAATAGGTATACAAATAACTGGAATCCAAAACAATGACCAAACGACTAACAATAGTGCTGTTTTATCTAATCTATATTAATTAGATAAAGCAGAACTGGGTGATATTATTGAATTGATGGTATAATTGAATTAGAAAGCATAACAACTTATATTAAAATATACATTTTCTTGATGCATAAAATATTTTTGTTCTTTTCCCAATTAAATTAAGAGATCTTACTGAAATCCTCAAACATTTACAGTCTCTGGATGAATCAGTTGATTTGATTTCATTTTTATTTTATATTTATGATTGAAAAGCTTTATGTATGGATTGGTCACTCTAAATACTAGCTTCCCATTGCTTGGATGCACTTCTCTTCTCTCTCAAACATGCTCTCTCTCTCTCTCTCTCTCTCTCTCTCTCTCTCCCTCTCCCTCCAAAACACATTTCTTTGTGCAGGAGCAATATGAGTTATACTGTGACATTGGCAGCACCTTTCAGCTGTGTAAGATCTGTACAGAGAGAGACAAGGACACCCGTATTCAACCCTGCGGCCATCTGCTCTGCCGTCTCTGCCTTTACGGCTGGCAGGTACGCTGCCCTTCACGCCATTACAAATTCATATTTTGTAGCACATTGAACAGCAGCATATAACAGGTTCACTCTTCTGTCCTTTAATAATGTGCAAGGTGACTAAAATAAAATTGGCGGGAACATTACTACTAGGCAATGGCTAAAACAAACATTTTAGCCCTCAAAATGTGTAGTAGCTGAATACACAACTGTGTGTGCTTCCCCGCCATCATTCAAACAATGATTCAGTATTGTGAAAGACACATCAGGCATCATAACCTTACTTGACTTCCTGTCTGTGCTTCAACAAGCATGAGCATGTGTGTATGTGTGTGTGTGCGTGCGTGCGTGTGTATATGCGTGTGTCTAATTTTCCACTGCTTTCACATTCATCATTACACCCCAGAGCATGCTAGCATTTACATGTTTAAGCATGACAGCAGGTCACATGCATCTCTGCTGCCTTTCACTGGAAGAGTAATTTCCAATGAACTCAAGTGAACTCAAATCTTTATGCAAAACAAAAGACATCCACAGCATTCAGCTTTTAAAAAAATATTTACACATGTTGAGCCTTAAAGTGAAGTTCAACATTCCATCCCTTGGAAAATATTATTAAGCTTTTCTGAGCTATAAAGGAAACCCCCTTTATTGGCCTTTAAATCTGTCACGGTGAGCGAGGGAAGCTGAGACACAAACATACTGTGATAATGATTCAGGGGGTGCTGGACTGTTACCCCCACAGCCAACAAACAGCCAACAAAAATGAGGTCACATCCCCAAGGACAAATGCAGGGGTGCCCAGTGGCGACCAGTCCAGTCCTGCACACAGACACTCAGATGCATCAGAGGGGTTGGAGGAGACCAGGCCAGGAGAGCGCTGATGCTCTCTGCCTCTTCCCCGTAGAGCGGCCGGTGGTTTTGTCACATATTGTGACAATGACATTCAGGGTAGCAACAAAGTTTGGGGGGGATGTGGGGGGGAGACACTGCTCTGACCAGTTGCCTGAGTTCATATGTGCTTATGCATGTAAGTGCAGACGTTTTACATTATGACTCCCCTCACACAGAAATCAGACGCACACACCTGCCCTTACTGCCGCTGTGACATCAGAGGGACGGAGTCCATCCTCATCGAGCCATATCGGCCCACGATAGCTGAAAGAAGAGAAGAGGACGATGAAGATTGGGAAGACGATCATGAAGACATTGAAACGGTCATGAAAGAGCTGGCTGCCATGAAAAGAGTGAGCTCCACACATGCGTTCCAGAACACGTGCTTTCACCTGCACATGATGGCATCTAAACAAACACTGTCTGAGGCACATACTCAAAAGTGTGAAAAAGGTCTTGTGGTGGCAGTGGCCTGGTCCTTTCCTGCACTTTTAATGAACCAGAAAGCCACGCGCTACGACCATCACACGTGTTTGTGCCATGCTGTGCTTGGTGCGTGGTCTCTGTTCACAGGCCTCGCAGGAGGAGTATCAGGTCCCTACGTCCAGCTCTGCGCCTCCTCCTCTGCCGCCGAAGCACAGCACCTGCACCTCCTCTTCCTCCTCTTCCTCCCCCGCAGCTCATGGCATGCCTTCCTTACAGGACATGCTGGCTAGAGCTTACAGCGGCTCAGTGAGTGTCAGTTCAGAGCATAAATGTGCACTCTATCTATCTGAACTCTATCGATCTATCTATCTATCTATCTATCTATCTATCTAATATATAATAGTCAATATATTAGGAAACTTTGTACTGTTTTATAATGTACATTTTTAAAAAGTATACAGGAGTCTATAGATGGTCAAAATAATCAAAATAAGGTTAAATGAACCAAATACGTTTGACACCCATATTAAATATTCATGTAGTAGTCCTGGTTAGATGCAGATAGTACTGTCTGTACACATTTTGTTTTTAGAATGTAACGTACTGTGTTATCCCTGTAGACAATCAGCAGCACTGTTCCACATTCAGAACAACAGCTAAATCAGAGTGAAGCATCCTTACATGGGTATGGTAACCTTTATTTAACTGAGCACCATACTTTAATACTGGAATAAATGATTGCCATTGTGATTGATCTCATCAAGTTTGAAACTAACAAATGCAGCCAATACTAAATTATCACATGCTAAGATGTTCTGATAGAGGGATTAAGGTAATGACAAAGTAAAGTATGCTATACAACACTTTCATGCTATAAAGTGACAAATGGCTGACAATCATATTTTAAAACTTTAAAGGTTTTAGTTCATGACAACAAATAAGTAATGTGTTAAATGTTGTGGTTTTCATAAAGCAAACTAATGAACCCATCCCTTTTTCACTTTGCTGTGACCTCATATCTCTCTCTCTCTCACTCTCTCTGAGCACAGTGATCCATCACTCTCACAGTTAAG
Source organism: Brachyhypopomus occidentalis (assembly GCA_020368025.1). NCBI lineage: Eukaryota > Metazoa > Chordata > Actinopteri > Gymnotiformes > Hypopomidae > Brachyhypopomus > Brachyhypopomus occidentalis. The sequence continues at coordinate 4,370,198 of JAGXOD010000082.1, read as the reverse complement.
CAGAAGCGGTAAGTAACAATTGTAATGTTCTTTCAACTGTAAACATGTGTAGTGGCTATCAAATATGCATATTCAGTATATTGAACATTGCTTACCAGGAACAAAAATGTATTACTCTTACATTTTTTAATGTTCCAGCAAAAATGGAATAACCACTGTTGAACTGGTCTGCTGTAATGACTCTCTGCTGTCATTATATGACTGTCAGAAGAACAAATGCCCTGGGTAGTGGAAACCCTGCGTGGCCCCGCCCACATTTCCATTCTGGCCCTTCATGTTGTGGCTTCTTCACATGCTACATACTTGTAACCCCATTTACTTCTTTCCTAGCAACCTGCACATTGACAACCTGGTAGACATTGGCTGGTTGCTGCAATTCTGGTTGTTGCAATAAAGAAAAAAGTCATAAAAAATGATCCCAAAATAATTGTTATCCTAAATGTGCTAACTCAAAGTGGAGTGGTAGAAGACCTCAAGAGGTCAGAGAGTTTCTGGTGCACATTAACATATTATACATTGTATTACTGTGATTGTCATTTTCATTAACTCTTCATATAGTTCTGAAACTATTCACAGAAGCTTGAATGTATTCCTCACAGCAAAATGAATGTGCACTCCATAATCAACCACTAAAATTAACTTGCAATGGTAATAGATTATAAGTAAAAACATTCAGGTTATTTAAATGTATAATTTCTTCATAGTTTTCAGTGTCACAGTAGCGCCCCTGACTCCTATCTGCACCCCCTGTGTGTGTGTGTGTGTGTTGATGTCTAGGCATTCGACTGTGTTAGTCATCTCACCTGTTCCTTGTCTTGTTGTGCCTGTTACCGTTTGTGTATTTAAGTGTGTGTGTTGTCCACGTTGTCGGTTGTTTTATGAACCTGTGTTGTTTGTTTGCTTTAGCACTGAGGGCTGTTATTTATATAAAATAAAGACGTTGCTGTAACACTGTTGCTGTCTCGGCAGCCAGCAGTGCTCACACATTACATTCAATTTGTGAGGAATTTTGCTTTCTAGGATGATGATGATTGGGAAGGTCTGTTCCAGTATACCCATTCACTAGAGCATAGACCATGTTTGTAAATTAGTACACACTAGAGCATAGACCATATGTTTGTAAATTAGTACACACTAGAGCATAGACCATATGTTTGTAAATTAGTACACACTAGAGCATAGACCATATGTTTTTAAATTAGTACACACTAGAGCATAGACCATGTTTGTAAATTAGTACACACTAGAGCATAGACCATATGTTTGTAAATTAGTACACACTAGAGCATAGACCATATGTTTGTAAATTAGTACACACTAGAGCATAGACCATATGTTTGTAAATTAGTACACACTAGAGCATAGACCATATGTTTGTAAATTAGTACACACTAGAGCATAGACCATGTTTGTAAATTAGTACACACTAGAGCATAGACCATGTTTGTAAATTAGTACACACTAGAGCATAGACCATATGTTTGTAAATTAGTATATCCATATAAAACTTTTTTTTAATTGCTCATATTATAACAAAAAAAAATCTGAAATCAATCAGATCCACAGACCGAATCATTCAGTAACTAATCTATTATTTTATAGTGACATCTTGTGGCAGATGGTTAGCAAAGCAAATTTGCTGCCTTAAAAAGCCTCTCTGCTTCCTCTCCAGGTGGCGTGCCAGGAAATTCAGTAAAGAGGAGAAATGATAAACAAAGGGAAGAGGGAGAGGAGAGGGGTTCGGCGGATACAGGTGCGACCAGAAGACACCATCAAAAGAACTCTGGAAGACACCCCTCATGCTGACAGGCATCACTGGTGGAATTCTACAGATCTACAGGGTGTCAACATGACAACCGATAGAACAAAAGGTTAAACTGTGTTGTTCACATCAATCAAATAGTCTAAATCAGTTTTCATTATCCATAGCATGATTTATGGCACCATCAAACCATAATTATTTGTCATAACTGTCTTAAGATTTAAAAATCACCGAAATTTGGGTGTAGACTAAACTACTGTAATTCTGTTATCAAGTGTTAATGCTGAACAAAAGCTGATCAAAGACTACACACACATGAACGAGTGACGTTAATGCAATTAATGTAAAAATGTTATTACAAACCAGCTTAGACAGAAAGGCATGACTGCAAGTTCATTATATTGCTTATTAGGTTCATAAGTACAAATTTTTGTGTAAGACAATTGTGGCTAATCAGTATTCATAGTACATTTACAATTCTTATCTGTTTGCCTGAATAAGAATCATCTAATAACTAGCTCACTAGTACCAGCTAACAATTTTTTTCAGAAATGAAAATAAACTGCACATTACAGTGATTGGGTAACCTTGGACCATAGATACAATTTTGTTTCACAGTCATCACTGACACAGCAGGGGTGTAACTGACAGTTTATTCGTGTTCACCAGTCCCAGCATATGGCTTTTACAGATTACTAAAGGGAAATAAAAGCTTTAAAGGGCTAAGCAATCAAAAAAAAGAATGAATTCCCTAAAGTCATGCAGGATTATACACTGATAAAAAGGAATGAAGGAGGGATAATAAAAAAGGATGTGAAAAAAGAGAGCAAGAGACAGAGAGCGAGGCAGAAGGAGCAGTGGAGTTCAAGCAGAGACTTTAAGGGTTGGCTGCCATGACATCCTTGATCCAGGGGAGGTATTCGCACACCTTGACGTACACTCCTGGGAAGCCTGGCAGACCACAGCCCTGACCCCATGACACCAGGCCATGGACCTCTCCTGCACACACTAGTGGGCTGCCTGCATCGCCCTGGCAACAAGAAGAAGACAATTCAAGAACCTTTTCAATTTCAGCGGAGGTTTTAAATCCGTCAGCCGTGATCAGAGATCGTTTGTGTGTAGTGTTTCTGAAGCATGAGGCTCATGATCCCTCACAAGTCCAGCTGGGGACCGCAGGGCTCTGGCCGTACGTACGCTGCACGCGTCCTGGCCTCCTTCGGCGTGGCCGGCACACAGCATCCTCCGAGTCAGCAGACCAGGGTAGGACGTCTCACACGCCTCGTCACTCACTACTGGGACGTCAGCACACTGCAGGTGGAAAGGCATAAATGCTGTTTGGAGAATAACAGAAAACAAAGCAGACTCTGTAAACAACCACTTGTACACTTATTTAAGATATACATTCATGAACAAGCATATTTGAACAGCTGTAGCCTGTATTATACCCTTAGGGTGAATGCTGATATTCCTAATAACTACAAAAAGCGATGGCAATTCCACAGATCACCACTAGTTGTCCCATTCGTAAATACATATGTCAAAGATCCAAAATGTCTCGAAAGACAAGATCCCATGGATTAGGCAATTAATTTACACTAAAATGGCAAAATGTTTCGTAGAATTTTGCTTGGATGAGGGTGAAGGACGTACAGGAGTCAGAGTAGATAGATCCCCACCCAGAGACAGTACACGGGATTCCTGCATATGGGCAGCCAGTGGGCAGAGAGATGGGTCTCACAGCATCAGTCACTTTCACTGGATGGAAGAGCTTAATCAGCATGATGTCATAGTCCAGAGTCTGGTAATTATAGCTGAAGATATGAGAGGGTAAAGGGACAGTGTTTCAGTGGGATCTGCAGATCATGAGATGTCTTAATGGTAGATGTATTAGTGGTCTTAGTGGTCTGGGAAGATGCTTGCCTGGGGTGCCAGATAATGTTGTCTGTCTTCAGAAGCTGCTCCGTGCCCTCAAACACACGTACATTGTGATCGCCCAAAATAAGCTGCATGCTGTACGGACTATTAGATGGAGAGAAAGTGACAAACAGACATGTGAAGCTGTTTCGAGCTCTCAGTTAACTGTAATTCATAATAATGCACAAAATTACCATTTTGTTAGGGGAGTTGGGCAAAGTAATGGAAACAGCACATGAAAAAGGACAGAGGCCTTTAAATAGAGAAGTTGCAGAAGCTAAAAAATAAGTCAGATAGACAGGCCTTTATTATGTGCCTTTTAGAGAAGCATGGGGCAACACAGGTAACACAGGCAAAACAGGTAACACAGGCAACACAGGTAACACAGGCAACACAGGTAACACAGGTAACACAGGCAACACAGGTACACAGGCAACACAGGTACACAGGTAACACAGGCAACACAGGTACACAGGTAACAGTTAACACAGGCAACACAGGTATCACAGGCAACACAGGCAACACAGGTAACAGGTAACACAGGTAACACAGGCAACACAGGTAACACAGGCAACACAGGTAACACAGGTAACAGGCAACACAGGTAACAGGCAACACAGGCAACACAGACAACATAGGTACACAGGCAACACAGTTAACACAGGCAACACAGTCAAGACTCAACACAATGCAGTTGCACTGGGCGCAAACTAGGCTAAACAATTAATGAGCTGACCTGAACAGTCTCAAAAACAATCATAGCAACTACTGTATTTCATATTTATGACATAAATATACACTTAATGAACAATCTGAACTCCATATAATTAGGTTTATTGCTTAAATGTGAAACATGATAGTAGTATTTTTTATTTATGTATCATTATTTAAATGTTAATTTTATGTTTTTTAATATTTAATTAAAGGAATACAAGTAAAAAAGTGGTCTTACTCCTTTTTAAGTGCTTAATACTTTTCTTAATGTCTCTTTTATTTTCTCCTCTACCTGTACATTACACCACCAAAAATGAAATGAATTGTTTGATGCTGTAAATGCTGTAAATTCTTTGGTTCAATAATAATGTGTCTATATTTTCATGCAGTACTCACTTGTACCAGCACTGGGCAGCAGAGAGCACCCACTGCTCACTGATAAGCACGCCACCACAGAAGTGATAACCATAGTTCAGTGAGACCATCCATGGCTGTGAGTGAGGGGTGCATTCATAGCCTCCAACAATCCTTCCATCAAAGCTGTGTGCTGCCACTGTGATACCATTCCAAACACACACACACACACACACACACATTTTGGAGTTATGCAATAAATGATTTGAGAAAAAGGCCAGAGTTGAAACTCTAATAAAGCAAATTCTCTCCTCATATCCAAGCATGTATGGTCCCAGTTCTTAGCTAGAGCAAGTGACTTTTCACTTTTCAGCAAAGCGTCTCCAGCCTGTTACTGTACCATGCAGAAGCAACCTGCACACCAGGCTAAGATCTTTCCAACCTCCCACGTTTCCCCAGCACGGCTGGAAACATAGTCATCATCTAAAAGTGTCATCATCTAAAAGTGTCATCATCTGAAAGGTCTGCACTTGCTAACTCACATTTTTTTAAAAACCAAAGATGTTCTTCTATCTATTGTCACTGACTCCAGGTAAGCAACATTTCTACTGCTGGTTTAAGCAACACAACCAAGAAACTGAATCTGTTTTTTAACATCAGAGGCACCAAATCAGTGAAGCTGACCTGCTAATATTTACAACATACAGAACAATGTAAGATGAAAACAAAGACTCAGTGGTTACCAGCAGCTCCCACTAGTGTCAGCAGAATGAGCATCGCCATGACGATCACCTCAACAGCCCATACAGTAACTGCTGATCCAAGCATTATATATGATCTTCACCCTCCCTCTCTCTCTCTCTCTCTCTCACACACACACACACACACACACACACACATAGACACACACCTGGTAACTTTTCTTTGTAATTGAAACAACAGCAGTGTTCTCTCTTATTTAAAAATACATGTAAATCTTAACAGCTATCTTACCTGAATCATGTTATTGTAGTCAATCCAGGACCACATTAGGTAATATTCTTCTCAAAATTATGCATAGAAATTATAACTTAACACTGTCGACTGGAAAAGCTGTCATTGTAATTCTACCTGTCCTTCAGCTTATATCAAGAGCGGTGTGAAATAGGCACATGTTGTACTGACCCTGCTACTCCAAAATAACCTGTCTGACATGTTAGATGTCACGCTATCTTCTAAAAGCTGATATCAAGGCTGAGAGTCAAACATCTGTAGTAAACATTTTGTACAATTAATGATAATGTTTTGATGATAAAATGTATAGATACATTGAGTTTACACTCTTTATTACAGCTGTCATTTACTCTGCACAGATGCCTTTTTGGTCTGTGCTGATGGTTGCATGGCAGATCTAAACCTTACGTTTACTACACAGGATGGTTCTGTAACAGTTCACCTTTGGCTATGTCCTTCTGCACTATGTCCTTCTGCACATATTTACCACTGAAACCTACTTTGTATTTGCAAAATGTTTGAGAAAATGATTACATTCTGGCATGAAAATGTTTATTCTGATGAGAGGTATTTGAATTTATCTATATCGAAAAGCTCACATAGGAAGGTTGGTGTGTGTGTGTGTGTTTATGTGTGTGTGACAAAGAAAGAGTTGTTGAGGGAGAGAGACAGATAGTGAGAGAGATAGAGAGAGTCTGTGTGTGTAAGAGAGAGAGAGAGAGAGAGAGAGAGAGAGAGAGAGAGAGAGAGAGAGAGAGAAAGAGAACGTTCTCACTACTATAAATGCAGCACGCCTTTAGGGTCTGTGTTCAGTCAGACGAACAGAGTAGGCAACATGATGATCTTATTGTTAGCACTTCTGCATGCAGCAGGTAAGGAAAATGTAGAAATAGTCACAATTAGATATTTCAGTGTAAATATTTATGCACTAGCATTTATAGTATCTTGACACAAAACATAGCCTGTAGATGATCTAATGATTTATATTCACCTGAGTAGTTAATATTTTGGTTTTACCTCTATAGTAGAGCTAAATTACTTAATCTCTCTCTCTCTTTCTATGTGTGTGTGTGTCTGTGTGTGTGTGTGTGTGTGTGTATGCCACAGCTGCAGCACCTTTGAATGATAAGATAGTTGGTGGCTATGAGTGTGAGCCTCACTCTCAGCCTTGGCAAGCTACTCTGAACATTGGATATCATTATTGTGGTGGCTCCCTCATCAATGATCAGTGGGTCATTTCTGCTGCCCACTGCTGGATTAAGTTAGTATTGCAAATGTCCTAACCATCCATTTACCAACACTTGTTTGTTGCATCCATCTATTGCTAAAATCAGGGTAATTTATTATGCTGAAGTTATGCTAATGCACCGATCAAACTTGCACTTCTTCTCTTTCTCCTTTACTATATCACAAATACTATATTATATTACAAAATTACATCTAATTTTAATACCTGCTAATGAACTTTGACAGATGTCAAAAATGAATACATGAAACAATTTAAAGATTTCTTTCCATCTCTTAGCCCCTATGCCCAAATTGTTATCCTGGGAGAGCACCATATCTGGATGTACGAGGGCACAGAACAATACATGGGCGTGGATGCCATCTACTGGCACCAGAGTTATGATTACCAGACTCTAGACTATGACATCATGCTGATGAAGCTGTCTCACCCTGTCACCATAAATGAGTTTGTGAAGCCTATAGCTCTGCCTAAGGCTTGTCCTGCTCCTGGGGACAGGTGCGTAGTGTCTGGCTGGGGCAACATCTATTCAGATTCAGGTCAGTAGAAGTTGGTTGAAGTCAAAACATTTGCAGGTCTTCTATCAAGTGTATATGAATGTCTATATTTACATGATATTCTTGATTCTGCTACACTTAAATTAAGAGCCATTTTTAGTTTTGAATGATTTTGTTTCACCACCCAAATGGCAACTCGTTATATCCTGTGGGTTAAAGGTGCATTAGTCAAGATTTAATAGATACCGCCATCTAGCGGATAAGTAGGCGAACATAACAAAACTCGATTTTTTAAAAACTCTTTAACTCCGTCTTCCAATGATCCACCATGAACGCAAAGCTCGCCTCGAAGATTTACGAACAAGTTTATCAACAGCTCTCCACCATTACCAAAGATGTCATGACTTCACATTCGAACGATAACGTGGGCAGTTTATAAATAATATGCCGTTTTTTAAAACAAAGTTAGCTAAAGTGAACCGAGTCGTAGCTATTATCTCAGATAGAGATAAATTAACATTAAGCGAAGGGATTCACTCTCCGGCAAAGATTACATGCCATTACATTCCACTTTTATTCTAGAGAGAATGATCGTCTCTAGCAGTTGCGTTTGGCCAGAGAAAGCATCGGACTCCCTTGTCTAGGGCTGCGTGGTGGGGTTAACATTTGACCTTGATATTTGATGTTGGTCACTGCGAAATTTAACGCAAACATACAAACACTCAGAATTCGTCTCGTAATGTCAGTTGTTAGGCGATCTCGGTATCCCTAATGTTTTCTGATTCTGTTATTAGGAACATACTACGTTCACTCATGCCAGTGAACAAAACATTGTTGCAAAAGAATTTGACGCAATTGACTATTACATATTTCACTGAAGATGGTTCACAAGAAGTATGTTTTCTTAAAGTCTTTCTTAAAGTAATGTCTGACACTCTTAACTGTTCAGTACACGAGGAATACACACATCGCGTTAACACAATAGACCAGGGGTCACCAACTTTTTTGAAACTGAGAGCTACTTCTTGGGTACAGATAAAATTGACAGGCAGATCTGTGTAACACTGCAGCCCGCTGTACTGGACCGATGTGGTGTAGAGAGCTGAGCCAAAAGGCAAAGCTCTCGATTTACTGGTCAGTCTACATTCCGACTCTTACCTATGGTCACCAGCTCTGGGGAGTGACCAAAAGAATGAGATCGCGAATACAAGCAGCTGAACTGAGTTTTCTCCGCAGGGTGTCCAGGCTCTCCCTTAGAGATAAGGTGCGGAGTACAGTCATCCAGGAGAGACTCGGAGTAGAGTCGCTGCTCCTCCATGTAGAGAGGAGCCAGTTGAGGTGGTTCGGGCATCTGGTCCGGATGCCACCGGGACGCCTCCCTGGTGAGGCTCTCCGGGCATGTCCAACTGGGAGGAGACCCCAGGGAAGACCCAGGACACGCTGGGAGATAATATCTCTCGGCTGTACTGGGAACACCTTGATATCCCCCCCAAACAAGCTAGAAGAGGTGGCTGGGGAGAGGGAACCCTGGGCTGCTTTGCTAAGGCTACTGCCCCCGTGACCCAGACCCGGATAAGCGAATGAAGATGAATGGATGGATTGGCTTTGTTTTGCAGCTGAATGTCCAAATTCCCACTCGATCCGTCTCGTTTTCCAGGAGAGGGACACATTTGCAAACGCTTCCTTTCTCCCCATCAGAGGCTTTTTGGGGGATGTTACAAAGCTGCTTCTTACTGCTGCATCCCTGGATGAGAGCAGCTCTGTAAAATATCCTTGCTGGCTCTGCAGCAAATCTTCAGATGCCTGTGCAGCTCTGCATCAGTAGTTCTTGTATTTAACTGCATGTTTACCTCATAATGGTGATCAAATCGTAATGCTCAGACACAGCTAGCTGTTCTCCACAAACTACGCACACAGCTTTACATTTGACTTCAGTAAATAAATATTTAGGAGTCCTTTCCTTGTTAAAACATTCATTTTTTTACTGTTAGCTGACAGCTGATATTTAATGCTAAGAGCTAATTTCTTGAAAGCTGTCCGAACTGACCGGGCAGACGAAGATTTAAAAACAATAACAAAACAGTTGCCTTCAAAATAAAATCAGTGTAGTTGTATTTTGTGCACCTATCACAGTGTATTAGGTGTAGTCACACATTTAGTTTTGACTTCTAATTTATCAACGATCCCACGCGGGCTGATCAGAGATAGTCAGAGGGCTGGATGTGATCAATGAGGCATACAACACCCAGGTCTGGTATACTGTGTGTCTAATTGTATATTACTTGTCCAGGAGGAAGAACTAACTAAATTCGCCTGCAATAATTCTTTCCATTTTTGGAAAATAACTTTGAAGGTTAACTCAGAATATTAGGTCATTATAATCTTAAACACTTCCTCCCTTCCTCTTTTTAAGTGTTCAACCCATTTAACCTCCAGTGTGTAGACGTGCCAATTCTCGCCCATGAGGTGTGTGAAAACTCCTACCCAGGCAAGATCTCAAATAACATGATCTGCGCTGGTTATCTGGAGGGAGGCAAGGATTCTTGTCAGGTATGTCATGTATTCTAATACATAAATGACTCAGTGTGTATTAATTCATATCTCGATTGTACATGCAAACCTAACTTATAATTGACTTAGAATTTATCATATTTAATATGCATTTGTTAAATCATTTAACATCACATTTTAATATGAGTATTTTAATGAGTATACCATGGCATGAATGAATTATAAATGCATCTGAATGTACAGCATCTGCTTACGCCGTGTAAACAGAGTGTATACAGCTTAATCGACTAAAGGGTATGAAGGTAGCTCTTAGCATAGCTCTTAGCTCTTAGCTCTTAGCTCTTTCCCTGTCTGGCTTTCTCTCTCAGGGTGATTCTGGTGGTCCTCTGGTGTGTAACGGTGAACTGCAGGGCATTGTATCATGGGGTTATGGCTGTGCCCAGCCTGATTTCCCTGGTGTCTACACCAAAGTCTGTGCTCTACTGCCCTGGATCTATGACATTCTTAACAGTTACTAGGTCTCCAGGCAACCAGAGAGAAACACCCTTCTGAATCTTCCACAGCAACAAAACTTTTCTGGGTTTACATAATTCTCATGCTATATAACAATTATGGGTGTTAATGACAGAATGTAATAAAAACCTAATGAATACAACCATTTAATAAACCTTACACCTAATGAATAAATAAACAAACCTCATTCTATGTTGACATTCACAGTACAGTACACTGAACTATACAGTACACTGAACTATACATAAATCTATCCTGTTTAGTTATTGTCAGTCACTCCTGTCACATTGCACCAACATGGGAAAGTAGACATACCCATGCAGAAATAGCACATGTAGCCAAACACTCACTATATTGTGTTGATCTTCCAACTAGGCAACATCAAAATTATTTTTGAAAATTATTTCTGCAATTTTTATAACCACACAATCCAACCACACAAACCACCCACATCCCACCTTTACATTCCTGCCACCTTCCTACACAAGTCGAATTTACCAGTATTTCATCCAGTAAAATCACAGCCTAAATCTTAAGAATATTTTACCATGTTAACAGTTTAGGAGTGTAACTTCTGTCACATCTCTAAGGGAGTTTGGATGTTGCTGCTATTTATTTATAATGTACTTCCACCATTAATAACTTTGTCATCACTGAAGATATGCGATTGCAAGAATAATCAAGTAAAATGACAACGTCCTCAGTTTAGCGCTGACAAAAAATTATTTGTCTATCCAATGTTTCTACTTTAATAAAAGGATAAAAGAGCAGTAAAGAGAGACGTGGTGACGAGACACCAACACGCACAACGTTACCGAGGGCTGACTGCAGGCACATATAGTATGGGCATGAAATAACTCAGCAGTAAGGCACTGCGTCTGTCTCCCTTATATTGGGGGAAAGTCAGGTGCAGGCCATCACTGCTGATTGCGCCTGCGGGAGCTGGCTCGCGGGCTCCCTCCCGTGGCGGCAGATGGCACATCCCTGGAGCCAGCCCTGACAGTTTGAGTGTCAATGTTCGCCTGTATATGGTCCGTTTCCGTGTGCGCTGTGTGTGCTTGTCTGTTATTGCGCATGTTTCTTGTCTCGTTATCCTTATGTGCGGCACTTGTGTCTTGTTTTTGTCAGTATATTTAATATTTATATAAGTGTGCTTGTTGGTGGCGACCTAGTGTGTTTGCCTTTGTGTTGTTGCTATGTTTGCCTACGTGTTCAATTGTTAATAAAAGACCCTCTCAACTCTGCATCCTGCTAATACCCTCGCGTTACTAATTATTATTACTAGTTACTAACTAGTTATTATTATTATTATTATTATTATTATTATTTTGTGAACTTCATCAATAGACAGGTTCTTATCTTTGTATTATACATCATATGTGATTCTAATTGGACACCCCCAGATACACCAGGCATATTTCTTTAGCATTTTCTCTCACAAATCTATTGCTCAATTGTGGAAATAATGCAACTTGCGGCCTATTTTCTTACCGGTAGAGTTTTTGCTCACTGACAACACTAAATGTACACACCATGCCCTGCTCTAGTCCTGAGGAAGCTGTGACGCCAGTGGTAAGAATTTAAAGTATATAGTTTTCATAACTACATATGACAGAATGACAGGATAATAGACTTTCTAATAACATTTTAATAACCTCAGTAACAAGTTGTCAAACTCCTTACCAGGAGACATTCCTCAGAAATCTTCACCAACCACACCCACCATACCTGTTCCTTGTATGTGCATAAATCCCCCTAGTTGCATTCTTTGCATTCGTTTCCTTGTATACATATAGATCCCCCTAGTTGCATTCTTTGCATTCGTTTCCTTGTATACATATAGATCCCCCTAGTTGCATTCTTTGCATTCGTTATTTTGCAACTGTTATTTTGCAGTTGATGGCTGCCAGTGTACTGCCCTGCGTAGCTTGTTGCCTTGAATGCTTCTGTTTGCAGTGTTGGTCTGATTTTGTGCTTTTACATTCATGACTCTCACCTGTCTGAATATTTCCATTATTTTTGCCTTCCTTGTTCTACATTAAAGTCAGACAGTTCTGTTTACCTGTGATTGGTTCCATCCTCTGTTCTGAAAGTGACACAGGTTGGAACACTATCAAGAATTTGAGTTGGAATTTTTGGCTATTTTGTTTCCGCTTCAGGAATACCTCAGATTCATCTACATTAAATGGGCAATAACGAAATAACACAAAAAACAGGCAGAGAAACAAACAAGGGTCCTTACTGCTACAGCATGGTGAACTTGCATAGATGGGAGTCTAAATTCCAGTTCCCCGCAAGACAGGCGGTGCTGTTAGCCAGTATACCAACCGTTGTGCTCAATAGAGGTCACTGCCAGAGAAATATGTTCATGTGTATTAGTTAAGAAAAGGTCCACATACACAGTGTAGCAGTAACAAAAACCTTACAGACAAATTTAAGGCTTTCTGTAACAAGATAGCCAGATCTGAAGAAGTTTATCTGACAAAAAAAAAGCATTTCATTACAACCTTACTGTTACTACCATCAGCATAAAAGTTGTTAAAAGTGGGTTCAGTATAAAGCGTGTTCATTCAGTAATATTTACATCAATTCATCTTCAGATTTTAATAAAGATCCATATAAAACTGACTATAATTTGACATTTCCTTTCATAAATGTATTGCTGAATTTTGGAAATTATGTAGTTTGCGGGTTCATCTTTTATTAGTACACTTTTTGTTAATTAACAACATAAAATGCACATCTTGTAATGTTGGGCAGGGCATGATGCAGAGAGTTTGATGCAAGTGCATAAATATAAAGAAGAGCATGAACAACACCAAGGAATCCAATTCAAAAGTGAGATTACATGAAACACAGAACAGGCAAAACAGGAACCTTAAACACAGAGGGGGAAAACCCCCAAGAACTAAACACAGACCAAAACATGATGTAGCATACAAAATAACCGACCAAATAAGACAAGGAAGCAAATGGAAGTAGACCGAAACAGAAAGCATATATAAAAGTTTTCACATGCCAAATGCCAAAGAGGGTGAACTTATGACATATACATTCACTACACCATGGCCTTCTCCTCATGGGGAAGCTGACACAAAGGTTAATAATCAAAAGTATGTGCATTTCATTTCTACAGATGACAGATTGGCATGATAAGACTTTAAACACAATCAATCAGTGACAACTTGGATTCTTGGAATGTGTTTTTTGTGTGTGTATATATAATTACATTTACATAAATTACTTTTATCTTATCCAGAGCAACTTACAAAAGTAATTATTTAGGCTTTTATTGGAAACATTTCCAAAAATGGAAAAGTTAGAAGTTAGTGCTGAAACCTAGATGAGAGACATACACTATAATTCTAAGTGATTGCATTTGAGTACAACTACTAGACATTTAAGGGTTCATTAGTATTGTGGGTTACGTGTTTTGGAATTGGAACATCACTTTATGAGACAGAATCTCTTGTGTTGTGGAACATCTCCATCCTGAGGATCTGCAAGATCTTCCGATCCTCCTTTAGGGCCTGAAATTCACTTCTTAAAATAAAAATTTTATGACTGAACTTTTACTTCTCACATGAATAAGAGCATGTTCTTTTCTCTGAATATCTTTTTCATCTCATTGTGAATAACATTATTTTTGAGTAAACAAAATAAAAAATATTAGATTTTCCTCTTAATCCAGCAAGCACCTGCTCATTTCTTTATGGCCATGAATAAATCTTTCAGGTATATCTTTCATGTTTAAAAAGTGTTTCTTACATCTTTCAAGTATAAGTTTTACATATGTATTAAGTTTATGAAACAGTATTTTAAAATTAGTAATCATTTCTGTGTCATTTAAGCAACTGCAGTTAGACTAGTTTTATAAAGTGGCATGAGCCAAGTGACTTAAGGTCTTAAGTATACTTAACGAATATTTTTAATTATGTACAGCAAACTTAGATTTACATATTTAAAGTTTTTTTAGAAATATTATTTTTAAAGGGTGTACGTTGTCTTACGTTGCCATATGGCAAGATTGTGCAACAATGAAAACAAGATCATACAGATCATAGAACTTTCATATATGAATTTAATAAGTTTTGTTCACTGTTCACTGGAAAATATTACAATTCATTAATCAATGAGAAATAAACAAAGAACAAAAAACATTAACAAAAACTGATTGACCTTTTTGAAGTTGCAAAGAAATGGGCAACACCATGCAGTAGAGGGTTCATAAACGCGTTACACGTTCTATGATAGTGGAAATAAAAAGTTTTATGAGGGAACTGACAAGTAAACTGGATGGAACTGTTGTGGAACAACCAACAACCAAATAACTAAATGTTTACTATCATTAGAAAAAAGAAAACACTTTCTACACTATTTTCATGAGGATGGTTTAGTCTCACGCCCAAGTTCAGGCTCACGGGTACGTCACCTAATGTCTGTGCCCAGTTATTTGCATATGGGGATATATAAAACCGTGCCGAGGACTCTCGCTGTGATCTCGCTGTGCTCATTTGAGTTGTTCAGTGAGAACGAAGTAGACTACAGAAAGACAAAAAGAACCCATAGCCAAAGGGCTACACAACTGCTGAAGAGAACAGTGAATTACACAAAAGGTGAGAACCACCGAACAAGATGTTTAACGCTGAGTTAGATCTCTTCGAAGACGAAATGACAGTTACACTGTCAGGTGAACGATCTCACAAGCAAATATTAATTGTTAAAAGCAAACAAACATTTTAAGCGTTAGAATTTGTCAATTGCTATGTGTGATAAGTCTTGGACCAAGTTATTTATCTCACAATAATTCTCCAATAGTATTCACATACTACCATTGCATGATAAGTGTTTACAGTGGGTTCATTATATGCAAGTACTATTATACGAAAATTGCTTGTCAATAATTTCGGTTTCCATAACCTATACATTTAAACAAATATGTAAATATGTAAACTGTCCTGAGAAGAGGACAACATACACTTCATTTTGATATGAAAATTAAGAGGTTTGTTTCCAATAGGTTACATAAAATGTTGGGAAACAAAATATCCCACTTTCCCCGCTGCACACACTGAAGACGGCTGAGGAAAGACGTTATTTTACTTCATCAAATGAGAAATAAGTGTAATAATATCTGAAGCAACGTATTCATGTTTTACTGGAAAAACATTTATCTGGCTAATTACATATCGCCAGCGTCAGCACCCCGGTACAACTGAAGTAAAGTTAGATGAATGCTTAATTCAGCCTCTCGGACAGGTCAATGAGCAACGTAATATCTTTTTGCAGTGGTTATATAAGGTTATCTTAAATCTGTATTCGCGGTTGCTGTGTTGTAAAGATTTAGATTTAGAAAATAGATTTAGTCACATTTGCGTCTTTGTGGGCCATCCTATGGCTTATTCAGTGATCAAGGAAGGATTCATTTCAAAATGAAACTTCGACAGTAGACTGAAAGTAATCAACGACCATGAATAACTAATTTAAACGCGGGAGGGAAAGAAGCAGTAGTAGGCGAGGGTGGAAGTGGCTCGTCTTTACTGTCCATGTCTCAATGCAAAACGTTGTACAATGTCTTGATAACAATAACAATACGCCGAACAATAACTCATAACGCGCAGTAGCGCTTAAATGAAGCAAGGGGAATACGCGGGGAGGGCTTGACCAGAAGCGCGCGCTACTCTCTCAAGGCTCAGTTAAAGGCTCTGTTTATACTTTCTCGTCTGACCGTAGCGCTCGACTCCGCACACCTCGCGCGAGCCTCTGAGAGCGGCGGAAGCGTTTATACAGGACGCGTCACATTCTTTGCAGTGTTCTCCGAAACGTGGTAGTGTAAAGAAATAACTCTCAAAACAGGGGAAGGAACATTTACTTGACGAATTTTAATGTTGCATTGTGTTCCAGGTTTGAAAAGTGCTAGAGTTTTGGCTAAAGTACTTGAAAATGCTTGAAATTGTAACTGTATTTCGTTTCACAACAAATAGCTATGACTGAATCCATCGATTGTATTACGTTTATAAATACAAGCCTCTTGTAATTCCAGGGGGAAACATGATAGAACGTGAAGACGTTAAGATTGTGCGTTTTGAAAATAAACAACCATTAAATAATGGTTGGAGGAGTGGGCAAAAATCAGTTGTGAGACGTTTGTGGTTACAGAAGACGTTTGGTTGAAGTAATGGCTGCAAAAGGAGGTGTCCTACTTTTACAATTTTGCAGATTTCAGTTTTTTTTTAAAGAGAAATTACTTACATGGAAACTGTGCAGGCAAAATTGTGTTGTTTTTTGCAGCTGAATGATTCATGGGTTCAAATGAAAAACATTTACTTGTACGTTCTTGTATATGGAGATTACTCACCCAGTGTTGTCTTTTGTGTTTAATAATTTGTTTCTTGTTTGTTCCACTTGTCTGTATATTTAACAGTGATTGGGAGAACATGAAAAGCAACTCGGACTCTGGCAGTGATGCTCTTACATTTGAACCCCTGGTTGTGCTGGAGATGGCAGAGAACACTGCAGAAGAGACCATCACTTGGTTACTGAGCAGAATAAAAGACAAGCAGCAAAAAGGAGGTACGATGGAGCTTGGATGTTCATATTATTGTGTTATATTACAGAATACTTTGTAAAAGTTCAAACATTATGCATTAGTCATATTTCTTTTCATTACGATTCTTTGGTTACATAATCAAGACATTATCTTAGGTAGAAGTTGCATGCAAGTGTGAAAGGGGCTTGTGGGAGCCTTAGCCTTGGTGCTGCTGTCATAGTACCAATCCTTTGATGGAGACAGGAAGACTTTCCCAAATGTACAAGTTTGGTTTAACTTTAATGGATAAAGTTTAATAATAAATAATAATAATAAACTTTAATAATAAAGTAAATCTGTTCCAGAGTGGAACTGATTTGTTTGCTAACATGTTTTAAACATTACTTACTGATTCCATAAACATATTGCTGTGGCGTGGTGGTATTACCCTACCAATAAATTAGTAAATTAAAATTCAGAGAGAGTTGATTACATTTGAATTCAATCTCAGCTAAAATCCACAAGTTGCATATAGTCATTGATCAATGGAAATTATAAATGCCACCCATGAAGCCACAAAGCTTTAAAATTAATGCAATTTTTATTGAGTAATCAGCAATAATAGAGTAAGTAATGTATTAGGATCAATAAAGAGCAAATGTATTGGATTCACTAAGCCTATAAGACACCTATAACATGGAATGGAAGCATAATACACAATAATTACAGTCACCCAACTGGTGTCAACAACGGGACATATGAGAAAGTTGTGGCTTACGCTTCAATGGGTTGGATAAGGTCAGAACCAGCAGTCCGTATGTGCAGAGGAAGCTTTGCTAGGCAGTGCTGCTAGTTAGGAGCCTGTGCATATGGCTGCAAAGTCAAAGGCAGGTATTGTATCCAAGCTGTTCCATAGAATGTTCCATAGAATTCCTGAACTTGTATTAGCTAAAGAAGCTGAAACTGTATGCTACTTTAACAAAATTCATTTGTTTATATTTGTCACAAATTATTTTACTCTGTTTGTTCCATGACTTAAGTCACATCTCTGCATAGTTAGACATGGATGCAGATGATGGGTTAATGTAGTACTATACCTTTTCACTATGTTGGCGTTAATGTATTTGGATTTCTGAAACATGGATCATTTCTTAAGATCTTTGTCGACTTAAATGTTTCTCTCTTGTACATGCAGGAGCTGATCTGCTGGTTAAATATGAGGAGCTGGTTGGTGAAGAGAAGGGCAAGACTGCCAACATGTCTGTGGGATCCATCTGGCAGAAGCTACGCAATCTAGACTTCAGTGACATAATCACAGGTAGAAACTAAAGAGTTAAATATAGGTTGCTTGCTTTGATTAATCTCAGTTTCTGCAGGTCACAATTTGGTATAAATACCATGAATACATAAACCTAACCTTCTTGTTTCAACAGTTTAGACTAGTGGTGGTGTAATGTAATGTTTTCCTGCCAATGGATCTCCCCCTACTACCAATTGAGCATCATTTTCCACATTTAGGTATTGTTGACCATGTAAATCCTTATATGTCCACATTTTACCCATATTTAAATAATTACTTCCAGCATGGTAATGATTATTCAAACATATTACTAGCCATGCACAAAGACAATAGCATTTTCCTAGTTCCACTACTCATAGTTGATTTCAGCATAGATTCTAATTTGATTGAATTATTACTGAAATTATTAGGAAATGAGAAAAATAGGAAAACAACGAATGTATCTGCCCCTCATACCAGTGCCAATCAGCCTGTGCATGTAATCCCCTGTAGTTGTATGTAATCCCCTGTGCATGTAATCCCCTGTAGTTGTATGTAATCCCCTGTGCATGTAATCCCCTGTAGTTGTATGTAATCCCCTGTGCATGTAATCCCCTGTAGTTGTATGTAATCCCCTGTGTATGTAATCTCCTGTAGTTGTATGTAATCCCCTGTGTATGTAATCCCCTGTAGTTGTATGTAATCCCCTGTGTATGTAATCTCCTGTAGTTGTATGTAATCCCCTGTGTATGTAATATCCTGTTGTTGTATGTAATTCTCTGTGTATGTAATCCTTTTTAGTTGTATGTAATCCCCTTTAGTTGTATGTAATCCCCTGAAGTTGCCACCTATGTTTTCAGTCAGTATTCTGTCTGAAATCAAGACGACATCAAGCTGTACGCCAAGACAGAAAGGGACATTGATGCACACATTTCCCTCATAAGGAGTTCACAAACTTTCAAGCAGCACTGTATGTACAGGTGTGATTTATCTTTAATGGTTAGGCAGGTTATAACATCAGGGTCCATTATCAGTAGCTCGGCACACTTTAAAATAAGTTCTAAATGGTTCAGGAAATCAATGTGCAGAAATGCTGCTTACTGAAAATTTGTGGCATCTAACCAAGTCACATCTCAGCACAGATCAGATGCAGGCGATAGACATCGACAGTGTGTCATTGAGTGTTTCTCTCTGTTGCCCGTGTTGCCCATGTAGGAGTAGAGTTGCTCCTGGAACAAGTGCTGGGAGGTGGACAGAAGGAGCCCGAGGGCAAACGTACTGTAATCTACGTGGGCTCCACCCTGCAGAGGCTGTTGGCTGGAGCGGAGGAGGTGGGGCTGTTCAAGGAGTTTGACGATGGCACCATGCGGGGATTTACGAATGCCAGCAGGAAGCATTTCACGACTTTTAAAGGTACAGAGAAGGCTAAAGCAGCTGCCCGATACAGTACGCGGGTCACTGCTTCTGGAAGACTTGACTAGTGTGAACATACAGTACATGATTTGCATGTTTTTTTTTTTAATATTTGCTGAAGGTCACGGTGCCCTTATAAAAATATTTTCAGTTCAGATACTTATATCATGTAAAAAGACAGAGAGCCATTTGCTTTCTAGTCTTGCTTAAACCCAGTAGGGTGTGCAGGTAGGAGCAGAGATAAGTGCTGTTTCTTGTTGATGCTGTGTTAGGGGATGGAGATGGCTTCCTCAACACTGCGGAACGTCAGTACATAATCAAACATGAGCTGGACACGCTAAGGGCAAAGGAAGAGAATGTTCCTGGCAACTCTCAAGTAAAGTTCTACTCTGGAGAATCTATCAGTGAGTCCACTCTGAAGAGTACATTTGGATGGATTGTGCTGGTGAAGTTATACGGGAAGATTTTTTAAAGGGATTTGCGTGTGTATTTTTAATTACTTTTAAACTTCACACTTTATGCTTGGGCATGTCAGTTGTACTTCTGTCGGCAAACACTTGAAAATATTTTTTTTAATTTTTACTTTTTTCAGTACATAGGTTGCAGTCCCATGGGATTATATTGCAGTATTTCCCCCTTCATGATAAAGAGGAGCTGAAGAGACTTTCATTCTCTTGGTATCAAAACATCAAGCTGTTTGCTCAGCCCCTGGGTGAGGCAGTCGTTTGGACTTTAAACCAGACAGCTCATCCACTACATCAGTCTTTCTTAGATTAATTGCTGTTAAAATTACAGTATTTCACAATATTGCCACGCTTGATACATGTTGATAAATGTTCTCTGTCCTTTGTGGGACTTTTTTTTAATGAATAGACACTGAATATTATGAAGCTTTTTTGCTGCATAAGTGTTTTCACAGCAATTATGCTATAAATTTAATATGCATTTCTGGGTCCTTCTACTATAGTAGGTTCACATTAAACCGCAATTTTGTGAATCTATCTAAATTCCTATTGTTAGGGTCTCCTCATACCCCTTCTCCTCTGTAATGGTTTATTTATACCTTTTTTTTCCACAGGTCTTGTTAATTATATGACACTGACACTGTTTGACCCATATACAGTATTCTAACTATTCTTATGCCTTGGCCTATGTACTTACCCCCCCCCCCCTCTCCAACATACACACACAATAAAAACACAAATCAAAAGCACAACACACCACATTAAGTTATCCTAAAGATGTTTGTGTTCATAACAATCCAGGTGACATTAGAAATTACTTTGGAGAAGGCATAGCAATCTACAGCGCTTTTCTGGAGTTCTTCACGTTGGCTTTGATGCCGATGGCCCCCATTGGCATCCTCTACTACCTGTTTGCGTGGGAGGATTACAACAGGTATGTTCTGTTCGCTGTCTTCAACCTGCTGTGGTCCACCGTCTTCCTGGAGCTGTGGAAGCGACACAGTTCACAGCTGGCCTACGGGTGGGGGACGCTGAGCCGCAAGAAGGCCTACGAGGAGCCACGGCCAGGATTTCATGGAGAGCCGGGCAAGAATAGAGTAACAGGCCGAGAAGAGCCTGTCTATCCCAGCACCAAGTATGTATTGTGAAATAAAGGATGTATTAGCAAAAAATCTTATATAAGCTTTTGGAGTTGATTATATATATATCATAGTATATGTATCAGACCATATAACTGAGACAGGTTTCTGGCAACTCCTTCCATAGACGACATCTGAGGATATACCTGGTGTCTGTTCCCTTTGTGCTGCTGTGCCTGTACATATCTGTCTACGTGATGATGATCTACTTTGACATGGAGTTCTGGGCACTGAGCATTTACCATGAAGACCCAAACCTCTGGACAAGTGTACTGCTCTTCATCCCAAGCATCATCTATGCAGTGGTCATCGAGTTCATGAACCTGCTGTTCCGCTATGCAGCTGAGTTTCTCACTAACTGGGGTGAGACTGCAGGAACAGCAACATGTTGTGGAATCTACTGAAAAATGTACCTTCAACTTCTCAGTACCAATATGATGCTGAAAACTTAAATGTTCTTTCTGCTCAGTCTGGTTTCCTCACTCAACGATTCCTGAAATGTACACTATAGTTCTTCTACCTTTTTCCTCTGCAGCTATATGCAACTATAATTCCCACTTAATTAAATTAATATTGACCTAATCATAACTATTCTTCTTGTAAATTTCATCAGTAAATTACTTCTCTCATTACACACACCACACCAACCAGGCACAAAGAGAAGCTACCTCTGCTTAAATTCAACAGAAATGTAATCTAACAATTACAAGTTGGTTAAAAGATTATTTACATTTTATAGTTCAGCTTTTCTGTTTTTTTTTCATGCAGTTTGTATATACTAAAGCCATAGAGTAATTAACTTCACGAATTTAGAGGAGGGTGCTTCACTGCTTTATTTATTTTCTCCTCGCCTCCATTTCTGTCAGCTTTCTGTCCCTTTTTTGTACTTGGTTATCAATAGGGCATGATCGCAATGCAAGTCCTCTTGTGTGTGCAAGTGCATGTGAACATAAAACTTTTAATCACTGATGTGAAATGAACTCCATGGTTATACACTAGCTGTGTGTAAGTTGCTGTAATCATGTTAGCTGTGGTATGCTGACCGCTGTGCTGTTTTCTGGCTGGATGTGCCATTTTTATTCCAATATTATATCCAGCATATTTACTGATATTGACCCGATTCCTATACATGGTATCAGACTGGTGCCATCTCTGGGAATTCCTGATTCAATGACTTGAGTTTGGATTGGTATTCACAGATGAGCGCTAACTCTGATATTTACAAATGTCCAAGAATGAGGGTGATCGGGGTGAGGTTTAAGTTCTTTCTTTTCTTTGCATTGTTCAGAAAACCACAGGCTAGAATCATCCTTTCAAAATCAGCTGGTGCTCAAAGTGTTAGTGGTAAGTGTATAGGTCTTTAATTATTTTTTTTTTTATCTGCTATGTATTGAATGCTTGTGTCTCCAGTTCTTTATAACAAGATGATTAATGACATTTAGGTTAATTTAGTCTTTGCTTTGAAACTTTACTTTTAAAAACAGGTGGAGATTAATTATGTATATATTGTATTTATTCATTTACAGTTCAACTTCGTCAATTGCTTTGACTCTTTGTTCTATATTGCCTTTGTAATGCAAGATATGGTGCAGCTTAGACAGGTAAGTAATAAATAAAAATTCAGAATTATTCATCACAGCCTTAATAACTGCACAGTTTTTACAGACTAAAAAGTAATGTGGCCAATGAAATTTACCTGCACCTTGAGATGTACTTTCTATTTAGTACTGATGCTACTGGCAGTCTTTGGGTGTCCTGTATAGGGAATACATAGTAAAAGGACGAGTTTAATTGGTTTTCAGGACAGTTCCCTATGTTAGTAAAGTATTCTGTGTCAAAAAGGTCAAACTGCTCTTCTAATGTGTCTGTATGTGAAGTGACCCTCATCGTGCATGTGAGATCATCCCCTACAGGAAACGACCACTGAAGATGTTTTTGTTGCCTTGCAGAGCCTTGCCACTCTGCTCATCACCTCTCAAATCCTGAACCAAGTGATGGAGTCTTTCCTGCCGTACTGGCTGCAGATGAGACGCAATAAGAAGCTCCGTAATAAAGTCCATGTGAACACAAAAGAGAAAAAGCTTGCCCTGCAGGTGCAGGTGAAACTGGAGAGTGACATGAACTCCTACATGGTGAGCCACAGGGCTCCTGAGTGCTGACTTTATATGCTGAAACATTTCAGAGGTGTCCTAGTTGGCTCCTGCATTACTTTGATTGTAATCTCAGTCAGTTTTGTATTATAAATGTGTTACGTTTTGTTGGACATAACTGCTTTTTTCTTAGAGAAAGCAGATGGGATATGCACTTATTGTTCGGATTTTTACATTAGCCTGTATTAAGTAAAAACACATACCGTTTACCATTTGCATTTCACCATATGTTGCTCATTGAGTATTTGTATGTTTATGGACATATAAAATGAAGAATAATTAAAAATGAACAATTACACTATTGAAATATCACCGTACATAGAAATTTTCAAAAGGTTCGGAGACTTTTAAAATAAGTGTCTTGGGGGCAGCGGGTGGAGTTTGGCCTCGGGCTCATGTGCTTTTGCTGCATGGTTGATCACCAGGGCACATTTGATGACTACCTGGAGCAGTTCCTGTTGTTTGGCTACGTCAGCCTCTTTTCCTGCGTCTACCCCCTGGCCGCCCTGCTCGTCATCCTGAACAACGTGACGGAGGTCTACTCAGACGCCTTCAAGATGTGCAACGTGTTCAAGCGGCCCTTCTCTGAGCCAGCGTCTGACATTGGAGTGTGGCAGGTGAGCGTATGCTGGGGACCGTGGGTAGTGATGTGGAGGATGTGGACCTCAGAGTTTTAGTAAAACCCCTGGGTGTTCTTACATGCCTCCTCCTCTGATGAACAGATATGTCACATTAAAGGTCCTCTTTGGGATAGAGGAATAAAAAAAACCTTTAGTGCCCCAAAGAACAATTACACATTTCCTTTAATTTTATAGTCTGATACATTACCTATAACCTTGATGTAATGTTAACTATTTTTAAAGTTAAACTGAACTTTATCCAAGAGCAATTTTTATTTTATGCTTGTAAAGCAGGAAGTAATTTATAAACACACAATCCTGGTAGCTCAAATGTCAACACAACAGTAGTGTCAACACAACACACTGAAGTTGTGATCAATTATAAATTTGTATTCAGTGCTAAAATTTTGAACTACTTTTTTCTCTTCTCACTCTTCCAGCTGGCATTTGAGATAATGAGTGTTATTGCCGTGGTGACCAACTGTGCGTTGATTTGTTTGTCTCCGCAAGTGAAGGCCTACTTCTCTGAAGCAGATATACAGCTTTTTCTTACTGTGGTGGCTGTAGAGGTAATCTCTCTTCATCTCTAGTGCTACTGAGCGGTTTTCTTGCTGCATCTGAAGGATCTAACGTAAGGCCCCGAGTGACTTGGGTCCAGTAATCTTGTTGGACTAGATATTTGGACAGTGTCTGTGTGTTTCTACGCAACACTACGTGCGTTAGTTGAATGAAACACGCAGCACAGCTAGTGTGGCTTTACCTGTCTGCCCCAAGGAAGGAAGGAAAACGAGCAGAGAAATCACTGTGCAGTTTCATGTTTTCTATTAATTAGGCTTTACAGAAATCACTGGAGTTTCCTTCAAGGATCATTGGGTTGCGTTTTTCTGATTTGAGCGTTCAAGCCAGGGGCATTCAGATAAGCCTTCCCTCTGACTCTGTGCCTCGATTACTTTGAACACTGTGTCCCTCCATTTTCTTCATCAGCTCCCCTTAAAGAACTACATTAATCTCCTCGCAAGGTGTGTTAGGCCTATACCTGTATGTTTAACTGTCAGAGCCAAACACAGAAGATCTGAGCAAGTGGCTGTTATTCATGCTGATAACACCCCACCCCTGTCCTCTTGGCCCTGGGCCAAGAACATGTAAGCCAGAAAACTAAATAAAATTACCATGTAGAGTTTGTTTCTTTACATGGGTAAATGCTTCTTTCTGATGAAGATCAAAGTAGGAATCAGAGCACTAGCAGGTTGCACACCAGCATTTGCTGACTTTGGGTCAAACCTACTGTGGCATGACTTATTTGATTAATTTAAATCCACAGTTGAATCCTGTTGGCAGTGGTGGAGCTTGAATTGGCAACCTTCTGATTAGTAAATACCTTAATCACTTAACTGCCACTGTTTTAATTCCCAGAAGGCCTAAAGACATGATAGATTAAAATGCCACAAATAAAAAAAAAAAAAAAGTCTTTGTCAGTTCCTCAGAAACACTCATCATTGAATACACCAACCGACCAAAGACCCAGATGTGTGTTCAGGAGCATTCACACAGCACACACACCAGCTCCGTTTGTTCTCTCATGCTGATCATTAGGATGTGGGAAGGGAGGGGGTGTGCCCTGCTGATCATTAGGATGTGGGAAGGGAGGGGGTGTGTCCTGCTGATCATTAGGATGTGGGAAGGGAGGGGGTGTGTCCTGCTGATCATTAGGATGTGGGAAGGGAGGGGGTGTGTCCTGCTGATCATTAGGATGTGGGAAGGGAGGGGGTGTGTCCTGATGAGCTGCGTCACCGTGTGCGTTTCCTGCTGTCCCCCATTTCAGCATGTCCTCCTGGCCTTCAAGTTCATCCTGGCCTTCATTATTCCAGATGTGCCTAAGCACATTCAGATCAAGCTCGCGCAGCTGGAGTTCGCATCCCTAGAAGCGCTGAAGATAAGGGTAAGCACCTTTCTGCTTGTTCAAGTACACCCTGCAAAAGGTTGAGATGCTTCCAGGGTTTATAGTCAGGAAAACTCCTAGAAAATTACAGCCTTGACTGTATCGATTCAGATGTCGTTAAGGGTGTGTTCACAGTATATTGCATAAATAAGATATATTGTACACAGCCCTAGTTATAAGTGGGCCTGGACAATTGGACTAAAAATCGGTGTAACGACGTGGTGCTCGGATGGTGACGCACGTGCGGAGAAGAGCGAACTAACAGGATTTACATTATACATACATACAGGGTTACATTTGTGTCTCACTGCACAAACACAACGCCCAAAACGAAGGATGAGACCAAAACATGATAAAAAGGGAACAGGGTTTAAACTCAAAGGGAAATGTTTATACATCGGTACTGTATATATATATAGCACAACTCACGATACACTACAGTAAGATAACGCGGGGGAGATTAATAAAACAGAACTACACCATAACACTGTAACGCAACCTGACGATAAGTACAACAAAGCTTAAACATGACAAGGACAGAACATAGTAAACCTAACTATACACAGAGAACAGGGAATAACCAAACACTCACACAAATGCAAACTAGGGAACGTTAACCAGAAAGACTACAGATAACAATAAAACAGAGACCAGGGAATAACCATGCCAATTAACAAATGCGAACCAGGTGACTAAACTATAAACCAGTAGAGAACGTAGATATAAACCACAAGTATCAAACATAAGACATACAAAACTAGTTCTTCCGTGAAACAGCTTCAAACCCAAGCAAGCTATTGAACATAAATGAACATACCCATATATAAACATATTCCTTCCCTCGTCTTTATGTTTATATATTCCATGTGCTCATGTTGTCATTTTGGTTGTCCTTCCCATTGATCTGTAACCCTACCCCTTGTCATCAGTTTCACATTTTCAAGTTACTTCCTTGTTAGCCAGTGTATATAGTCGCTGTTCTTTGGGTTAACGTTGTTGAGTCTGTACGTTTATCCACAGCCCTGTTGTCTACGCCCGTGATTATTTTTATGTTTAGGCTGTTCTGTGTTTCATGTATTTACTATGTATTTAATATCCTTATGTGCTGAATGTATTTTGTTGTCTGATTACTCCGTTATGATGCAGGACTGTACTTTATATATATATTTCAACAAAATAATTCCTGCCTTGTAGTATGAACTGAACCATTTTAGTGTTTTATAGAACCATTTTTATTAACAAATTGAAATAATTTATATTAAAATTACCAGTATTAAAAGAAGCTGCTGCAATGGCCAGTAAAGCTCGATGTACGCACGGGCACGTGTGCACTGCTTTAACATGGACTTGAAATGTTTTTAATGTCTTTTCAGTGATTTGGGTTTTTCTATAAAATTTGACTTGCATTTAAATGATTAGCTCAGTGTTTCCTCCGATGATTTTGACCTGTCCAGAAATGCCTAGTAAAGCCCCTGTGTTTGTTTCTCCAGTGTTCCAGTGCCATGAGTGAGGCTGAAGGGAACAAGCTCTCCTCAGAACCCCTGAACTGCTCAAGCACTGCGCACTGAATCACAGCCTTATGCTCAGGCCTTTTCATATACTGTACATATTTAACCTGTTCATGCAGATTCATGACCTGCAAGATGTTTGTCAAGAAGTCACCATGCTCAAAGAATCAAAACCATATCCATGTACAAATGCCATGG
Source organism: Brachyhypopomus occidentalis (assembly GCA_020368025.1). Classification (NCBI taxonomy): domain Eukaryota; kingdom Metazoa; phylum Chordata; class Actinopteri; order Gymnotiformes; family Hypopomidae; genus Brachyhypopomus; species Brachyhypopomus occidentalis. Next base: position 4,342,455 of record JAGXOD010000082.1, on the reverse strand, counting down.
TTGTGGTTATAGTCAACTTCCCACAGAAAGGGGATATTTTCAGCATCTTAAAAACCAACATTTATGAAAACTTCAGAAGTCATAAATACAGAAAACACTCTGGCACAGTAAATGCTAACATCAGTTACCTATAAAGTATCCTATCTACTACACATGTTTATTAGGCTAATAAATGTAGCTGTATGGTAAACATCTGACAAAGCAGGCTATTGTTTATTGAACAACTATACTTTGAGGTCAATCAATTTATTAAGTGTTAGTGGTAATCCTTCATCTGCACTAATTTCCATCCTTGGTTGTAGGTGAACAGGGGTGGGTAGTTAAATATAACAAACTACAGACCAAAAGAATAGCAAGTCATTTCAGTATATTTCACTTTTTAAAGTCTTTGCAGCAAAATATTGATTGCCAAACAATCTTGGATCATGTTGTTAATTTGAATACTGTATATGAGTAGCCACAGAGAATGTGTGCAAATATACAATGTTTTTTGACTGTGCTTTTTTTTTTTTAAAGAAAATGGAATGTCTAAGCAGGAAAGCATTTCATTGATATACATTGATGAATTTGAAATATGTAATCCTCTTGGTGATTTGCCGCAATCTTGTAATTCTACATTGTCCAGCACCAATCTGGCTGCTTCAATCAGAAGTAATAATCTGAAGTCCTATGGGTATGATAAAGTGTTAGAACCTGTAATTAATGATTTTGTAACATTGGAGCAGTTTAGAACTTTTGTTACAAAGAATGATAAAAGCACACCACTTTGGGTTTGGGGTATTGTGGGTGAACAGAATATTTGTATTACATAAAATGTCTAGAACCATGTTTATTATTTAGGTTTTTTTGCCCTTAGTATTGTTGTTTTTGTCTGTACAGAACACTTAATTAGGTTTCTTGCTGTTTTAATAGGAGTTTGCATAGTGACAAATCTCTTTCATGAATACTGAAGTGCTCAAAAAGGCTACATATTTTGTAGTCAGAATGCATTTTGGTTGTTTTCATTTTGAGATGGCAAGCATACTACACATGTCATTAGACTACGAGGGTTCACTGAACATGCTGGGTGCATTTAGTAATAATTTGTTGAGACGTTGTTGTATGGAAAGATTAATGCAAATGAGCTACAGTTATAGTCACTTCTAGTTGTGATCTATTCTAGCATTATACTCAAAAATGTACTAAGGTAGTGAAGTAAATGACTTCACCACAGTGAACAGTTACTCTCAGGCCACAGTTCTGGTTTTGCATGGCTTACCTTTGAGCCGTAGTCTGCGGAGGAGGATGCACAGGCGGTGGGCGTGGCAGTTTGACATCCTGGTCCAGCCTCGGACATCTGTAAATTCGTTTCTGCTAGAAGAACAGCTTCCATTCCGAAGATGTCAATTACAGTTGGCAGGTAACTTCACAACGGAAACTGCAACAGATGTCACAATCTTTGTGCAGAGTGCCACGAAGTCCAGTCTTGTAAGCTTTTAAAACACAAAAACAAAAGACAATATAAATTATATATATAACAGATAACAGATATATATATAACAATATAAATGATATAATATAACAGATAGTTAAGCTTTTAATGGGTGAAAACATTATCGTGTTAACAGTTGGTAGATAGAGATGGTTACTAAATGTATACTATAATATGGCCTGCTGTTGAATTATAATACGTTATTTAAAATTCTTAATTATATATCAAGATGCTTACCTTTTTTGGCATGTCCTTGCTCAAAGCCTTCCATTCTCCTTCCAAAAAATGAAAATTTGTATAATTATTAGTAGTAATAAATTAAATAAGTCTGACATTAGCATTGTATACATGGTTAGTTAGCTATTGCTAGTACACAACCGAAAACTGCCATAGCAACGCACTGCAACCTCTCAACACCTGAGCAGTGCCACAGACAGTGCCACAGAATGATCGACCCAAACTTAACCAAAGTTAACCAAACTTATTGATGCCACATCTGCTAGCTTCTTCACATCATGTCAAATGTAAATGTAAAATGTCAAAGCCCAGTTTCGACTAGCTGTGCTCTTTCCTCTCACACGTGCCGAAGCAGCTCATGGCGTGAACGCCTCTTGACCCTACATAAACATGTCTTTCTTCTATATGCCTCATTTACAATGTTCTGGTTACTACACACTCTGTTTTAGAAGGGCTGACATGACCTGTTTTAATTTAAAGTTGTACTAAAGCGTTCACAAAACGTACTACTGAACATAGTATTTTGGTCAGTGTATGTATTTGTTATCTATATATTTTCCTGAATTTTCTTTTGATGATTTTGATGATGTTTAACTGTTTTTATGCACTATAAAACATTCTGCACTTTTATTTTGACATAATTTGATTCATTACTGTTGCCGAGTCGTGAGAATCACAAACATTAGAATCGCCTACGCAAATCACATCGAGTCATTCGGTTACAGACAAAATAGTAAATGACGCTTTACATCGTCAATAAGGCAGTTAAAAGACACATTAGACTACCAAGAACAACGTTAAGATGTTCGAATGATTTACACTGGTGTATGACAAAGTATTTTCCTCTGTAGGCTACTTTATTACCGTTCCACGTTCACTTCCTCGTTATAAACAGGTTAAATGGACACCGGGTGAGTAGACTTTATTACTTTAGACATTCTAGGTTTTTTAGGATAACAGAACACACCAAAATACATTTCTTTGAGGAATGAAGTCAAATAAAGAATATATGTAAAAGATCAGACGTCACATATGCTACTTACCGCTGTACGATTATTTATTTGACTTGAAAAGTCAGGTGTGCCTATATTTTAACCGATGAAAGTAAAAATACCGTCAGGAAATTAATGGCGCACAGACTGTGCATTACCTACATTTATTACACATTTCACTTTAAGTTCCATTTTCTCCTGTACTTCTGTGCTATCGGCTGTCACGACTTGTTTTTCTTGTGATTTAAGGCTAATTAGTTGTTTTCTTTTGATAGCAACTTCTTGTTAACTCAACAATAAGGATGGGATTACGAGTTATCAGCCATAGTTGGGAGGAGCTGATGCATACATCGATAAAAATCAAACTGGATGTGAACTCACCTCACTTTTTCCTCATTTAGATTTACTATGCCACAAAAGATCCCAGAAGAGCACATTAACAACAAAATCACAGAGGCACTGCAGTCTGTCAACTGCAAGACAACAACACACGAGCTTATAACTGTTCTGGAAGCGTTCAGACAGTTAAAGATGGACATTGCTGTGACTGGAGAGTCTGGCTCAGGGAAGTCTACACTAATTAATGAGCTGATTGGACTAAACCATGGTGATGAAGGGGCAGCATCAACAGGAGTAGTGGAGACGACGACAGAGCCATCCATGTATCAATACCCAAACCTCCCTTATGTGAGACTGTGGGATCTTCCAGGGATGGGCACACCTTCTTTTGCCTCAAAGACTTATGTGGACAGAATGCAATTTGACCTATATGACATGTTCATTGTAGTGATATCTGAGAGATTTAGAGAGAACAACATGCTTGTGATTGATGAAATACAGAGACAAAATAAGCCTTTTTATGTTGTCAGGACAAAAGTAGACAATGATTTGCTTTCCCAGAGTAGAAAACTCAGCTTCACTGAAAAGAGAGCTTTGGGTCTGATGAGAAATGAATGTTTGAAATATTTAAATGAGAAAAACCTACACCCCCATGTATTCCTAGTGTCAGTCCATGGCGCAAAGAAATATGACATGCAGATCCTTAAGAACACACTTGAGAATGAAGCTGCAAATCTCAAAAGAGAGGTTTTTCCCATTTTCATGGCGAATCTATTCACCAGAGGTAGAACAAAAGCAAAGTGAGTATGCTTTTGACTATGGACATTCAACATGTTTAGCATTCCGTCCAGTCTCTATTATACTTCTTATAACATTTGACACATCTCACTTAAGATCCGTGTAAAGCATTGGTGTTCATCCCTTTCTCTTTCTCTCTTTCACACACACACACACACACATTAGGACTCTTAAGCACCATGCCTTGCAGAGTGGAAAAATCGGAGAAGAAGACCTTGAGAAGTTATCCACAATTTGCAAACACACTGATTTTGCACATGGTACAGAAGAGCTGAAGACTGTACTGGAGGCTATAGACCACTTCCAACTCGACGTGGCTATTTTAGGGGAAACCGGGTCAGGGGTCTCCACTCTCTTAAATGCCCTATGTGGGCAGCGGAATATTACCTGCAGTACAACTCCGGCCACAGGCCTTCAATACCAAGATGTCCGATTTTGGGCTGTGTCAGGAATAGAGAGAATTACTGATAACTCCTTCGAGGATTTGAAGCAATTTATAAATAAATTTGATTTCTATGTGATTATTGTGTCAGAGTGGGAGCAGGCACTACACATAGAGCTGGCAAGAGCTGCAAGTCAGTTAAGGAAACATTATCAGTTCGTCCAGACAAAGGTTGATTGCCATTTGCAGGCCCAATGTGATTTGTGTTATTCTGAGACTGATCTCCTGGATGGACTTCGGGCACAGTGTGCTGAAGAGCTTAAGAAGGCAAACCATGACCATTCACAGCTGTTTCTCATAAACAGCTTGGAGAAAAATGCCTTTGACTTTGTCGGTCTGGAGAGTGTATTGAGCAGTGACCTGACAACAATAAGGTCAAGTGCTTTTGCATATTGGGTTGATGGAATGGTCAGACAAAAGCAAAAACATAGCACTTGTCAGATATTGTAGCGACTATATTTTAGCTATTCTGTCTTCAATTATAGCATTTTGAAAATTGTCTTAGACTATTTTGTGCAATATTTTTAGAAGGAACTGGATGTTTGTAATAAGTTAAACAACGCAGCTACCTGTGGTCTTTTGGGATGGTTTGCAGCTTTCAGGGTGATTTTCAGGAGCAAAGTGAAACACTTTTTGTTGTCTGATTTTTGATATCTAATATGATATTTTCATAAGAAAAATATGTATTTTATCTCAACACTAAGTATAAGTAATAAGCATAAATAAATAAATATAGTTTTTTTAATGGAAGAACATATGGTATTGTGCGCAAACAGAATATATTTTGTATTATATAAAATGTCTAGAACTACCATGTTTATTATTCTAAGTTTTTTGTTTGCCCTGTACAGAACACTGAGTTAAGTCCCTTGCTGTTTTTAATAGGTCAGAGATTGCATAGTGACAAATGTCTTTCATGAATATTGAAGTGCTCAAAAAGGACAGTAAGAAGTACTGTCCTTTTTTTTCTTTTCTTCTTTTTTGTCAAAACTGAAGAGACATCATAGACATAGATATACATCATCTGTGCTGAGAGATGATTCAGAACACACGTCGAAGAAGGACTTCTAACACTGTTTCCAACAGCACTTGAAGTGGGGGGGGATGTCAAAAGGAAAGAAGCTTGTGAGAAATGCCGGTATGGAAGAAAAAGCCACAGTATGCCAAAGAGTGAAATGTAGAATTGCTGGCACTGTGTATCAGTGAGTATTGGCTCCCCTCAACTGGCTTCCAGCACAAGCACAAAATAAATGGCAGTGATTCCATTTAACAGCAATTAAACTGCATTAAACCAGTTCTGAGCTTTCACCAGGGACCCTTCCCATTATACAGCTCCAACTGCAACAGAACCATAGTAGTCTTATGCTGAGCTGCTCAGCTGTTGAGACCACTATGGCCTTGGTGCACTCTCTCTGGTGATGTCCTCTGTTAAGGTGTGTTCTTCTGTTTTCCACTTGGCTGGCAGTACATCCATCATGCTGCACTGTCCAGCCAACCTGGTTGGCATCGTCCCCGCCTGGATCACTTCTTCCAACACTGAGTTCACTAGTTTATGGTGTACTAGGTTCTTCGATTCATTTGTAAGATGTATAAAGGGTTGATTTATTAATATTCTGTAGCCCTGCCTTGTAGGTAAACGATGTTAGAATTAGTATGTTATTCTGATTGCATGATTGTATACGGTAGAAGGTGTGATCTATTAAGTGTGTGATTTATTAAGTTCAGGGACGCAAGGGGCTGTGATGCAAACACCACAGGTCTTTTATGAGTATTATAAACAGATTTGACTGTAGTACCTACAGGGTGTAACGTCACTCGTGCATTTAACGGTGATGTGGGCTTGTGTTTTTCTTTCGTATCTCTTAAAGTAGTGTCAGGAGACCGAAGTTTCGTTTTTTTTTTAAGGCGGATCCAAATCGTTGATTAAACGTGCCTTTTCTATGAAAGCTTATTTTCAATGGAACAGATCCATTTGTAGCTGACAAGCTTAGCAACCCAGGAAACACACAAACCCCGCCTCTGCTTGGACTCGACCAATGAGGTTCGAGCTTTTACCGGTGCGCTTAAGAACAAAGCAGAAGGCTTCGTCTCCCTCAGCCTCGATTTCGTTCTTTCGACTTAGGCCCGTTTGTCGTAAGCAGGTGTAGCTAGGTAGCTTAGCCCGTTAGTTAGGCCTCAGTTCCCTCTCTCGTTGACATTGCGTCTGCTTTAGCTATTAACTACTTTTAATAACGCCCACTCGGCGCGCAGATATTTCGTCCAACAAGTTACAGTCATAATATCGCATGTCCTCTATCCAGAACCTCCAGTCTTTTGGTAAGTTTGGCTAACACGCTAGCTAGCTACTCTAAACGGTGCGGGAGGTGTGAGGGTAGGGGCTGTGTCTCGAGCCACAACTAGCTAACTGCCTAACTAACTAGGCGCTTTTGTGTCGGCTAAGAAAATGGCGTGAGTTGGATAAACTGCAAGAATTTTAGTTATTTAATAATTAATTTTAAGTATGTTTTTTTTTTTTTAATCAGTGGCTATCGTTAATGAGCTACGGTGGCTACTAGTGCGGTGAACAAAGTAGCTACTGGATGCTAGCTAGCCAATTTGCTAAAATGTATCTACGTACAACGAGCTGTTTATTTTTTATTCAGGGTCAGACTTGCTGGCTAGGCTGTTTAAACTCACTAAATGCTGTTAAAGTTGTATAATTCCAATGTAGCTACTGCTATTAGTACTACCTAGTTAGCTACCTAGCTGTGATGATTTCGAAGATTGCAACTAGTTAGCATGCCAATATGGATAGCTAGATTTAGTTAATGTCTTTAGTTAGTTAACCTAGGTTAGTTGGTTACAACAGACTTTAACTATTTAATTCTTTTGTATAGATCAAAGAGATATGTGGATAGTTATGTCAATATAATCAAAGGAAGCCCTGTGTGATACGTTTCTGTAGTGCCCACGGTCGTTTTAACGTGTTGGCTGTGCAGAGGTTAAGGAAAAGGCTTCAATAGCTAAAGTGTAATTCCATGTAAACGCTTTCACCCCGACAAAGGTATCGGTAATGGTAAAAACAAGCCTGTTAAGTAGTCTGTTTTTCATTGATTTGGTGCTTAAATCTTTTCCAGATCCCTTTGCTGATGCAACTAAGGGTGACGACTTGCTCCCTGCTGGGACAGAAGATAAAATCCACATAAGGATACAACAACGAAACGGGCGCAAGACTCTCACTACAGTGCAAGGAATTGCAGATGATTATGACAAAAAAAAGCTTGTGAAGGCCTTCAAAAAGGTTTGCTTTTTTGTTTTTTTGTAAATTTGAAGCCAATAAAGACATTTGCTATGAATTTGGACTTGTTGCTTTGTCAAATGAAAGGCAGTCTTTTAGTTTTTACTTGTAACTTGCTTTTATTTTGCAGAAATTTGCCTGCAATGGTACTGTGATTGAGCACCCTGAGTATGGAGAAGTTATTCAGTTACAAGGAGACCAAAGAAAAAATATTTGTCAGTTTCTACTTGAGGTAAATTGCCTCTGTGTTTGTCTTTGTTTTTGTTTGTTTCATATTTGTTAAATTTGAGGTTCTCTCTCTTACTCCCCTCCTCCACAGATAAACATTGTAAAGGAAGAGCAGTTGAAGGTCCATGGTTTTTAAAATAATGGACTTACCAGAGGATCAGGACTACAGCAGTTTTTAGAACACCAGACTTGATTACGGCTCTAAAGTTTTCTGATCGTGTTCCAGCATGATGAACATAGCTGTGAAAATTAATGTTGTCTATACAAAAGGTTTTTATAGGTATTCCACATTTTGATAAAGCATGACTGCTTTGAATCAGGGAAAAAGTTGGATGTTTGTTGACTAAAATGAACATTTGATTGACACACTCGACTAAGTATTTCTATACACAATAAAAATGTTTTTTTCAGACATATATATATATATATATTTTTTTTTTACAAATTATTTAGTTCTTTTTATTTGTGCATTTTTTTTCCATGGAATTCAAGTTTAAGCCAACTGGGAGGAGATCATTTGGGCTCATAGTTTAGGGTGAAGGCTGGTGGTGTTTACATAATAATAAAAATGTATTCATAACTATAGGCTGTACATGATACTATTGCAAGTTACTACTAGATTTTCCACTAATTCTACATTGTGAAAAAACATTGCTTCTTTTAGCAGCAAATACAAACTATCAGATCTCAGAGATAATGTACCTCATCACTGTATAAATGAATTGTGAATCTGTCCCAGAGATCAGTTTTGTTTACACTTGTATAAAACATGAATCTTGTGATCTTAAGTCACAGAGTTAAGCTATGGGTGATTAGTGACCAATTTGGAACTACATCTTTCATTAAATGCATCAGTAGGTTAATTAAGTTAAATTCTTTTAACTTAAGTATATATGTTCTAATTTAGTGCTGGGAAAGTACTCAAGGTGCACTCAAGCAGGGTTTGTTCTAGTCATGATGCCACAACGTAATTCTCTAAAGATTCCTAAGGAAACACCAATATGTCTAAGCTCAAAGGACCAGACAGTTCCTAACCCTACATACAAAATATTTATATCCCACATCCTAACTGGTTAAAGTACATAACGTTTGTAGAAATAAACCCAAGCTTTACTAGTGAGTTTTCCAGGTGCAGTAATCAGTAAATCAGTAGATAATTAAATGGCAACGTTTAAATAAATACATTTTTTAAAAGTATATTTCTTTGGATTTATATTGAAATAATGATGGATTTAATGTAATGCTTTATTCACTTTCATGATGCATCATCTTCAAGAGTATGAGGCAACTGATGAAAGTAGGTTTTTTGCATTAGACCAAACTACATAGGCAGAGATTTAGGCAAATGGACGTTTTTAGGTCATTAGGCCTCAGGAGTGTCTAGACACCTGGAAGGAAATTTTGATCTGCATTTTGAGATCTTTGCATTGTTTCTGAATAATCTTATTCACAGAAAAATGAGTAAAATGGATCCAGCATGATTCACAATTCAGACATGTCAGTGATCTGCCAGTGATGTGAATCTCAGTTCTTGGTCCTGTTGGACTGTCACACACAGGTATGGCTCATTCATATGCACCTTTGTCTTCTCTCATCAGCAGGCATTACCTAGTCTTATTTCCACACCCTATAATCCTGTTGGCAGTGGCCTACAATGGTGACCTGCCTTTATAAATTGAAGTGAGTAATCCTCAAAAGCAGGGTGTAAATAGGGGTTTTTGCAGCATGGGCCACATGAACAAAGATTATAATTACAGTCAATCTTGACTGGCTGGTATGATTCGGCAACTGCTGGCAGGATGAAAAGTGACAGCATGTGTAGTTCTTGTTTCTGTAGCTTAAAGCGCTGACATTGTTCTTGATCCCTGAATCATTCGCTACCGCTTTCTGGGTCCTGTCTTCTTTTATAAGGGGTTGTCTGTTACATCTCAAGTGCTATTAATAAGTATGTAGGATCATAGGAAGGACTGTAAAACTGCAGCGTTTAGTATATTCCCTGTAATGAATAACCCTTGGCGTTTAACAAAATAGTGGAAAACTGCACATTGGTTAGTTGTTTATTTCAGAAAGTGATTTGAGGCAAAGATCAGTGTTTTGTTAACTGAGATGTGGACTTTCACTGAGTGGCTTTGTGAGTTTTGGCATCAGCAGTTTGGTGGGCCTGTGTGTGTATGAGGAAGCAGGAACAGGTGGAGGAGGCAGTCTGGCCTCAGGCTCCGCTGGCCTTTCTGTGCCACTCAATTAATTTCTGCAAGAGGATGCAAGAAAATGCACAGTAAATGATGGATGTGTCATATTAGTCACCGGCATCTCTCTACTTTTTGATCTTTCTTTGTTTTCTATCCAAGTTAATGGCCTGATTGTTGAGTGGCTGAACACAGTGAGTTGATATTTTCAAAATGCTCAAATTAATCCCTGTTGGATTTTTAAAGAGCAATTTGCAAAACATTAATAACTTACTTCGATTAGGATCTTGTGATAACTCTAATTACTTATAGAAAATATCACAACGTGTCCATACATGAATTCCACTAGTAAGCTTGATGTGCTCCAAAACAGAATTATTCAATGCTGGCTTCAGCAATTGGCAGATTGTTGTTTTAAAACAATTTAGCTAGAGGCCAGCCAGCTGTTATTGTTTTTGTCTTAATTGCTGCCTACCCACTCACACCCCTTATCTGGCCTACCTCTCTATGCTGTTGCCAACATGCTAGCTTCAGATGGAACATTAATGGGTAGGTGCCTTAATAGAGAAGGTCAATAACTGCAATCTTTTAGTTCCTAAATAGAAACTGTGATGTTACATCTCTCCAGCAGAGGGAGCTGCAAGTCCACTCTTAACTAGTGAATCCTGTTGCCACAAGAGAACACATTTCTTTTTAAAACACTGGTATTGATTTAAAAAACTGCAACAACAAACTCCTGCAGGGTATTCCACATATTGTAGAGTGGAATACATAGAATATATATTTTCTACCCACAATTTTAATCAGAAAACTCATAAAAACAAGCTTGTACCATATGAGTACCATATTGTACCATATTACCGCTAACCAAAAGGTTCTATCCTCTGTCACAAACAGAACTCTAACACATTATAGATTTGCAGGTATTTATGAGACACATCTGTGATAAAGATCAGACACTGGGCTAGATGTGTACATTTTCTTGGACAGTGTTCATGCCATGTCACTCCAAAAGGCATCTTGCAGTTGTATATCAAAAAGATAATAAATATTATGTACATTAAGATGGAAGGGAAACTGGTATAAGGAGCTCACAAAATACAATAAATTAAAAAGTTAATTTTAGCACCAATCATAATAATCATAAGTGACTTCCATTTTCTTTCGAGGTGAATATGTTATCATACTCCCTCATTTCGAGGAAGTAATATTGCATTTATTAACTATTAGACTTATCCTTTGCAGGTGTGGACTTAATTGAGATTCACACATCTGGAGTGTGTGTGTGTGTGTGTGTGTACGCATGCATGTGTGCCCTTTTGATTAGCACAGCTTGGTGTGTAGTAGTATGCTTTCTGTCATGCCTTCACATCCAGCTTTATTATAATTATATTTCACGTCTGCCCATCTGTCTTCTTATATGTCTGCAGTATGTATCAGTGGCACTAGGCTTAAACTCATTGTGGTGCACCATGAAGAATGACATCGCACTGATTATACTGCCTTGTACATTAACACCAGCGTATGATTACATAAGCCCTTTATATATTACTATATAAAATACAAACCATCTAGATCCATTTATTTGCAAGTAGTAGCTTTTTTTAAGTGTGTGGAGTTTGTGAAATGCTATTGGCTCTTTCATCGGGTGGTGTGATCACATGAGACCAGAAATAATAATGGTTTGGTGCATGAAGAAAAATGCATATTCAACAATGCAGAAAAGAATCCTTCCAGAGTTTAGTGCATCTGTACATGTGTGTTTGTGTGTGTGTTTGTGTGTGTGTTTGTGTGTTAGTACACTGCCTGGAGGTATTAGCAAAGATTGAAATAACAAGACAAACAGCCAAAAAGGCAGATCCCATCCACTGAACAGATACAATTGTTACAGATACAATAAATACATACCGTGAGGAAGTAATCGGAACTTTTCCCCCATATTAACTACCCAAATGAGCATTTAATTTGCATATTTTTTTGTTACTTTTGGAGTCTAGTGTTTACTGAATTCATCGTATATGTTACATGTAGTCAGTTACTTCCCAACACTAAAGACAAATACTGTGTAAACGTTATAAAATTATATAAATGTTATATAATGATTCTCTTTAAAGAGAAGCACTCTTTAGTGACAAAGGGCTCAGTGAATCCCATCTTGAGTTTTCAGGGATCTCTAGTTTGCATTTGGCTTGGTGTCATAATGCCGGCGCCTGTATGAATTAATTTAACTGTCATTGCTTTTGCTTCACCCAGATGCCAATAATGTAATTGATAATGGTAAAAGTCTTCCTTAACAATTTCTATTTTCTGATTTAATGAAGTATCTAATATGTCCCTCCATACAGACCCGTGTCTGTACTTCTAAATGTTAAAAATATATACAAACCTATTCAGTCCTTCTTTTTTTGCCTAGCAAGGACCTTTAAGATACTGTAATCAATGCTGGCATAACATATGGCACAGGCTTATTGCCTATTCCATGGAGACAAATGCCTCTTCCCCTTTTTCCAACACACTCATATTAAAAACAGCAGCTCCATTGGAGGTGGCATGATTCCAACTCTGGAGCAACAGTCTGAGGTCTCTGTCCACCCTCTTCATCTTTCATGTATAATGTCAAATGCATCCTTTCCCGTATTGTTGGTCTGGTTCAAAAATCCCCCCCGAGTGACAGGATGGACCAGTGGGTTACTGGTGTTTCCCAGGCAGCCGTGTGTAGGCACGCTGCCTCCCCTGTTAATGTCCCTAGAATATCCCAATTAAAAGTGGAGACGGGGGACTATGTGTTTTCATTGGCCCTTGTTCAGAGTGTTGGCCAGTGCCAGCAAAAGGCAGACTCTGGTTCTGTTGCAATATGTTCCTTTGAGCATTCCATTTTTAGACATGAGAGGTGGAGAAAACGGATCTCGTGAGTGTCTTTGTACCATATGTATGTAATAGCCGACACAGCCATGTATTCCAGGTTTTCTGTGCATCTTGTACATATATCGGGTTAATTGGTAAGACATAGGAAACTGATTTGTAATTACATTTGAATTTTTTTCAAACCCTCAAGAGCTTTGCAAGCATTGGTTGGTAACACTGGTAACCTTTCTGAAAAGAATATAGAACAGCTTACTTCATAATGAGCATTTATGACTCATAGATTAATGAGTCCAGCAGCATATTTTAGTAGCCTGTTATTAAGTCTTCAGGCTGCTTCACTAAATAGATAATTTTCAGAAATTGATTCTTTCATGGGAATGTGAATAAGAAAGTTGATAAAAATTCACATGAGGTTTATGTTACTTTGTCTAGAATAAATGAGTGAAATAATATCACTTGTCGTTATAAACATGTAATTCAATGTTATTCACAAAAACACATGCAATCTACCTGTGTTTAATATGTTCCATTCCTGAAGAAATATTATAACCCTGTGTAGTCTGTCACACGGTGTGTGTTTGTGTATGTGTTTGGAGCAGAAAATAGGCCCCCTGCTGAGAGAAGCTTCACTATAATGACAGGTGCTTCAGAGAGACTGGCAGTGATTTACCGCCATGTGTTCCTACTATAGCAGACATGCAGCAGTCCGACATCAGTCCTGCATCTCCCAGATTTAGCATTCTGCCAACGTTGTACAAGTAGACATATTCATATACATTAGCTTTATTCTACTATACATTTGTTATTTGTTATACTATACATATGATATTATAATAAAAATGGGATTGGGAAATATGGTATGTTTGACAGTCAGTATGGTCTGTGTAGATAATTTGGATTCTTAAAATATTGCCTAGTTTAGCTTTAATTCCTGAGGTTTTTACAGATTGATCATATTCAACCTATTCAACCTGTCATAGTGTGATCATTATTATTTATTAGATTTTGAACAAGTGGTCGACTCGACTGAACCAACAGAAGAGGAATAACTGTTTCAGGACTTCAAGGAGGCTTGGAGATGGATGTTTTCAGATGAAACAATTATAATAAATCATACTTTTGGTTCAGTGTCCTACCGATATTGGCACAGGTGATGCCAGGCGATTTAAAATTGTCTGTTATTTTCCACAGCAGATGGCGCTGTAGTTCTGAGCCAGTGGGGGTTCTAGACGTTGTTGTTTTTTTAAGTTCTGTTACACGGAAACTAAAAGATAAAAGTCCAGAATGAAGACAAAGAAAATAGTTCAGTAAAGAATTCATTATGCTGTATATAAAAAGACCACCAAGCAGGGCGAGGCAGTGCGTTCCAAACCTCCTTATACAGTCTCCCCATTTAAAACCCAGGACCTGAGTCCAAATGAAATATCTCCAGCCTGCAGTCATCTAGAACTACACCAGAGAAGGTTGAAACGACAGTAGTAGGACTACAGCTCCTCCAGTGGCCTATGTATCTACGTATCTTCATGAATTCCGGGCTCTCTTGTCATTTAATATAAAAATGTTAATGTTAGTATACAATTATTTTAAAAAGCTTCTTAAGTAGAAGATGGAATGATCCAATATCTGGGAATGGTCACTTCACCCACTTTAAGAGTGTTTCAGAGGTTAGTGTTCTCTTTCATTGGTCATTTATTTTTGACCAGTAAATCTTCACTGTTGTTCCCATCATTCTTGTTTAACCTCTACCCAGAGCTATACAACATAACTATTCCATTCGAGCTCATTGCTCCATTCAAGGTTTTTGCACAATAGTGCAAACTAAGCTGGGTGACTCATGTCATAGTGAGTTGCCAGGAAACATAATTTGTATCTGTGCTGAAGCTGTTATTATACAATTACGTGAAAATTGGGACAATTTGAGTAATTACACTTTTAGACTTTTCCTTCTTTTTAAATTTCTCAGTTTATTAAGTATATACAGATTCTGCAGATGTTTCTCAGATCCCACAGATCATCATAGAGCTACTGCTGTTAGAAGTTAGAAATACTTTTACTGCAGTTATGTTTATTGAATCTTGCAGATCTTGCTAAACATGGTATCTGCAAGTGCAATATATTTCTTAATATTGTATATCACAAGAAAATCCCATAAGGTTAATTTAAATAAAAAAATCCCTATTTTAGTAGGTCAAAGTAAAGTGCTGTTCTACAAGCAGGTGCCTGTTTCTTTAATTAAGCCATTAAGATGTGAAACACATAACTGTTTTCATTAACAGCACTCTTATTGTAAGGGGTTAATGTAATTGTGTGAGTATGTTGTGATATGGATGAGCCAACCACTATAATTTAGTAATGGAAGCAGAGAAGTTATCTCCTTCATTAATTGCTTGTTAAATGTTCTCTGAAAAAAGGATTTTCATGTATATAGACACATATACATGTGATGAAAACTATAGTGACTGCAGAAATTACACCTTCAAGAAGTGTATGATTAAACAGGCACTACAGGAGACTGATGTACAAAACAAAGTTTAACAGCTTCTTCACGCTGAAATATAAAGCGTTTATGGAATGAATAATACTTGCTATAATGAGTTGTTTTTTTCCCAGGCGAATTTGAAGAAACATCATTGTCACTTAGACAAGAATGACTCTACATGCTAAGGACAGCCATAACCACTGCAACAACAATTTGATTGTAAAGAAAGTATTATTGTTATTACCAAGACAATTTCTGCAAAGACACTATTTGGCATGTTCAACTATGAATCAAGTCCACAGTTTATGAATAAATAGCATACAGTTAACAGCAACGCCAGCTTCATAGGTTGGAAGACTATCTAGTAGGTTTGTACATACTGAACTACATATGAAAATGAAGGGATACACCTCCGGTTATACATTTAAAATGGTCCAAATGTGGCAACATGGACTGTATTGAACAATACATGTAGATTTTTTTTGTGTTTCTTATTCATAAAAAAAGATTACATAAACGCATATACATTAGATGATCATCAGACATAATATGGTAACAAGGTATGTAAGAGTGTAAGTTTTAATTAATATTTACTTTGCATGTTAATATTAAACTACTTGTGGTCATTCTAATGTGCTTATAAGCCTATTTACATCATGGAATTTTTTTTTATTTAAAATTTAAAAAAGCCATATTTTGTGAGACTGTAAAGGGTTTTATAAAAATTAAAATCTTTTCTTTTCTTTTATCTTCTCGTTTTTAAACTCAGTTTCTTTTTCTGGTTGTCTCAAACTTTTGGAAAGTGGACCAAAGTGCTTTTAAATAGCATGGAGTATGACTAATGATAGAAACATGTTAAAATCATTGCAAGAAAGTCCTTGGAAGACAAATGAATTTTCAGCAGAATAATTAACTTAATTAACAAATTTGCATGCATATTCATCAAGCTATTCAAGTCTCTCCAGCTCAGCTTGATGAACATTCGTGTAATAACCATCTCATTTACATTCTGCCATCCGCCACCATTTGTAGATGAAGAATAAAGAAAATGGCACATACACATATATAAATACACCACACTTCATGGATCATCTCAGAATAGACCACATATATGGCATTATCCAATAAAAGTACACACTTGCTTTATCATGATAAGATATTGCTGTGAAGAACTCCAGAGACGCTGCTTTTCCCTGCACATGGCAACCCTGCTCTTTGCCGCCTGGTTGTGGGCCGTGTCTGTTCCTCGTGGCCCTACCCCCTCCCCTCTCTCCTGGGTATAGTCTTGGCAGCGCTCCCTGACTCAGGGCTCTGCGGGGCCGGCAGACTGTGGTGTGTAGAAATTGCCGCTCTCCTCGCTGTCTCCGCAGGGCAATCTTAAAAGGCAGCAAGGTGTAACGGCACAGACTGGCAGCCTGGCACACAGCGCCTGAGGATACCAGTGCGACTGACAATCACGCCACACAAGCCCACCCCTTCACACACACCAGTACACACACTCATCTGTGCAGGCATTTAACTGCAGTCTTCAGTTCAGCACATGTTTGTACACAATGATGTAACTAGGTTTTTTTATCGCTATATATACAACTGATCACTATTTCTGTCCTTTAAATTTATTTGTTCTGAGAAACATTCTTAGTGGCAAAAGGACAAATCTATGATGTGCATGAAGATGACAACTGAATTGGGAAACATAAGATGAGGTTGTCATTTCTTGCCAATTCAGATTTATGAGAGTATGTTTCTTTGCGTAGGGGACAATTAATAGGTGACGACAATTTGCAAACACTTTTGAGAAGTTCATTAAAATTGAGAAGTCAGCCGTAGGCCTGCCTCGAGTTCATTTTGATCATGCAAACTTGTGATAATTTAAGATGAACACGACATATGCTCAACATAATCTGGAGTGCTATGTTTCACGAAGCATCACCTGCCTATAAACTAATTTATCAACTTTATGTAGAATCTGGATAGTATAGCAATGGAAGAATAACAGGTTTACTTTTGTCATCTACACACATGCAGACATCAGTGTTATGTGTCAACATTTGTTTAGCACTATTGGTTGCTTTAACATAGATTCAGGCCCTCTAAAACAGGCACTACAAATACATTTTATTTGTATGTATTTAAACTTGTTTTTCCCCCTTTGTTCCAGTAAAAATGAAATATTTCCATGTTTAACAAGACAACTATTTTGCCTGTTTGATGAAAAGGGCATTTTGAAATGATGAGACTCTAGAGCTTGTCATTTAGCTTGCTGTAGCTTGTAGCAAATTGTTTTGCAAACGACAGAGCCTGCTTTGCACACGTATACTGTCTGAAGCCTTCTGATTCTGTACTGACTTTGTCTTCTTTGCGTTTGTGTGTGCATATGTCCTTGATGCACAGAATGGAGTTTAAAACATTCAGCTGGTCCCATTATCATTTTTGTAACTTGTCAAAGTGGTTGAGACCCAAAGGCCAAACTAGCACCAACAACTCAAACTTATCAACCACTGTGATTTGAAAAAGCAAAGTGCCATAGGCCTCGAGCAACTCGAAGGCTCCATTGAAGGTGGCACAATCCTGGGAACTGAAAGTGAAACATGGCTTTGTCGTTCAGAAGCAGAGCCATGCTGCCCTCCTGGAGCTGCACCACGCAGAGAGCGTTTGATGGGGGTATGGGGAAAGTTCTGAAGAAAGTCCCAAATTCACAGAGGAATTTGATTACCTCTATCCATTATCCACATAGTGAGTGATGGAGCCACTAACCATCTGTCATCTGTTTCATTTGCATCATCAACACCTGCCTTCCTGTTTATTGCTCACCATTTTTTTTATAACCCACTCACACTTTTTTTTTTAGGTCTTTGATAGAATCTGAAAATGTTTTGTTAAAATACAAATTAATGCACCCATGCTTTGAACAGCATATTTTGGCTTTAATTCTGCACAAGCAAACCTGTTTTTACACTTGTTTTTTGCTCAAGTGACGATGACAGTGATCGATACAGAGAAATACAGACAAAATACAGACATTGGTTTGACATAGCAAGATAAATTATGTTTAGTCCTCTCACCTATTTTCCATACATAACATATATACATAATAGTCTTAAAGACTTATTATTTTTGAATAGCACTATGTGAAGTAGCAATATCTAATTAATGAGTAAGAGCTGCAATCATATTGTTTGACCCATATCAGTAACCACTCCTGTATCGCTCTTCTCTTCTCTCTCTCTCTTCTCTCTCTCTTCTCCAGGTGGCGTCTGACACTACAGAGACCGAGAGGATAGGCTAAGCCTCCAGCTGGTGATACACGGCGTACCATGACACTTTTTTGGAACATGACCAAGTACCAAAACACCCCCCCCCCCCTGGATCCACCACTCTTTACTACCATATAAAACCAGCAAAGTTCAACCAATCTGTTCCCTGAGGTCTGCGCAGGGAAAAGGCCACCAATGGAAGTGTGACCCCGGGGGAAGAGGACCGAGTGGCAACATGCCAGAGGAGGCACATGGCTAAGATGAGCTTTGCGGATTATTATGGTAACTTTACTGTGTATAACATCCATTATACAGTATCAGGCTTCAAACACACAATCATATGGAAAATGAGAGTAAGGGGAGAGTAAATAATTTTTCTTGTGGCAAATGAACAGAAAAAAAAAAAAACATTTACATTCAAAGAGTAAAGAATCAACAGGACTATCAGACGTAATGCCCTAGATTCTGTCTGTTGTGGTATTGAGCAACAGATGAACATGCTGGACCATGGGACGGCTCAAATGCCTGAAAAAGCTTGACCCTGTTCCCTGCTGTTGTTGATGGAGGGAGATAGATGCGGGCATTATAATTCAGTGCTGCGTCCTTCCTCCTGCCTGCTGCTCTCCTCCTCCTCCTCCTCACCTCCTCTACCCAATCAACCATGTGCATGCATGTGCGTAAATATGCCACATATGTGCACACATAACTACTGCAGTTCTGCTTATTAGCGTGTGAGAGCAGGATAACCTGTGACCACTGTGCATCGCAATGCAGGCATTCCTTTCATACGACACACTCAAAACAACGTGCTACAAGAGATCGTCATTGTAAAAATGACACCTAGTACAAATAACTCTGACATACACATTTTAAAATGTGTAAATCTTTTATGTATGCCTTTAGTTATTTACTGTATATGAAAAATTGTTTCCTCATTAAATCTGGATATATATTTATTTTTAAAACAAATGTATTCATGTAAGGTCATGCAAGACCATCTTGGAAAAATTAACATACATTTATAGTCATTTTAAGACATCATTTACAGACCTTTGGATAGTCTAATTACATTTCTAATCTAGACAGAAATGTAATGCAGTTTCTGTCTGTATACAAATTCTAATATAGTCAGAATCACTATGTACTAAACGTGGTGTCAGTATGGCATTCACTGTGCCTTGTGAAAGTATTCACCACTCTTGATGTTTGTGGCATTGCAACCTGGAGTTAAAATGGATTAGTTTTTTTTTTTGGTGGAGTGGGGGAGTACCATTTAAACAACATGCTTACTCACTTTGAATGTGCAAATTATTTCTGACAAGTGAAATGAAATCTTTAGTATGCATAGGTGACCCACTCTTCCCTGTTCGCCCTCTGCAGAGGCATCTTTAGCTGCAATTACAGCTGCAAGTCTCTGGGGGTTTGTATCTATTAGCTTAGCATGACTATTGTCTGGGAATTTTGCCCATTCTTCAGGTAAATGTGCTCCAACTCCTTCATGTTAGATGGGCTTTGGTGTACAACAGTCTTTGAGTCATGCCACAGTTTCTTTATTGGACTGTGGTCTGGGCTTTGACTAGGTCATTCCAAAACATTTAAGTGTCTCCCTCTGAACCACTCCAGTGTAGCTTTAACAGTATGAGCTCGGTGTCCTGCCGGTGAACCTCCAACCCAGTCTCAAAACTCTGGCACACTGAAAGAGATTTTCCTCAGAAATTGCCCTGTATCTATTGCCATCCATCGTTCCTTTAATTGTGACCAATTTTTGCAGCCCAGGGATGAGAAGCGTCCCAACAGCAGGGTGCTGCCACCACCATGCGTCTCCGTGGGAACGGTGCTCTTGAAGTGATGGGGAGTGTTGGGTTTGTGCCCCACAGATCGCAATTTCCCACGAGGCCCAAAAAGGTCGGTTTTAGTCTCATCTGACCAGAGAACCTTTCTTCCATGTGATAGTGGCCCTGGCCCTGCTGTTTGGCAAACTCCAAACATGTTTTCAAATTTTGTTTTCTATAAACAATGGATACAGCGGATGTTTTCTCTAAACAACAATTTTTCTGGCCACTCTTCCATAAAACCCCACTCTGTGTGTATGAATGCATGGTTCAAAGTGCTGCTCTGGAGACATTGCTCTGGAGACGCTGCTCTGGAGACGCTGCTCTGGAGACGCTGCTCTGGAGACGCTGCTCTAGAGACGCTGCTCTAGAGACGCTGCTCTAGAGACGCTCCTGCCTTTGCAGATCCTCCGTGTCACCCGTGGTGTCTACTGGATCTCTGATTAATGCCCTGCCTTGCGTGCTCTGTGAGTTTGGGTGGGTGCCCTTTTCTTGTCAGGTTTGTAGTGGTGTCATACTCTTTCCATTTTGTCATATGGTATAATGGTGCTCTGTGAGTAATAAAATTTGGGGGTTATTTTTTATAAATCAACCCTGATCTATTCTTCTTTCACCATTCCTTGTTTCATTCCACTTTATCAATTGTAGACGGTTTTGTTAGGTCCACTGCATTAAATCAAAATAAAAAAAACATTGTGATTCCAGGTTGAAATGCAACAAAACAGGAAAAAAATACCAAGGGGGGTTGAACACTTTCATGCGGCTGCTCAGATATTGTCTGCTCAGGAAATGAGAGTAAAAATTTATGGCTTTGCATTTGATGCCAAGAGACCATTTGGTCCTTGTGTTTGTGCCAGTTCTCTCTTGATGTCACCTTCACCCCCCAAAACACACACACACACACATACATACATACACACACATACACAAAATGTTAACAAGGAGTTACTTATTTATGTATTTCCCCATATGGAACTCAATTAATCATTTCGGTGCAATGAAGTTTTCACTAATGTGTACAGCTTTCATATAACTGAAAATAATTCTATTTTAAAAATTAAATTAATTGGATTTTTTTGGTGTTGTTATATTACTAAATAATTTTAGTCCATCACTGTTTGTCACATTTTTGTCCACATTTTGTAATGACATCAAAAAAGCATATGTAATGGTAGTAATCACTGTTTCACTGTTGTTACAGAAATACTAATTATGCCTCAGGTCAACAGACACACACACACACACACACATATATATATATATATATATATATATATATATATATATATATATATATATATATACATACATACATACATACATACATACTCCTATATCTCTCAGTATTGTGTGAAGTGTTGGTAGTTTAATGAAGGTAATTGAGCTGTATGTTAGTGTCCTTATCCTGGAATATTTTTTTTTATCTATTGCTCATGACCTCCATACATTGAAACAATAACTTGGAATCAATTGCAATTAAAACGTATTTTGGCATGCTGCTAATTTTTGATTAACTGTTGTTCTGTTGAGGTTAAATGTGTCTCTGAACTCCACAATAGTCAAATTGTCTGGATTAATTCCAGGGTGTTTAGCCAAAGACCTCAAGTCACGTGTATGAGTAGTGGCTATACCCTGCTTCACTGAAGTAGATCACATTTGGGTCTAAAAAATCTTTTTTTTGATGAAATTGCACTTTATGCTTTTCTGCACTAGAAAAGACATTTATTAGAGAACTCTGGTCATTAAGCTTTTATAAAAACTTAAACATAGAATATAAATGACCTTATTGTCTAATATTGCAAATAAATGTGCTACAGATTAGCCCATGTCTAATGCAGACAAACTTCATGTAATTTGTCCAAATGGGAGTAGCTCTTACATATTTAATATTGGGCTTTTAAATTCACATCAAGGACTTTATAGATTGATGAGGTCAATGTCTTGTTGAATCATATCAGAGTGTGTCATCTTTTTAGTACCCGAATTACATGTAAAAGTACTGAATATATGAACTTGCCCTTCTCCTGAATGTATCAAATATTTTTCTTCACTCCGTGAACCCATAAATAAACATGTGTTAAGGAGAATCATGTTGTTCTTGCATTAAGAAATATATATTGATCTCTTTCAGCATATACACCATAGCTTATAACTCCTAATACTAAAACACTCACACCATGCCAGAATAAGGGAGAATGTGCCAAGTTCAGAAATGGGGGAGTTCTTTCAACCAGGACGAGTGCCAACCTGACACCAATCTAATATGTAAACGAGCTGCTGGCTGACGATGTGGTTGCAACTTCTGTTTGGAGGATCACCTGCACCCACCTCTCAGAGGACACGCTTTTCAAAGGGGCTTAGCTCCTTAAACCCTCTAATTAAAATGAGAAATCCCTCTGCCTCACCCCCCCTCTGCCACCAGCACCGCAAAAAAGATTATTAGGAATTTAATGGGGAAAATTCTGTGTCCCACACCATCTGCGACCCGGGACTTGTGGAGAATTTTGGAAACGATGACAGAGAGAATGAGAGGGAGAATGTGTGTGTTTGTATGTGTGTGTGTATAGACAGAGCGAGAGAGAGAGAGAGAGAGAGAGAGAGAGAGAGGAAATGACAGCACTCTGTCAGCCAAGCTGAGGTGGAGGTGTGAGGAGAAGGCCATAGCCCCACACAGATAAATCAACATCACGCGAGCACAACATTTTTCACTTTTAATTACCCGGATGTTATTATTAACAGGCTATTCATTCTGAGCAACGTCTCACAGGCACTCAGGTGTCTATTACCCAGGGTTACTGAGTGAACCTTTGGTAGTGACAGAGAACAAATGATAGCTTTGTACTACATACGCATACACCAGGTCAAAACTTGCCCAGAAAGGCAGACTCTATTATTCAGAACCAGACACTCAGCATTTACAGTAAAATGCTGATATGGTCAGTGACCTTGTGGGGACATACAGGTCTACCATTTATATTGGCCGGGACATGTACATGGTCATATCACTGGCTTTATCAGGCCGTAGGACCACATTTGACAAACCTCTCCAATGTGGATGCTAAGAGCATGGGTTGATGGCTGGGTTGACAGTGCCATGCACACTGGAGTTATGAGCAATAGGGAAATTATTCACGTACCTACCCACACCCAACCCTCACCCACACCCATACCTAATCCACCAATGGTGGATGAAGTACACAAACCACGTACTTGAGAAAAAGTACAGATACCCGAGGTAAAAAGTCCTCCCTTTAGACTTCTACTCGAGAAAAAGTACAAAAGTATTGAAAGTAACATATCAGTTAATAAGGCTCTAATATCCTGTTATCTCTATACCATGACTCTAGTTATTGCAGAATACTTTAGATAGTTTTAGCATAGGCAAAAGCACAAACTTTAGGACAAAATATCAACTAGCAGCTACATGCTAACTGTTTTAGCACCATGCATGTAAAACCTACCAAATAGAATTTGTTTTCTAACGTAAAGTGCTATGTTCAATGTTTATTATTTCACAGTATCAATGCATTTAGCTGGAAGTTCCAAATACTATGAACTATGGTAAAACAAATAGCTAGCTAGCTAACTTAGCTAGCTACATGCAGAGTGCGTTGCTAAGGCAGTTTTCAGTTGTGTACTAGCAAGAGCCTACTTAGCTAGCTAGCTAACTAACCATGTATACAATGATAATGTCGGTCTTAGATATCTTTAAGATTTCTCATTAAGGTAAATGACCAGTAGGCCTATAAAACGATTGGGCCTATTGAAAACGAAAACTTTTTTTCCTCGACTACTTCAAAAAATGTGCTCAAATAAGTCCATGGATTGTGTGGTGCGTTACAATCAGTAGATTCATCCATTTTTAAGTAGATATATTTTTTGTCATGCAGTTGTATTATCGGTATTAACGTGTACGCTGCTGCGTTACCATTGAACTGTACGCTGATTGGTGCGTGCAGCTCCGTTGAACCGAACGCTGATTGGTGCACGTGCTTTGCGCTTCTTTTGTTTTGACGTTACTTTGTTGAACACATGAAGCCTGAAGTAACGACAGATTTCGCAGAATGTAGTGGAGTA
The DNA here is from genome assembly GCA_020368025.1 of Brachyhypopomus occidentalis. Taxonomy (NCBI): domain Eukaryota; kingdom Metazoa; phylum Chordata; class Actinopteri; order Gymnotiformes; family Hypopomidae; genus Brachyhypopomus; species Brachyhypopomus occidentalis. The sequence goes on along the minus strand of JAGXOD010000082.1, from coordinate 4,317,975 downwards.
AAAAGTAAAATATTTCACTTTCAAATGTAGTGGAGTAAAAAGTAAAATATTTCACTTTCAAATGTAGTGGAGTAAAAAGTAAAAGTTAAAAAAAACACAAAAATGTAACTTAAGTACAGTAACGAATTACATTTACATTGTTACTGTCCACCACTGCAACCCACACCCATACCCAACCCACACCCATACCCAACCCACACCCATACCCAACCCACACCCACACCCACACCCACACCCATACCCAATCCACACCCACATCAATACCGAACCCACACCCATACCCAACCCACACCCACAACCATACCCAACCCACATCCATACCCAAACCACACCCACATCAATACCAAACCTACACCCAACCCACACCCATACCCAACCCACACCCACATCAATACCCTACCCACACCCATACCCAACCCAGACCCATTACCCAACCCACACCCATACTCAACCCTCACCCACATCTATACCCTACCCACACCCATACCCAACCCACAACCATACCCAACCCACATCCATACCCAAACCACACCCACATCAATACCAAACCTACACCCAACCCACACCCATACCCAACCCACACCCACATCAATACCCTACCCACACCCATACCCAACCCAGACCCATACCCAACCCACACCCATACTCAACCCTCACCCACATCTATACCCTACCCACACCCATACCCAACCCAGACCCATACCCAACCCACACCCATACTCAACCCTCACCCACATCCATACCCACACCCACATCGCCACCACACCCACACCCACCACAGTGCCATATGCTCAGTTTCACCATTAACATTGCTCAGATACCACAGCTTCATTTAACCATGCTAATCCCAAGAAATGCTCCTGCAGGGATATGATTTTAAAATAATCCCACTCATGAACATAGGTAGATTTTCCTGAAGACTGCTCCGTTAAAAGGCTTTCTGGGCTTTTCCTGCACTTCTTCCACCTGAATATTGTTCAGAAATTGTCCATCTGAAGCAAAGTTTAAATAGAGGATGCACAGAGTTGTTGAAAAAAACAAGGGAAGGACAGTGTGCTCTGGCCACTGTATGGTTGCCTGTTCTGGGTTGTTTTGGATGACGTATCAGTGTGCTTCTGTGTTTTCCTGGTGCCTGGCTCAGGACAAGTGTCCCCCCCTCTCAGCCTCAGCCTTCCCCATCTGCTCCTCTCACCAGCATCTGAGTCACTTCAGCGATTGTCAGGGACACATGAAGACAGAACAGTCCTTTTTCAACTTTGGAAATCACATTTTGTTCTTCTCAGATAACAATCACCACCTACTTTCAATCTATAGAAACAACAGCCAACATAATATAGTGCACACTGCTATATTTAATTTATTTGGCCCTTTGATTAGTTTCTTTAATTAAATATCATATTATGAGAGGTCTATAAAGATGACAATTGTATTTACATATTGATTGTAAAAATATAAAAAATAATTAGTTTATAATTAGTCAAAAATATTAGTTTGGCTAAGTTCATTCTAAGCTATTATTATTATTATTATTATTACTATTATTATTATTATTAATATTATTAGTAGTAGTCATAGATGCTAGAGCTAATAATAATAACATGCGATGACTGAAGAACAAAAAACTATGCGACACAAAAAATTCTAAACTTAGACTTTGAAATATTAATACAATTATATAAAAATATTAATCAGTAATAAAGAAGTGTGGTATTTAAGATTTATTAGTAAAGGTCAGATTTTGTTGTTAAATTTTAATTTATGTCATTTAAATCATTTCTTGATGTAGCGTGTTCTTCTAACCGGGTGAAATATCGTTTGTGTTTTCCCCTTATTTTTGATTGTTTTTATCAAAGCAAATATTCAGTCCAAAAACAATGGGGTAACTTTTTATGTGTTACCCTTTCCAGAGTGTTAGATTTTTATTACGTAGCCTATAAGTATAGTGGACAGAGTCTTTAGATAGCATCCTTTTTAAGTCAGCCGTGGACAGATTAAAACATTCCATATAATCGGACTATAAACGGCAGTCTGTTCGGTTTTGCTGAATTTAAAGCGCACATGACACAGATAATTTTCAAAAGCAATCGATAAAGCCAGCAAAACAAAACCTTAAAGCCTTTATTTGTTGCTCAATATGGGACCGCACGTTAGGCCACGAGCTTTAGGTTATGCATTCTCCAACCAGTTCATTCTCTGAGCTATTACACTGTAACCTGTCAACATGTCTCGCACTTGCATGCAGTCTCAGGGATGACAATGCACATTGCCCGGGGACTAGCGTGACCTAGGAATTTTCCCCGGAAGGGTTTGATCCGCAGTCTGTCGCTGTCTGGCTTGGATCCAACTGCTGCGCCAAACTTAGTGACTCGTTCATCCCAGTAGCCTATGGACAAAACTGTCCCATCTCTGCTCTTTCATGTTTTAAAATGATGCATTAAACATTCCGTGATAACTGTTCCCTGATAAAAGTGTGACGTGGAGTTGTTTTCTACCACTTTGCAATTGGCTTTGCGTTTAAAATAACTCCTTTGTATTGATATTAAATAAAAGTTTTTGTTGCTATTTTAGCCTGTACTTGATAGTGATAGTGATATTGATAAAATGATAATGGCAAATAAGAAATGGTATGAAACTATCTTATTTGGGCACAAAAATTTACAGATTTTCGAGCTATGAATTAATCGAGCTATGGGCTAAATGCTAAATTGAGTTTTATATCTAATAATAATAATAATTAAAAAAATAGTTTCAAGCAGCGAATTGATCTAACCCCAATAATAATAATAATAATAATAATAATTTGTGGCAACTGAAGACGAACGATATTAATTGAAGAACAACAGTATTCAACTGATGTTTATTTTGCTTTACAAAACAACTTAATGACAGTGTACAAATCTGCACAACAACAGTTTGAATGCATTCCGTTACGCCTGCACAAAACCTCTCTTCATAGTTTTGAGAAAGATGTTGTACGAATCCACCACTGAACACGTTCATTACATTTTGCATAACTGATGAGCGCCAGCTATATCATTAAGGCAAGGAATTCCCATGGCATGATTTCACTATACATGACACAGACCTTTCAATCAAATATATTACATGCTTCAATTAAAAAAATGAAAAATATATTTATACACATGATTGTTTCGAGGCTGTGCGCAAAATCTCCAACATCATATCAATTGCTATCAACATCATGTAATCAAAAAAAAAAAAAAACAGATGTCAAACAATTGCATAATGTACTCACATTAACAAACTGTAAACTTTCCGAGTTCTTCTTAATTTCATTAAGGTCTGGGCATAATTTTATGCTTTTGTGTGCAGTATCTAGGCTTAGAAAACTTTTAAGTGCGGATTTGTCATAAAACCTGCCGTAAACTAGATTGTCCAGGTTCCAAATATTCAAGGTCAAAGAAATACAGATAACTGCATGATTACGGAACATAATAATAATAATAATAATAATAATAATAATAATAATAATAATAATAATAATAATTCTTGAGAAATAGTTTTTAAGGGATATATATGATAACCACTGGGGATAGCAAATCGATCCAATCATTCTATCATTCACACATTTGACGTCTCAAACATGAAAAGAAAATGACAGCATATTTAGCATAGCCTAATTAATATTATTAAAATAAACTCTGGAAGGCAAATCAAGATACATACATAAATAAAACTGGCAGCAGTCTAATCCCACTATTGACTGGCATAACTAGCAGACATTTCAAAACACGGATGATTTGACGTTAGGATACTTTTAAGAGAGAAATGCAGGCCCTGGTGAGTTTGTCGTAGGTTTTGACTTGCGAAAGTGTGTTGCATAGTTCCCTTTGCCTTTATTGCTCTCCTGTTTTTTGTATTTTTTTAATTCCAGAATGATTGGCTTTGCATTTACGCGGGACACGTGGGCGGCAGGTTTGCATAAACGCGATGAAAGCTTTACGGCACACTACAAAGTTTAAATGACGTATTGTACAGACGGTAAATGTAATAATTGATGTCCTAAATTTTCGAGTTATATCAACAATGTCATATTATAAATATTCAATCATTTTTTGGGATTAAAATATTAATGAAACTAAACAAATGCATTACTGTTGCATTTTTGCAAGAAAATTCCACGTTAAAATGTTTGCGTTAAGCAAATGCTTTATTCATTAAACCCAATACATAAAACATCAGCTGTCCTGTAACCAAAAACCCATAATGCAGAGCGGTATAAATAATACAAGTGTGGTTTAAGTTCGTTATTTTCAGTAATTACCCTGCAAAAGGGTTGGTCACATTTGACTTTCACTCATTAATTATGAAAAGTCGTGTTTAATTCATCTTGCATGGGGTAAAACTGACCGCGGAGATGGATGTCGTAGGGGAAATGAATGTCAGAAGGTCCCCTTGACATCGTATTCTGGCTGAGAGAAGAACGGGTTGGCACTGCGCAGTAGCGCATACCATAGTGACAACTCTTACCATAATCAGCCGGGTCCTCGTGCTTTAGGGAAAATATCCCATTAAAGTTAAGCGGGGGGCTTAGTGGACCTTCAAACTGAGGACTTGAACATTCTGGAGAAGTACTCTCATAGAACGACTCATATGCGCTGCAGTAGTTAAACCTGAAGGGCTTGGTGTTGTCCACAGTACTGCTGCCGTGTCCAGAGGGCGTCACCTCATCGGGGCTATGGTAGGCTGGGTACATGGAGTCGTATGGAGATCTGCCAGAGAAAGACGCCTCCCCGTTGTGATCAGTGATGAAGTTCCTGGCGTTCAGTTGGAGACAGCCAGCGACTAAATTGGTCGTGGGCTGGGACAATCCCTTGCACAGCGTCTGAACGAAGGTCAAAAGGTCTGGCCTCTTGCCTGTGCTCAAGATCTCCGAAAGGGCCCAGATGTAATTTTTCGCTAGTCGCAGGGTTTCGATTTTCGACAGTTTCTGAGTTTTAGAGTAGCAAGGCACCACCTTCCGAAGACTATCCAGGGCGTTGTTAAGACCGTGCATTCGGTTCCGTTCCCTTGCGTTGGCCTCCATCCTCCTTAGCTTAACCCTGTCTATCCGGTCTTTGGTCATTTTCTTTTTCCGCGGCCCTCTCCTCCGCGGTAGACCGTTTTCGTCTTGGCCTTCATCTCTCTCGTCATCGTCTTTTTCCGATTCATTGTCTTCCATTGTTTTAATAACTTTATGCAAGTGCGTCTCCTCCTTTTTGAAGGTGTCATGTTTATTGACCTTCATCTCACTCACACAGTCCCGTGGAAAGTTTGCCACAAACTGAGCATCCATCATTACGGGCTCCTCAAATGGTAAAGTCAGCATTGTAGTCTTGCTAGAGAGGATGGAGAAATTATATCTATTGAATTACCGTAGAACGCATTCAAAGCATGACATGTTAAAATCTATACATTTCCTTCACATGCTAAATAGTGTACATTTTGTCGCATATACATGCATTCATTACCAGCTCTTCTAATCTTTTGGACAATTGATGTCAGTTTAGGGAAAAAATAACAGTTAAATGTACTAATATGTAGAGATTATATATAGCAGATATCCGATTGAAATCGTCAAATTGCGAATGTTATTAAAATATCTTCGATTTGCAAGCGACACACAATCAAAAGTTTCCGTCTTGTCTGACACCTTCAACCTGTGTCGTCTCCCTTGCAAACATGGTTAGTCAATTGTTTACTCCCTACAATAGGGGTTTGGAATAAAGTCATGACAACACACGCATTGTACACACACTGAGAATACATGTAATTGTACCTGAATGTTTGGGTCAAAAGGCAATTTCCATTTTCCTCGGCTTTTTGAACTTCTCCGCGCCTGCTTCAAGTGTGTACGCAACGGAACGGCCAATGCGATTCTCTCACCTCCCTGTCGCTCTCTCTCGCTCTCAGAGAAATGACACTGATGCCAACTGCCAGAACTGGTACCCATGCCATCTGCTGCTGACGTCACGTGGCTGTGGTCGTCACGTGATTTGGTCCCCAGGGACATTATTCCTCCATGATCATCTGGCATGCCTGTAGCTGGGTAGCACTGGTAAACCACAATATAGTCCCCTGAAAGGACAAGAGGAATTCTGGCCAACACTACAATCAGGTAACTTAGATATGTTTTTTAAAAACTGTTTTCAAGTGTAATATGATAAGACTTTATTTTAGTTTTTGCATCTTCCAATAATCCATGGGCAAGAAAGCTGAATGCATATAACAAAATAAAATGTAACAAAATATCATTCAAACTATCAACGACTGCTTACACCAAGATGTTAATGAAGCTAAAATAGACATTCTGGTAAAGAATTGAAAAAAAGGACAAATTGGTTAGTGACAGCAAGTGCTGGATGATTGATAGTTCTTGTATTCTGGGTCAGACTCATCAAGGGCATTTCCCAAACGGCTGAGCTTGGGTGGTTTCCCACCATCAAGTCTGTTCTTCAATGACTTTCAACTGAACGTCATGTCGAAGACGAGCGGATTGGACAGAAATAAACACAGTGGAAATGATAAAGTATGGAAGTGTACTTCTGGCAGTAAGGTGAACTCGAGCAGAGCAAAGTACCAGCAATACCAAGAACAACTGTCAAATGATGAATATGTCACTTTGAATAACAAAATAACATTTTGAATAAAAGTGTCTGGCAAATGCTATGCACATGTACACCAATAGTGTGTGTGTGTGTGTGTGTGTGTGGGAGAGAGAGAGAGAGAGAATTTTGGTCTGATGGCTTTGGTGACTTGTGCATCTGGCTACTCCTTGTATCAGTAAATGTCCTGAGCTGTGACTCTTTCCATGCTGAGACATGACACCCTTACATTCCATTATCAGTGAAAGCTCCTACAGGAACACACACACATACACACACACACACACAAACAAAACCTCTCATTTATTATTCACACCAGTGTCTGTAAATGCCCCAGGTGCTACCCTGTTCAGATTTGAAAGGCGGTCGGAAAATGTCAAATTGTGCAATTCAAACAGAAACAGACATATAATTATTGTTTTTTGATTATTTTGTTGTTTAACCTGTTGTAATAATACTATGTGAGCAGATAATGTACACTGTGCAATTTATATTACTGTAACTACAATGAAATTGTGTATCATTTTATACTTCATGAGATATAAAGAAGGATAATAACAGTGTCCATATGTATATTTGTACATGGAAACAAATGCTGCAGGCAAATGAAGTCATAGGGGTAGACACACATTGGCTAATGCATGACTGGCATATAGGTTTACATGTTTGTGACAAGGCACAGACAGACCCCATAAACAACACTCACACACACACACACACACACACACACACACACAACAACAACGACATAAATCGTCTTTCCCCAGTCTCTTATGGCTCAGCTGGTGACGGGCTTTCTGGTCCAGTACACACACCAACATCTGATGAGTCAAACTTCCCATTTCAGACTAATCACTTGACTGCACTAATTGCAAATGCAAATATGCAAATTCATATTAATTAATTACTCTGTTAATTAGTTCTCTGGTCTTTTTGGGCAATAAATCATTGTGCAGAAAAAAAGGGAAAGAGAGCTGGCCCAGCCCATTTTGCATAAAACATTTACCACGCACACTTAGAAATAGACTCTCCCTGCTGCCAAAGAAGTATAGAGAAAAAGTCCCTAAAAAAGCAGAGGGAGTGTTGTGGACTGCTGATCAGCACTAGAAAGCCTCAGTCCCAGCAAGCACACACACACACACACACACACACACACACAGAAGGAATGGGGCATTCGCATGGAGAGCACACGCATCAGACACGCTGTCTGCCAGTGATTTAATTAACACATTATCAACTTTTAAAGACAGAAGGATGCCAGGCACAAGCTGCAAATGAAGGCACTGATGTTCACACGTCAAGTGGCACGCACACACACACACACACACAGTCACACACACACACACACACACACACAGTCACACACACACACACACACACACACACACACGCACACAGTCACACACGCACGCACGCACAGTCACACACACACACACACACACACATCACACACGCCCTGAAGTCCACACTCACACACACACACACACACACGCACGCAGACACATACACACACGCACACACACACACACACACACACAGACGCATACACACACACACACACACACACACACGCAGACGCATACACACACACACACACACACACACACACACACACACACAGAAACCAGACGCTCATTGAGATCGGCAGCTTTGCTAAAGATGGCCTTTTGCTAGTCTCAGCTGCCTGGTTAGCCATGACACTACCTCGTCTGGAGGTGTTTGCTGCCTCTGGGGTTTTGTAGTATCACCATCTTATTGTGTAGTGGCAGCAAAGGTATTTTTCACTACAGGATGAATATCAATTGTTTTAAAATAAACCTTTTTTTCAGGAGTAGAGGCAGTGATAACGTAAGGGTAAGGATGGCTTATATATTTCCACCTCCCAATTTTAATGTGAGTAAACTCTAGTTTGATGTCTTCCTGCTAATACAATATGTTAACACAAAAGCATCAGTGTTGACACAGATAGGTAGCCAGGTGTAAGACTGTCAGTGGGTTAATGGTTAGACAGTGTGGCACATGTATAATGCATGTGTTTTTAAAAATGTATAATGTTAATATCTCAGAGGTTGAGGAGGAATGCATGTAGTGGACTGATGCTTTAAAAAGCTTCAATATATCCTTCAGGAATATGTCATTCCAATAAATCATCTTGAACTTTCTGTGATCAGGAATTTTAAAAGTACATATTTTCATTATTCTTACTTTGAGGATAATTTGAGGCTTTTATTAAAAACAATAGTTAATTAAAAAAAATAATATGACAATTTTACTGATATATTGTATTAACAAAAGAAAACATTCTTACAAAAGAAATATTTTTTTAAAAAGCTCTGGTGTGACGATGGGGAATCTGGTAATTTGGTCATTTGGTAAATTCACCAGTACTATTTTGTGCCTTTAATTTGGATTCCTGCATTTTACCCACTAGTGTATTGTAGCCCAGGGATTATAAGGAGGTAATAGCCATGAGTTATGCATGGCTGTGTTTGTGTGTGTATGTGCGTGCAAGGCAAAATCGACGGGACACGTTGTGCCAGGAATGTTGATGTGAGTGTTGCTGATGTGGGCGCTGTGCCAGATCTGCCCGTCACAAAGTGCTTTGTTCACAGCCGTTGGCCGCTGCCTCACCTGGGGTCCTGTAGGGCGGCGTGAAGGGAAGAGCGCGGTGCAGACACCGTCCTGTCGCCGTTCCTCACCAGCCACCGCTGGGTAACCGCACAAGCCTACACGCTGCCGAGAGCCGAGAGCTAAAACTGGCAGCAGCCCGTTTGACGGGTGGGGGGTATTTGTGGTGCTACGTGCCCTGCTCCTGGTGCCTCTGGAAGGCAGATACCGGGCCAGAGATGGACGCTTGTGCACAGTCCATGCCCAGACAAGATTAAGGGATCCAGACTCATCTGAATGTGGGCTTCTTCCTGGGCATTTCCTGGCATCTGTTTCTGAGGATCTGTAAAGTTTGGATCTACTCTGCACCATTTCCTTTGTATCGTATTTGCCCATTTCTGAGACTACGGGAATGTTCACACTCTGGGAGTGTGAGTAGAGAATCCAAGAATCCAAGAATAAAAAGAGGAAAGAAGGAGAACATTTGTTAATGCTTGACATACCTAATTATTGTGAGGGGAAGGTAAAGTTTTCTTTGCAAAATACTGTATGGTGCTAAGAAGATTGTAGCCTAACTGCTGTATGGCCTCAGTGAGTCTGCTGTGACTTCGTCATGTGAGGACATTATGACTTGGTGTGGGCCCAGCTGGTTGCTTGAATGTCATTTCATCATTTGCCATCAGACGCTTTCCCAAGCTCATCTAATCGTCTAAAGCGGAATGGCACTCCATTGTACTCTGAAGCACAACAGATATTACTTTATACGTAATCGTATGTTAGTCTTTAATTGTGACATATTATACACTTTTAAACAGGGAGAGAGAGAGAGAGAGAGAGAGAGAGAGAGAGGAGAGAGATGGAGAGAGAGAGTGACTTGAGGCTTGACTGTTATATAGCTTCTAGACATTTCACTAGCTATTGCCATATACCTCACTTGTCTCTTGAACCCTTATCTAAGTGACAGCTGTCCTCTTTCAATGGAGGTATTATATTAAGCCTTTGGCAGCTAATAGTCTTGCTGTCTAATTGTGTTTGCTAATGATCCATGTGGAAATGGAGTAGTTTTGAGAGAGAAGTGGCATCAAATGCAAATTATACACAGCACTCCAGCGCAGATTGAAACACAAGTGAGTGTACAAGCTCATAGGCTCTTACATGAACATGTTTTTATTTCTGAATGGCTGTTATTAATTACTTTGGTTATTTGGTTATTTAAATTTTGCACAATTAATCTGACAGAAAAGAATGTGTACTAGTGTGTAATGTATGTGTACGGTGTGTAAAGTATTTATGTGTGTAATATATGTTTTTGTGTACACACAAGAATACAATACACACACATGCACACACACACACACACACACACACAATTTTATTCACATTTGTTGAATTTAACATTGCTCCGTTTGTGCACCAAACCATCTGGCTGTAGTAATCTCTGCCTTGATGTTACTAATTTAACCTCTGCTGCTACCACTGTTTGGAGATTTGTGCTGGAGAGGTATTGGACAGCATGGCCACTGCTGGACCCTCAGGAACACGCCTAAATGTCCTTGGTTTCAGCAGGCATCTGTCCCCACTTAGGGCCTAATTTCATCCGCACTCTCCATCCCTCTGTGGGGTCTGTGAATTCAGTGGAAAACAAGGTTCTGGCACCATGGCTGCCTGCCCTCTGACAGCTCAGCTAATGTGACCATTCGTAGCACATACGCTAAATACCCAGGAAGAATGCTAAAATGTTCAGCACATTTCAAACTAGTGTTGGGTGCTGTTTAGTTAGACATGTACTTAGATGTGCTCTAAGAAGATTTTATTCTTTTCAGGCTTAAAAGAGCACTGTAATTTGTGGCACAGCTACGAATATTCATTTCGAAGATGCCGGTGGCTTACGCGTGGACACCGGTACGCATATCCACTTTGAGGGATGTGACTTGAGCAACGCCATTATGTAACAGTGCCACAGTCACTACTCTGCGTTTGTTAGTGCCTCTACTGAAATGTTGGCCTGCTCCTCTTCACAGCCAATCTGATGGCCCCATCTGGTCAGCCTGGTTGGGGTCTGTATTAGTCATGGTCTGGACCCCGTGACCACCCAGAAGCCTTGCCAGGGTCTGTGCATCCCACCCACAGACAGGCTGTATCGGGCCCTGTCCAAATCCAGTGAGAACACAACACCATGTTCAAAACTACCACCACCTCCTTTTTTTTTTTTTGCACAGATCCTTGACAATTGGCCACAAATGGGCCACAAACCCACACATAGTCACACATGATATTTACAAATGCTACTCAAGATATATAATAGCTGTCTAAACTTCACAAAGAAATGCATTTTTAAAAGTACATAATTAATTGGGGAGCAAAACAAATGAATAAATTACCTGACAATTCAACATAAAGATATAGTATGGCAATTTCATCAAGTTAAGAAAAACATTTCATATGAATCAGACAAATTAATTAGATAAAATGTACCAAAACTAAGCAAAACGTGTATGATGGCCATATTTATGGACCGTTTCCTTTCTGCGTGTCCATTTTGACTTCCTCCAAAGCTTAATTAATGCCTTTAGACAAAGCTTGGTGTGGAAGCAGGAGTAATTGTAACAGATGTTGAATGATTAAATTAGCAGTTGCTAGCTGTTCTAATATTCATGTCACGCCAAGAAGGTATACCGAAATAAACAATTTCCATCCAATGCCGCTCAATTATTCTGTGCTTTTATTTTCCTCACATATGTTTTGGAGAAAGGTGCTACTCTATCTTTGATGGAACAATACCAGACGCTGATTTACCACACCGGTTTCTGGGCAGAGTTTAAGCCTAGTTTTAGATAAGTATATACACTCTCACCTTATTAGTATGGTTCTAATCTTTGTGTTCAGAAAACCTGACGATGAAGCTGTAACAGGAAGGATAGCAATATTTTATCAGTAGTGAAGTAAAATGGTTTATAGGCTACAAAGAACTTCAAGATCGTGATTGTAGAGTACTTATTTATAGTTTTTGTTAATGGGATACAAAACCGGAGCACCGTCGCAGCCGTAGGCCGAGGTTTAGAAATTCCCCGTGGTCCTACACTGACCTCTGCTGGTAAACGTGCAGCACAGCAAGCGGAATTAAGCATCGAACTCGTTCACATGTACAAATGAGAAAACAAGTGAGGTATGTATGTATGTTTACATATGTAAACATGTAAACAAACATAAATAAACAAATAAATACAAGCTAATATGATACTTTTTAAATCGAGTTGCCTGGGTTTGAAATATTGTGTGCCAAGTGACTGCATTTCTTTATGGCAAATCACCTCGCCTTGTTCGATTAGTCTAAAACCAGGATAGGTTTATAGATCTGGCATGAAAACAAACGACTTTCTTTTAAATTCTGTTGAGGTTTATCGTCACGTTATTTGCATATACGTCTCACATGTGTGCGTGTGTAAATATAGATAGTGTTCTTTTTTTAGCCTTGTTGAGGAAGTAAGCAAGAGAGAGTTAACTAAAAGCGATATGGGTATGCCATGTTAAAACTATTCACTGATACATTTTCGACATGAGCTAAGGTGAGTCAACCTCTGCGCTTGTATCCTTGGGTGAAGACTTTTTTGAACTATAAGATTCATAACAGAGACTACTTATACTATATTACTCGTCGAAAGTTATGAAATGGTCGGGAATTGTAAGAGATTTATTTGGTATTGTTGAAAATAGTGTTTTATGTATACATTTACACAACAAACTTGACAAATTACACTTTACACAGTACACCGCACTCATCATCCTTTGTTTTAGTTGTAACAGACCTCAGGACATTGCACAAAATGGAATATACTCGTCGTTAAGATTTTACCCCATTTAGAATAGAATAACGTATTTAAGGGCGTAAATAAGTACATTTAGATAAGTGAATGGATGTTATGAAATTATGTGGTCTAAATTACTTGTTTCTCTCATAAACTGATGAAATAAACTAGATATTTATTTAGTTTTGAGTGTCAAAAAAAGTTTGTGAACCCCGTGGAACCTGCATAAATAAAGATTTAAGAATGACAGTTCAGAGCCAAGCTGGGTGAAGTTTTAATATTTTAATATTATCACACAGCATCCACTCTTAATCCCCTGTGCCCCACAGACCACTTACCAACTCTACAGTAAGGATATTTAGGGTCAAAGTACAGGTTTGGTATGTTCATACAAATATAATTTATTTTTCTTTCAGTGATAATTTTTCAGTGAGAATTTGACTATGCTGTTGACCTCGTACACCAGGCCAACAATAAGTACAAGAAGTACTGTGAACTCAGAATGTGGTTGTCAGGCTATAAAACCCTGAGTCAACGTTCAACATCCTGTTGTGTAAAAGAATTTAGAAATACCTATAAAAACAACTGAAGCAAACCACAGAGTTGATCATCTATGTGGAGCACCACAGTGGCTTTTTTGAACAACCGCTGTCTTCAGTTTCAGTGCCTGTCCTGACCCTGACACCAGCGTCTAGCGAAGTCTTAGTTTCAGTGCCTGTCCTGACCCTGACACCAGCGTCTAGCAGAGAAGTCTTAGTTTCACTGCCTGTCCTGACCCTGACACCAGCGTCTAGCGAAGTCTTAGTTTCACTGCCTGTACTGACCCTGACACCAGCGTCCAGAGAAGTCTTAGTCTCACTGCCTGTCCTGACCCCGACACCAGCGTCCAGAGAAGTCTTAGTTTCACTGCCTGTCCTGACCCTAACACCAGCGTCTAGCAGAGAAGTCTTAGTTTCACTCAGGCTGCTAAGTCCTGATAAAGACTGTAGCAGGAAACTGCGGCCGTTCTAAACACGGCAGAAAAGGGCTGCCTGCTTAACTCACATCTGACACATTTTCATCTTCCTCACATTCTGATGGCAGACGAGTTGTTTGGAGTTGTTTGCTAATTGCATACTGAGGCTGTTTTTTGAGTGTTTGACCTGGGATGAGGTGTTTTCTCTTTGTGTACTGCAAGAATGGCTGCAGATCACGTGGCGCTCAGGAGGGCCCGGCTGCTTCTCTCCAGAACCAGGGGGAGAAATGCAGCTGCTACGCAGCCACCCAGTGGCCCTAGAACAGGTATGGATGTCTCAGAATAAGAATGCTGATCCAGGATCTGTTTTTGCTTCTTATGTCGTCATAATTGAATGCATAGAAACACAGATAGCTGATGCCAGGTCAGGATTATAACTCGGGAGCATTGAATAAATGTGTCTATTTGTTGTATTCTCATACGGTCAGATTTTCTGGAATAAGACACTGTAGTTTGTGTCTGTGCTTGATGCATTTTAATTTATTTCTGTAAAGGCACTGAGTATATGTAAATTAGCTGTTGTAAAGAGATTGTCCAGGGGCCTATACATTTATAGAACAATAAAATTAATAGAACAGAGCCTGGATCTTTATTTATTTATTTTTGGCTAGTTGAGGAGTGTCTTAGTCTGAAAGGAAAAATGAGCACAGACACTGAAGGACTTTTAAGATTCAGCTATTTCACTGTTTTCACAGCAGAAAGGCATAATGACCACAGTGTTGGGCAGTGGCTCATGTCTCTCTCTGAGTGAGTACTGTTCCCCCAACACGTTCTGTTTACTTTCAAATACAACATTGTTTTAAAGTCTGTTAAATAAGGATTATATGAATCTGTAATATTCCATATATGTGGTGATTATAGGATAAAAGGTGCCATGTAAGACAATTTTTTTTAATGATGTTCATTCTTTAGGGAATGTACTAGACCAGAGGTTATAACGAAAACTCCAGGTAATTGACCAAAACAGCAGACACCTACCTTTGTATGACATTACTTGAAGTACAGAGCTACTTTTGGTATGATGTGTACTGGAAGTCCAATGAAAATTAACCTGTTTATATGAAATGAAACAGATAAAAAGGTTAGTTGCTTTAATTACGTGTTTAGGGGAAAGAGCAATTCTAAATACACGTGTGCATGTTGTACCTTGGAAAAAGGTTCTTCAGCCCTTCCCAGAAGTCATGGGCAGTGCCACAATATGCCTTATCCAGTCAAACAACATGCAAAGCAGTCATGCAGTCACCCTGGGCTTCAAACCTGGAAACACTGTCACTTGATCTAATCTGCTTCATCAGCACTAAACACCCATATTGAGGATTTGGTACTCTGAATTCTATTATAAATATAGCACAGTTTAAAAAGCTGATACTCTCAGATTAAGAAAGAAAAAAAGAACAACTCTGCCTGCTTAAGGGGTAGGTTCCATCATCCATAAACTGCTCTACTAAGGTTGCATTGTACTTAAATGGTTAACTCTATGATCAAGATTTCCTCACTGTCTGTTTACAGTATAACTGGGTTTGTATATGCTGTAGCATAAACAATGCCACTTTGCTTACAGGTCAGCATCTGAAGAGGAGCGGCAGTTCCGAAGATGACTTAGCACTAGGTGTAGAAGGTAAATCTGGTCCCTGTTCTGTACTAATCAAGTTAAGAAGAAGTTAAACCAACCATATTCTGGTCTGAAGCACGAGTCTTTCAAACATATCAATGATTTATTCCGAAATGGGCCTGAAGGGTCGTTATTTTAGCTCACAGCCTGATAACGGGCACTGGGCACCTCTTCCCCCTGCTGGTTTATTTATGCTGGAGGGAAATATTTGGGCATGGGGCCTGAGCCGTGCGGACGGCACTCGTGTGCGGTGAGCTGGAGCAGCGTGAGAGGGGCTGAGGGAGGAGGACCTGCTCGGCGAGCAGACGTTAAGCCCCTCGCTGGATGTTTTTAGGGAGCCTCGGAGCTGCGTTCACATGGCTTTGGCAGGAGCGGCGCTCTGCTCTTGTCCAAACACCGTCGCGGTGTGAGACACACCAGCCCTTGCTGTCACCTGCCTCTGTCTGCCATGAGCACTCGACTCTGTGTGTTGGTGCCACAGACCAAGCAGCACACATGGTGTTCACACGTGGAAGGAGCAGGATAAGGTAAGGAGGGCAAAGAATGTGTGAAATCAGTGTGGATGTAGAAGTCAAGGTCATTTGCTCCACGGTCTGCACACCAGCGTTCGTGCACTACCGAGACTCCGAGGACCTTCTTGAATAGCTCAAAGAGAGGGTTCTTCAGGAACTTTGATTTTTAATGCATGTCTCTTGTTTTCTGAGAACTACAGCAAAACATTGACTGTGCAAGTCTAGAGACTTCAGCTAGAAACAAATGTGTCTTCAGAACTGGAACTTTGGGATAGCTCTAGTTTTTCTGGATTTCTGTTAAACTCAGAATTTTATCATTCTTGGCATATCAGTGTAATCAGTCTCCGCTGTGCGCAGACAGGCTTCCAGTGTTATCGACTTGTGCTCATTTTCAGCGTACAGCTCTGTCCGCTTCGAGGCTTGCCTCCGGTCCCAGACGACTGCTTTTCTACAGACAAACGTACCGTACGAGTTTCTGGATCTTTCTCTTCCTGATGGACTATTTGTCAAACAGTCCTGTAGTTTTTGGGTCTGGAACTGTGGTTATGCAATGGCAGCCAAGAAGATTATAAGTCTTAGAAATGGAATGGAAATGTTTTCAGTGCTCTACAGAACCAAACACACCTAATGTTTTGGCAGCAGGAGAGAGCGGACATGACAGGAGAGGCCTGTATTATAAGAGGGAGGAGGGGAAGCTCTTAGGAGAAGATACTCAGGCTCACTTTGTCCTTGACTTTATGCCAAAGAGAGATGAAGGAAACCCCTTGATGTCTTGGTGTGCGCGAGGACACTGAAAGCAGCACAGTGAGAAGTCTTTCCTAATAAAGCTACTGGCCGAATGCGAACAACACCAAACAGAGCCTTGGTTTCAGGGCATATGCTTTATGGCTGTGGATGACGCTTCAGTTTAAAATGACCTCCTCTCTTTTCTGTCCTTTTCCAAAACAGCTTCTTTATATGGTAAGCCTGCTTTGAAGACTGTACAGGGATATCTGAGGTAAGGTCCTCTTCTCTGTTCTCGTTCTGCCATAATGAGACTTTTCTCGTGCTACTGGAATGCCTTCAATGAAACCTCGAAGACATTGTTTAGTTTCGGAAATTTTCTGAAGCAATATATTAATGCTACACCTGCTTTATGACCAGGTCCTAGAGCACCATCAGCACACATCCGACTCAATCGAAAACATAATTAACAAGCCCTGCATGAGTTTTATTTTGTGTGTTCATTTTGTGCGTAAAAACAGTGGAAGTGAACCACATACACGAGAGTGAAGTGGTATGAGTGATGTATGTAGGTATTCAGACACCTGACTATCATCAAAAAATTTTCCATGCAAATGCACAGATTCAGTTGACGCGCCTCCTCCTTGGCCACTGTGTAGTTTTGCATGAGGTTTGCCGGGGAAGACATGAGACGTATGGGGAACAGGGTAAGACTGCAAACAGGACTCTGTGGAGAAACAGGATCTCCTCACATTTCAGGTCCTCTGTATCGAGACCTCGTCTGTCAAGGTTCAGCAGCTGGACATCAGCACTCTCAAACCAGTCCGAGCCACTCAGGTGCTTGTTTTTCACATTTCGGTCTCTCTTTTACTTCTATTTGTTTGTTTGTTTGAGGTGCTTCTTGCTTTAACATCTGGTATCTCATGTTGCCGTGACTCTTCTAGTGTCATGGATGTGCTGAACCTCTGGCAGGACGACCCAGAGGAACTTCTGCTGGACCTGGGCTTTGGTGTTGAGGAGCCTGACATCACGGTGAGGATCCCAGCCCGCTTTATCAACCACCAGTCCAAGGCCCGTGGCATTGACATCCAGCTCTTCCTGGAGGCTCAGAAGAACCGCATAGATATAGAGAACCCTGACGTCAGAAGTGAGCACCACTTCAGTTCCTTAGATAACTGTGGCACTTTCCTTTACTGTATGCTGTGTTTCTCTTCCTCCATTAGAGGGGAAGGTTGTGCATTCATTTCCTGGATGACCACAGTGCGGTAGAGAGTTGACGACTGGAACCTGTTTGAACTTTTGCTTCCATTGCTCAAGTGCAATGAAACAGCCTATACTTACATTTCTTTGGCCTTTTCTCCCTCTGTGGTCTTTCTCTGTCTGTTTTTTCTCTTCCCTTTTTACCTTTATCTCTGTGTGCAGATCGGTTTAGACAGCTGGAGGTTCTACAACAGGTTACTACAGCCTTCAGCTCTTTGGTCGGAGGCTCTGCACAGGGTGCTGACAGACCCACGGAGCCTTCCATCTCGGCAGAGACCAGGGAGAGGAGGAGACGGGTTGGTATGCTGCTACGCAAGGCCTCCAAGAAGACCCTGAGTCAAATGCCCTCATCCCAAGACCAGCAGCTGCTCTCCCCTCCCGTGATGGCGCAGGCCCCCGGCCCAGAGCTGCCCCCAGATCCGCCACTCGACAGGCGGGCCCCTGTGAAGCGTGCCAGGCAGTGTCCTCCCGACAGTGCCAGTCTCGGCCCTCTGGCGGAGGAGCAGGGGTCTGTCCCAGCGGCAGACGCTCCCATCACGCCTCTGGAGAAGAGCGGCGGCCTTAAGGGAGGCCGGGAGTTGCAGTGCGTCACCTCCCTCCTCACGTCCATGGAGAAGAGTCGCGGAGAGATGGCAGACTCCTTTGAGCTGGAAGAGGTTGCGTGTTTTAGCTGCGCTTTACCAGCGACTCCCAAAACAGACGGAGGCATGGAATTTGCCATATAGAGCTCTGACAATGAACAGCCTTTCTGTTTGTTTCCATCTTTAGATCCAGAGCTTTGATGAAGGAAGCATAGCAGGGAGTTTCATTGGCACCTCTGATCCCTCAGGTATGTGTTTTGGGGAAGCTTTTATGAGCTGAAGAACATTATGAGGCGTTCTACACAGCAAGTGATTCAAAGCACCTACTAGTGAACTTCAGTACACATTTTTTGTGTGTGTACTTTTTGTGTACGTGTTGTCCTTGATGTTCTGTGGAAATGTATTTATGTGTACAATGCTGAATGTCTACAAGTTTCTAAGGAGTGTAGCTCTTTCATGAAAAATATTATTAAGCCTTGTGAAGATGTAATAACCAGCGTTATTCAGTGGCTAAATTACTGTAGAGAAATGTTATCTTAAAAACATGCAAATCTCACATAAATGTGGCTCTTTTTTTATGAGAGTATTTTAGTCCAGCTCAAAGTTTCCGTTGCTTTGACGTTTGCCTCGTCACTGTTCTGAAGCATTCAGCCATGATGTGTTTACTTAAGCTTATCATCCAGAGCGGCTCTTTGGATGAGGTGCCATTACCCTCCATCACACCACGGACACAGTGGTCGGCTTAACATGGCTTCCGCCGTTGGCTGTGCAGGTAGCGGTCGGGCGTCCCTCCCCCAGGTCAGCTCGTGTGTCGTGAGGACGAACAGCTGTCAGTCAGACAGCAGTGGATTTCTGGAGGAGCCGTTTGTCCCCACTGCTTTACAGCAGTCTAGTCCTGGTCCAGCCTTTGACCTCAAGAAGGTGAGACGGAGCAAAGCACTTAGGACGGTACAGCACACGGGCGGATAAAATGCTCGGAATCAGGAACGCAGATCCGGCGCGTTCTCGGTTGTAAGGGCGGAAATTACTATATGGCTGTGTGTTAAGGATGCAAAATGAAGTAACTGTCACAATGTTGGAAAGTTATGATATACTAAAATCAAATGAATTTCCACACAAGGCCTTCTGTTGATCTGTTTGATACCTTAAACATGTGTGTGTGTGTGTGTGTGTGTGCTATAGGTGCTAAGTGCCATTTCAGGAGATAGTACAGACAGTCAGCAAAGGAGTGTAGATCAGCAGGAGATGGAGATCAACTCTTTAGATCAACAGAGCCCCGTGAGGCTGGTTAAACACACAGAATCCTCTATAACAGACCCAAATCCTGAGTCAGCAATAGAGCCCAGCGATCCACCGAAGACAGAAGGACACACAGCAGAGAGCATTTTACAGGAGGGTGATCAAACAGACTATCTGGGAAATGTAGATGCTGTGCAGAAGGACACTGCTCATGAAGATGTGGGAGTGAGTACTACAGCACAGGGGGAGTCAGGGAGTTCACCTCCTCCTGTGGTGCTGGAAGGTGATTGTCAGATGGAAATCAGGACTCATCAGGACACTGAACTGGAAGCAAAAAACAATGTAGTGGATGTTTTGGCGGAACCCGCAGAGGTGAATAATGCAGGATTGTGTTCGGGACGTTCTGTCTCCGTGCAGATGCACTCAGGCCTGACCTGCTTCTCTCAGAGCTCTCTGAGGAAAGACATGAGCCGCCCTCCTTCCCTCGATCGCACCCCCATCGGCGACGTTCAGCCCGAAACACAGCCATCCTCCCCTAGGTCCGGGTCACATGACAGCGAGGACGGCCCCCCAGAGCCCACCCGCTGCACCACCCCTCCCCCGCCCGAGCTGCCAGCACCATCGCCCCACGCCGCGCACTCCCAGGAGAAGCCAGACGGGATCCGGGGTTTCCGGCAGTACTCGCCAGCGCTGGACAGGCGCCCGTCCTACGGGGAGGAGGGGCCCTCGCAGGGCGTGCTTTGGCCCGCCTCACTGTGCTGCTGCTCCTGTGACCACCATTGCTCTTGCTGCTGCCAGAACCGGGCCGGGCCGCAGCAGAGCTCAGCTACCAGCCTGCCCGTGAGTCCCTGCCCGGCTCACACACCCACAGTGCTGGGCCCAAAGGGCTCACAGTTATGAGGCCATCAGCGGAGCTCCCGTTTCCTCTAGTGTAATTTGGGGCGAGCTGATATGATTTAGGGCAGACAAAAATCAATGTTGTTACGAGTTGTCCGCTTCCACTTCAGCGGTGGCTCAGAGTTTAAGTCTCCCTCATCATTGTGCCTATGGTAGGGCACTCGCCATTTTGTATTTCTCCAAAGAAGACAAATAGATGAGGAGGGAAAAAAATGTTCTGTTTTCTAAGAGGGGTGCTGATTAAAAGATCCGGAGGATGGGTTTGATAAATGGGCCGCATTTTGCATTTGAATAGCCCATTTGCATTTGAGGCGGAGATGCACTGGGATCTCTGGCCACTTCTCAGTGCCCACAGCTCCTGCATAGAGCAGAGATCACCCACCCTCATTCACAAAGGCCCTCAATACAAACGCCAGCTTGCTAACATGCCAAAGGGCCTAAGCTTCAAGTGTCCCCTGTGCCTTTCCCTCCACTCTCTCCCTCTCCTTCTGCAGTATTCTTTGGATGAATTGGAGGGCATGATGAGATGCATGAGGAAGTTCTGGAGGGTGTTGTCGGAGATCGAGCAGAGGCTGGAGGGCGAGCAGGCGTCTGTGCTCACCTCCATGTCAGACGCATACAGGCGGGTGCTGGAGAATGGCACTGCTGTGCTGTCAGTCTAAAGGATTCACCCCAGTGCCGTACTGAGTTAATACCCCAGCATAGAATTAAGGGGCGGGGGAGGCAATCATTAAATGAAATATATTATGCTCCACAGGTAAGGTTATGGAATCTGGTAAAGGTCTTTTGAGAGAACAGAGACATTTTGTATTTCATTGTTGAAGCTTTGTTTACTAGTTATGAGGCCTGTTATGCAAATTTTAGAATATTCCACTAGACACCTGTGTTATACTACTGCAGACCTCTCCATTTACTCCATAAACTGCTTAATTTTAGAATAATATATACCATTAAAGGGAATTCCATTAATAAATAACATTAATAATTAGCATTAAAGACTATTTATTTGTTACTCTTTTCTTTAGGAGCACTAGGAATTGCACTATGATACCCTAATGTCCAGAGTGTTATGTAATTTATATCTTATTACATTTTGATGTACCATTACTTACCAAGCAGTTCTCTAATGTTCTGGACAGTGTTCCCAGATTTGGTTTGCCAGTCTTTAGTGCTTCAGCATGACTTCATCACAGTAGAGGAATGTGCTGCTCGTGAGGGCGAGCCCATCCCTGCTCTCAGCATGGTCCTCTGAGCTGGACACATGCTTCAACACAACTGACCACCTTAAGGAGAAGGTCCTTTTTCCATTAGCTTTGAGGGTACAGAAGTCAGTAGACTTCTGGACAGTCCCAGACCATGTGATTTAAGACCATGCGGTTCAGTAGTTCATTGTGTCCTATAACAGAAATGAGTCCGTGGGTGTTTTTACATTTTTAAAAATGTATTAAATACATTAAGATGATTTTCCAACCACTTTGCAATCAACAGATTCTGCCTGAGTTACCATATTTTCTTCCCTTGTTTTTGTACCGTAAGATCAATACAAGATTATTTTTTCATTCAGGAATACATATTTGAAATTACATTAAGAAGCATTTTAAATAATAGAACTGTATAGATGTCACCAACAAATACTGTTTCTCAAGACTTGTTGTTAGTCTTTATATGATACAGTAAGTATCAGTATCAGTATCAGTACCAGTTTCTCTGTAAGCAGTGTCTTTAAGGGTCTCCAGGTGTTGAAGATGAGCTCCTCTTCCAGAGCCGAGGTGCAGGAAGTGCTGGAGCTGAGGGCAGCCGTCAAACAGGAAGCTGGCTTGTTGGAACAGCAGCTCACTGATCTGGTCCATGCCTATGATGATAGCATCAAAATGGTATCCAGCTTTTTTGCATTCGTTTTGTTTATTCCACATTATGAGATGTTGCCTAAATACAGTAAAACAGTCACATATGTGTAGTATTGTATACTGCGTAAAGATAAACAATAATTATATACTAGGTATATTATAATAATTAGAGCATGTGCAATTGTGTTTGTTTTAAATCGCTAAATGTTTTGCAGAAGTTGAACAGATTACTTAATGAGCAGTCCCACCTGTGCTCTGAGCTGAGCATGACTCCCTCAGCCACGCCCCTCAGAGGCCACGCCCCTACACGGAGTGTGGGCGTCCAGTGCTGCCTGCTGCCTGCGATGGACACAGAGTCGTCCTTCCATAGCAAAGACACAGATCATGTTCAAGATAGTGGGTGGAGCCCCAGCAGGAAGGCTGACAAGCTCGACTTTGTAGGATTTATCAAAAGTGTAAGGCTTTCATTCAGATGAATGCGTTCAAATCACTGGTTTAAATACATCCGATTAATCGTTAACTTAAGTGTTTAACTGCTGCATTTCTTTTCAGTTAAAGGATGTGTCCATTGGCAATGATTCACTGGAATGAACGAGGTTAGTGTCTCATTCAGTGGGGTCTTGGGGGGTTCTTTGTCAAATGTTTTAAGAAATGTTTTAAAACATTTAAAATCTTAAATGTGAAATAGCAAGGCAACATATGTAATATAGATTTATTTTTTCTCTTTTCAGTTCTTCGGTGTCATGAGTGAGGGAGGTTGTTGGATAGTGGTGTAGTATTTTGGTGTAATATTTCAATTTCAGTTTGAATATTTTATGAATTGATTTATTTTTTTAGATTAATGTGCTGAGAAATCTTGTAACTCTTCAGTCCAAGACCAATAAAGGGCAGTAAACGTAAGAGCCTCAGGTGCCCTTTTTATGATGTGGAGTCATGGATGTGTTTACTTCTTTCTCTCACATAAATGTAATGGATCAATAACAGGGCGACAGTAATCGGGAACATCTGGGCTTCAAGCTGCATGAAAGAAGAGAGCTCATCGCCATTTTGATTTTTTGTTTCACTGGCAATGTGAACAGAACAGATATGAAGAGAAAAAAACAACCCTAAACACACACATACACACACAGTCAGCTACTGGCCACTTTATTAGGTACACCTTGCTAGTACCGGGTTGGACCCTTAATCCTTAAGGATTAAGTCTTAATCCTTCGTGGCATAGATTCAACAAGGTACTGGAAACATTCCTCAGAGAGTCTGGTCCATATTGACATGATAGCATCACGTAGTTGCTGCAGATTTGTCGGCTGCACATCCATGATGTGAATCTCCCGTTCCACCACATCCCAAAGGTGCTCTACTGGATGGAGATCTGGTGACTGTGGAGGCCATTTGAGTACAGTGAACTCATTGTCGTGTTCAAGAAACCAGTCTGAGATGATTCAAGCTTTATGACATGACGCGTTATCCTGCTGGAAGTAGCCATCAGAAGATGGGTACACTGTGGTCATAAAGCGATGGACATGGTCAGCAACAATACTCAGGTAGGCAGTGGCATTGACACGGTGCTCAACTGGTACAAATGGGCCCAAAGTGTGCCAGGAAAATATCCCCCACACCACTGCACCACCACCACCAGCCTGAACCGTTGATACAAGGCAGAATGGATCCATGCTTTCATGTTGTTGATGGCAAATTCTGAAAATAACGTTTTTCCAATCTTCTGTTGTCCAATTTTGGTGAGTTTGTGCGAATTGTAGCCTCAGTTTCCAGTTCTTATCTGACAGGAGTGGCACCCGGTGTGGTCTTCTGCTGCTGTAGCCCATCCGCCTCAAGGTTTGACGTGTTGTGCGTTCAGAGATGCTCTTCTGCCTCGGTTGTAACGGCGGTTATTTGAGTTACTGATGCCGTTCTATCAGCTTGAACCAGTCTGGCCTTTCACCTCTGACCTCTGGCATCAACAAGGCGTTTGCACCCACAGAACTGCAACTCACTGGATATTTTCTCTTTTTCAGACTATTCTCTGTAAACCCTAGAGATGGTGGTGCGTGAATCAGCAGTAGATCAGCAGTTTCTGAGACACTCATACCAGCCCGTCTGGCACCAACAACCATATCACGTTCAATGTCACTTAAATCACCTTTCTTCCCCATTCTGATGCTCAGTTTGAACTGCAGCAGATCGTTAATGAGCACTTGGACAGGTGTACCTAATAAAGTGGCCGGTGAGTGTGTGTGTGTGTGTGTGTGTGTGTGTGTATATATATATATATATATATATATATATATATATATATATATCATACCACTATACCACCAAATTATTACTATTATTATTAATTATAGTAATTAATTGAAATGCATCAGAAAGACCTTAATGGATTTGATGTTTTGGGTTTTGAAATCATTTTCTGTGACGCATACAAAGTGCTGCACACGCCTAATTGAGGAGGAGGAAATACTTTGAACACAATGCTGCATTAGACATCAAAGCTCTCTTACTCTACAAGTCCCATCTCATTATATGCAAACAGTGCTTTGTAGCCTGTTACCCATGCTCCACACCCATGTTCTGCTGACGGATTGCAGACCACGACTGTGCATGCAGAGAACGTTCTGCAGAGGAACTGCGGCTAGTACATGACCTTTCCGGTGAGGCCCTGTAGGTTCTGCTCACTTGCATATCGGGTTCTTTTTCCTGTTCGTTGTTCTTTTGATTCTGCTTCTTCTTCCTTTCACGTCACTCAGGCCCGGTTCGCTGATCCGTGCCCCCGTGCCCCTGTGCCCCCCCACTCTCACCCGCCCCGTCCCTGGTCTTTGTACGACCACGATCCACTCAGCTTAATATGTTGTAATAGTAATTCAAACTGTTGAAATAGGTTAATTAGAGACCCTTTGATATTCATACACAACACATCATAAGGGCTCCTGTCACCGTGACAACTAGCGTTGATGTAGAAGGAGTTGCCAGGCGCCCCTCCTCTGTGGTACATAACCCTTACGTCTTTGACGTGGCCTGTCTGTCTGTCCTTGCTCTCTCTGCACTGCTGTGGTAAGTGTTGCATGCTGTCTGTCACCTCTTCCTTTCCACGCATTTTAGACAATTTTTGGTGTAATTTAACATTATGTGGGAAAATATAGTTTTTTCAAAATTATTTGTTATCAAAATATTTTTGTAAAATTAAGGGGAAACTTTTCTAGTGCATTGTAATCAATTTGACCAATACCATAATTACTACTTATGAACTGTCTTTACCGGGCTCAGAGAATATGCTTTAACATTGTCTTGGATTCGTTTTGCCTAACCCAGGGTCCGACAATGTAATGCATGCATGCGTGTAAGAGTCGGCTGTATGTATTGGGGTCTAAATAATGCATGTGGGTGAAGGAGAGAGAGCGGTGTTATCTGATATGTGAACAGACTGTCAGCATGTCTGCAGGCTGTGTGAGGTCATTCTCAGAGACAGCAGAGCACAGATTCACCAGGCAGGAGCCTCCACGTAAGTACTAGTGCGTCTGCATGTCTGTGTCTGTGTGTGCGTGTGTCTCTCCATTCGTCAGTAAAGACAAAAAGGGAACGGAATTCTGCGGGAGAAAATTAACGGGAGAGGGGGCTGGAATGAGACATGGATCTACCGGAAATCACAAAGGCTGTAAGAAATGGAGACGAGTCTCTCACAGGCAAGCCTTTGTCCTGGGGCATGGATGGTGTGTCGCCTTTGTTTGAGTGCACTCTCATGAAGCCCCATTGCTGTGTTGCCCAACAGATGAGGACATTGAAATGGACAGAGAGAAGCACAGCTCAGAGGACCACCGGCAGGACGAACTGGGACAAAAGAAACCTCGGCGAAAAGACACGCCTGTGCTCAGTTCCCCTCCGCTCATACCAGGTACATGGCAGTGGTCTCATTCATCTCTCACCCCGACTCGTTACCTTCAGCCTTCTGGCACTGTAAAACGTGTTCTTTGTTCACCAGGGGTACGATTAATGAAAGGAGAAACACGCCTGATTCACTTGGAGGATGAAGAGAAGGTGGAAAAGAAATAGCAATATTTTTAGACCTGGGAAGCATTGTGTGTGTGTCACTATTTTCTAACCGATATCTCTCTGTGTGTTAAAGCCTGTCCCAGTGTGTTAAAGCCTGTCCCAGTGTGTTAGTGAAACAGTTTTGTTGTTAATTCCCCATGAGACTTACAACCAAGAATACAAATTCCCCCAGACTTGTTTCATTGAAGCGTTTTCTTTTTTAATGAACTTTGTAACAAAAATACATATTACATAGCTATATACTACATATAATGTACAGTGCATACACTTTTGTGTGTGTGTGTGTTGTTTGGATTTGAACGCCGATGCCAGTGCTTTAAAATCGCATGTACCCAAGTGCTTTTGGGAGATCACCTTCCGCGTCTGAGCGAGATGCTCTGCAGATGTATGGCTTTCCCCCGGGCATCGGCGGGCTTGCTGTCTGCGTCCCTCTCCCTGTGCAGGGGATAGGAGTGTGCACAGTAGCTGGGTCTCTTAGTGTAGCGCATCATGTACCTCATCCTCCCACCTGCAAGGTAGAAGATCTCAGGGTGAGATGAAAGAGGATTTGGACATGACACTTGGAGAAGTGTAATCGGGCTGTTTTTCCGTTCATCCCCCCCACACACACTTCATATGTACCAGTGTTTGGGAACAGATACCAGATGCAGGAAGCACTGACGCAGCTAAATAAAGACACAGAGTCATCGTCTGAGCCCTTTAAGTTCCGATTTATTGTCACAGCAGTGCAATACTGGAGCATCGGAGCGAACAGGATCACATGACCACCTCTCCCTTGGTTTGTGATCATCCCCCCCCCCTCCCCTTTTGACATAATAAAAGGATGGATTTGATTGGGACATAGCGGATTTGACATGTATGGCTAGGTGTCAGTCTTACAAAACATACATATAAATTCATAATAATATGGCTTAAAATGTTCTGAAGAAAGTGAATATAACAAAAAAATATATAACATGAATGAATCTGAAAACAAAATGGATTTCAAGTGAATACAAACACTTGAAAGACAAATTTCATGATGCAGTACATACGACTACCTGTGGGTAGTGCCACTGAGCTATAAAACCCTTTTAAACAACGTCATTTCTGACACTACGACTTCTCATCCAAAATATAGGTAATGTCCTCTTTTTTCAGTTTGTGAGAATTAACTCATCAGTACCACTTCTAAAGAAGCAGAAAACAATACTCACAGAGGTCAACAAGCAGACACATGAATATGAGATTGACAAACACCTGGCAGTTTGCTAGTACAAAGCAGAACTAAGCAGAGGAAGGCAGTAAGGCAGTAAGTTCCACTGTACCGTATTTACTGCAGTTTCAGACTTGAAGTGGTTCACAGCGTTTGTAAAACTGAATGGCACACCGCACGATGCTACTGATCCCTGGTGCGGCAAAAGCCTGAAAGCACAAACATGCTTCACGTGCTTTACAGCAAGGGCTGACTGTGCTGCCATCATCCCACTTCTCCAAGTAACACAGCTTGCAGCTCAACATTCAGAGCCAAGCAAAACAGTAAACATACGTTTGTCACCAAGGAAACCGCCATAGCCAGATCTGTGTCAGCAGGCCGAGTTCGCTGGTGACAGTATATGAAGAATAATGATTTCACTCACATAATATATCAATATCAGTAGAACTGTCAACAGGTCGAGAGCAGTTAGATGCATGACCACGACATAGTGTCTAAAGGGAAGTTTCTGACATTCAGATCTGAGCATACTACACACTGTCACAGACAGAAAAAACAAGCTTGATGATAAAGCCTGCTTTGATGCATGATCACCCGCTAATGGAATTTGACATGGCTAATCGCTGAGCACACCGAGAGAAAATTAGCGAAACATTTGAACATTTGTCTCAGAAAATAGATACACGGGGTTGCTGGCACCCACAGACTAACACTCAGCAAGCATTCGATTAAAACACTCTCACCAAGAGAAACTCAGGATAAAAGGCTGATAGGTTGAGGTTCAGAAGGAACACATCAGTGGTAACATCAAATGAATTTAAGGCAACATTATTTTTAAGCATAATAAACTTCATAAAAATGATGCACAGCATATAACTAATTTATCTTCTTTTATCATTATTTGTTATCATTTGGGAGTAATGAAATAATTCAAATAATAAATCTATATTTCTCTTTGGTCAAGGCAACAATGACATTTTACACAGTGATTCTGTTGTCTATTTAAAACTCCACCATTATTAAAAAAAATAATTCTAACATTTGTGTAATATAGGAACATTGTCTAAAAATTTAATTTTGAGATGAGATTTTCCCTATAAATTGCTCAAAAGAAATTTCCGCTTCACGCTTATGTCATTATACAGCACCATCAACACAGGCTTTCAGTCACACTGAATACACG
Source organism: Brachyhypopomus occidentalis (assembly GCA_020368025.1). Lineage (NCBI taxonomy): Eukaryota > Metazoa > Chordata > Actinopteri > Gymnotiformes > Hypopomidae > Brachyhypopomus > Brachyhypopomus occidentalis. The sequence goes on along the minus strand of JAGXOD010000082.1, from coordinate 4,288,846 downwards.
CCATTACACTTTTCCTAAAACACAATGACCCCAGCATGGCAGGACAGCCTTGGGTATGATGTGGAACTGCCCCCATTTATTCTAAAAAAAAAGAAAAGGTTTTATAGCTTTGCAACAAAATAAATCCCAAAAAATCATTCTTGCTCTGTGATGTTGCAGGAGAAATAGTGGCATCTCAAAATGTTTAGGAATTTAATTAATTGCATTATATGGTTGCAACATATTATGTTTTTACCATTAAAATATAAACAGTCTGAGGAAGATCAGAGGAGCATCCTGAAGCATATGGAAATCAAACATCATATCCCGAACATTAGAGATCAAACATCATATCCCGGAACATTAGAAATAAAACAGAGTCAGTGAATTTGCAATGATGTGAACCATCTACATCACAAAAGACTAATGTTCACTGGTTCACTGATGACTGCAGCGTTTTAAATGATACATATACACAATAGTTTATAAATAATATTTTCTTCTTTATATACAGGAAATAGAGAATGTCAACAAAAATACAAAAAACAACAACAAAAAACCTTTAGTGTTAAAATCAGAAAGAACCCCAGATATATTGCAAATCCTGATCAACTGAAAATGACATCACTGAGGGAGGGGCGGAGCCAATGTGGCAGCACTTCACACAGCGCTACTGCTCTCTCAGTGTGGACCAATAGCCATACACATTCAGCCATTACATGTTCTCTCATGCTGCCCTGCTGAGTAAATGGCATCTTCTTTCACTTTTTTGTTTTCTTTTTTTTTTTAACCTTTTTTTTTTTAAGTATAATCCTTGCACATCTAATTTGTTGGCAAAATTTGTTTTGGCAAAATAGAAACTGTACTGTCAACTGTATGGAATCACTCAAGTTGACACTTTTTCAGTATTTCAGAGACTGAAAGTTGTGTGGAGAACTGCTCAAATATTCTTGTCTGTATATTCATTAATAGACACCAAAATTGAGTGAATTAAAGGAAATGGACATTCTGTTCTCCAGCCTTGATGACTGCTTCCTGTTTCTATGACCATAAGGACATGCTTCCCAAGCATTCAACACTGATCCTCCCTTCCTCTCCTTATTCACACTCTTATGATTATAACCACCAGGAGCAGAACTTATTTAGGGATTTGAATCCAATCTGTTACTGGTTTTCTGCTGTATCATTAATTCACATGTCAGTTCTCATACACTGACACAGAGCTGAATGTTTTCACCACATTTTGGACTTAGGAGCAAAAGTGCATTACAGAGCACTGCCAGCATCACTGTGTGATGGACACCGAGTCGACATTGTCCAATCAGAGGGCAGCTGAAGAGTTCTATCTCAGCCGCACCAGAGGAAACCCAATTCCACTTGTTTGTCCCAGTCTGAAGAGAGGTGATGAGTTTGGGCCTGGTGTCACCCAGCTTGTTTAAACTAAAGCCTGCAGGCAGACTGTCTTTTTGTAGAGGAGACTCCGCTACCTCAGCTGCTGAGCACAGAGCACGTTATTCCTATACAGCCCACACCACGCGCCCAGCAAACGCAACACTAGTAGCCTTATGCATCAGTGAAATAGAGAGGGAGTGGAGAGATCTTTTTAAACAATACACCTTCTAAACATCAGTGTGTGGTATATGTGCAACTAAGCTAATCTTTTGGTGGTCTGCTAGTAAACACATGAATATATTTTGCTTGCACAGCAAATGAAAGACCTCTGTTAAAACATACTACACAGTGTTTCTCTGGAATTATTCAATTTGTACTACCTCTAAATCTCTTTAACTATAGTATCTGTTAATCATCCTCATATTCATATATATATATATATATATATATACACACACACACACACACACACACACACATACATGAATATGAGGATATGAGGATATATATATATAAAATCCTGAAAACATGACCCCCACAACAACAACAGCAGCAATAATAATAATAATAATAATAAAAATAAAGCAGACATTTTTGTTGTTCAACCTTGAACATTAACATTCATTTCTGAGCTTGATGAGTTTGAAGAAGCTTACAGTGGGGATGGAGCCCAGGTGAGCTGCTTATGTGTCAGCCTCAGCTACCTCTTCCTCTCACTCTCTGGCCTGTGTCCACAGAGTTCTGGGGCACAGGCACCTATAAAGCTGTCTGTGTGTGTGTGTGTGTGATCTCTAGGAAAGGTCAGCTGTGGAGGAAACTATGATGGCCATAATGCTGTATGCTTCCTTCTGGCTTTACTGCTAACAGTCTGCCTTGCCTCTATGGCAACCCCCACTTGGCTGCTATGAGTGAGTTACCAGTAGGCAATGGCCTCCATGTTGTGCCTTAATCTTGTCTCACTGCAGTGCCAGGCCCAACAAAGAAGCCATAAAGACACATTGGTAATAGAAAATAAACAAAAAGAAGAATAACTAGGCAACAAATAAGTAAACAAAAAATTCCAATTGCAAAGGAATTTTCTTTTCCAAGTGATAATAAAGACACCACCAAAAAAAAAAACGTTTACAAAAAAAAAAAAAAAAAAAAATCAGAGTGACCACCAGATGGCGCCATGTTGCAGGAGTGAGGGGCTTGCCCAGAGGACGGCGTCCTTGTTGAGAAATGAAAGAGCGGTTAGTGTGCATCAGGCGCAGGGGCGTCTGCGGCACTAGCTGCTAGAGAGGCAGGTGAGCGTTCATGATTACTGTGCTCTTCGTTTCCATCTGTGGAGGAAAAGAGGAGATATATGGCACTTTTATTGGCACGAGCCCCCTGCTCCTGATCTGCTGGGTGGAGAGGTGAGGTGGAATGATGAAGGCCATTAGGAGGCTGGAAGTGACATTCCATGATAAAAGGAATATGCACACGAGTCAACAAATTTGAGGCCTGACTACATTAAAAGCACATTTCGGTATCTGCTGGTCGGCCCAGGGGATGGATTGGTTATGTAGATGATGGTGAGATAGGACTACCTGCCATGTGGCAACATATTGGACACTCTGAGGAACTTCTGCAATACCTTCAAACATGAGGATGAAGCAGGAATGAGCCAGTTGAACATCACTAGTAACATCACCCAGGTTTCCCCACTACGACAAAGCAAGTAAAACCTTCATCTGTTTGCTGTGATCAGTGACTTCAGTGACTAAAGATGTGTAAAAGATCTGCTGGCTGGATGTTTGTGAAGAATATGTGTGATGTTGACTCATGGCTGGGGTTGGGGGGGGGTAAGTGCTAGTGTTACCGTCTGGTCTCTTTGTGTCATTGTCGTCACTGTCAGGTGTGTCCAGCGTCTCTGCCACCTCCCCTGACATTCAGATAAGACACAGATCACGACAGGACAAATTACGTACACCGTGGCTGTGATGACTTACGTTAACCTCACAAGCACACGGTCATTTCTGCCTCAACGCGCTGCAGGACACCTTTGACAGTACAAATGGTGGACCAGCAGCATCCTGCAGTATTTCGCTATGTTAGGAAGCCCCATCACCAAAGATGTGATAAGTGGCAGTAGTGTTGTCAAAAATGACTTTAGTGCATTAACCTGTGTTGGTGTGTAAGAGCAGGAGTCAATATTCATAAACATTCTCCCTAGATCTAACCCTGAGAAACTCCAAGAAGAGGTTCAGATCAGATCAGAGAAGAGACGCGACTACTGAACATTTCTAAACGTACCGTTTCGTATTTGCTGTCTGTTGTCGGTGTCGCTGTCGGCGTTGACCTCTTTTGCATCCACCCCTTCATCAGCATGCTCCACTTTACCCCCATCTGCCCCCCCCGGGTCCTTGTTGCCCTGCTCTTCTTTGGGCAGTTCCGCGGGCTCCTTCCTCTTCACCTTGGCCCTGGTGATGTCTGCCCGCTGCGCTTTGGTGTCTCTCTCTCTGACGGTTCTGTCTTGGTCTGTGGATGGTGGAGCTTTCGCGTCTTTGCCTTGAGATTTCTCGCTTTTGTCTTTGTCCTGTGCCGTGTCTGCTTCCTCGCGTGTGTCCGCGTGGACGTTGCCCTCATCTTGCTTCCCCTCAGCTTCCTCCTGCTTGACCTTCTCCTCTAGACGTACAGGAAAGGAAAAAAACACACACACACAACTTTGCTAAAACCATAAAGTCATATCAAACATTCAGCTAAAGCATCTCTATATCTGTGAGGGGAGGTGTTGGCTCCTATGTGAGTGTCCACTGGCCAGGCATGAAGCCAGATCACCTTTAGTTGCCTGAGTTCTCCACGTGTCCCTGTTCTTCTGCACCTCATCGTTCCACGTGGCCTTGAAGCTCTTGAAGTCAACAGTGAGGATGGAGCAGTTGAGTGAACTGCTTCCCTCTGAGCCAGAGCTCTTCACGTTGGCACGCTTGCCATCTGTCGGAATGTTATTAAGGCTGTGGGAACACACAGGTGCGGTCACACAGATGTGCACAAAATGAACCCAGACACATTAGCCTCAGAGCTGTTGGAGGAGAGCATGCACTATCCAAATGGCCATGGGGCTGTAGAAGGGTCCAGCTCCTTAGACTATGCTACCAACAAGAGTCTGGATAAGATGCAGCTAAATAGAAGTAAACATGAAGAGACAAAGGAGCATGCAGTATCTACAAAACGCGCCACACTGATTTCATTTCGGAGTTCTGCATGAACAGCTTTTCATTCGTTGTGCGTACGTGTAAAGTGCATGGAAATGTAACTCAGATAGGAGGCGTGTGTGTGTGTGTGTGGAAATTGAGCCACCTGGATGAACCCAATCAAAAACACAAACATCCTCCATTATATATGACTATCCAGTTCACCTGCTACACCCAGTACCCAGCTCACAATTACAAATGAGCTTCCATACCTGCCAACTGTTTTATCTCTGCGGTAGATACTCTAAAGTTCTCTCTATTACGGCCACACAAATACACCGCACAGCGCTTAAACACGACTACCTGTGTATGACTTCACTCTCACGCTCCAGGCCGCTGTGACCACTGGGTCAGCGGACGTGGCGTTTGAACGATTCAGGTGTTCACACGCAGGGTAAACCTGGCTGGCGGACACCTGCTCTGCTCACGCGGTCAACCGCTCACCTGGATCGCCGGAAGCCCGCCAAGCCTGAGTGCGAGGCCTCGTCTATGAGCGGAGTCACGATTTTCTCCGTCATGTCCGTGAGCACGCTGAACGTTGGCTCCACGATGAAGTCGATGAAGCCTGGGTGGGGGTGGGGGTGGACACGAAGACACGGCAGCCATGAGTGCGGTGGGACCTACGGAACCGAACGCAGGCTGGACGATCACGGTGGATTGCGTGACTCACCGATCTGAGACTGAGCCACCATGGTGGACTTGCGGTCGCAGAGGGGCGAGAACACCAGGCCCAGATCTGCCTCTTTATCCCCCTGAAACACACACCCTTCATACAGTCACTATGGAGCCATGTGAGCAAGAATGTAATGAGATCTTAATTAAACAGTTCGGACATGTGAACAAATGTGTAGAGCTTGTTGTAAACAAGCATACAAGCTCTACTAATTCAATGTAATTTGTAACTGGAAGTATGTTGCTTTTAACTCTTATACATTGCCTGTTACACATGAAAAAAACATGCAAAATGTTACATGTAATATTAATATTATTACTGTATTCAAATTGTGCTAGATTCCTGGTGGAAGAACACTGTGTAATGTCATTTTAAAACAAATTATAAGTAACCAAATTAACATTTACACAGGTAAACAGAGAAAAAAACTAATTGAAGTTGCGTATATCTTCATGCTTAATTTACTAGTATTCAGCATTTTCTATGCATACATAAATGCCTTTTCTGCTTGCAAATGTGGCAGCTTCATTTGCAAATTATTGTGTCATTCCTGAAAAGCAATAAATCCAATTATTCTGCTTTTGATGCCCTGTGTGTGTCTGAAAGGACCCTGCAGTCCCCCAAGATGATGGCGTAACACACGCACACTAATTCCTTGGGATTGTGCTGCCGGGTCTCTCCTGCAGACCGACCTTCAGCGTAATGGCATTAAGTCGGCAAGTTTGAGAGATAAATTGGTTCATGGTAAAAATGATTTGTTTAGCAGTTTAGTTCATTGCTGCTGACATTTCTATTAATATGATTAGTGGTACTGTACCTGGAATTGCACTGATTAGATTTTGCCTTAGAACGTCAGTGAATCAAGGTTAATGTTTGCACTCCCATGAAGAGAAGCATGAACAAAATGCGTTTTCCTCCCCATCTGCTTTTTCATTTCAGCAGATGAGATGTTAATTCATTTGTTGAAGCATCATAAACATCCAGCTCTAGAATCGTACTTCCATAGATCTACAGTTGGATCCAATTTGATCTGGCTAAAAATTAAGTTCAGCGGAAATGATCTCCTGATGTTAGTGTGCTGTGGAACCTGCAGTGCATTGTGGGTTGTTGGGGCAGTCTGAGACAGTATATTTGTGCCTATAGGAGTCTAATGCACATACTGACATATTTCTTAGCTGGGGTTCTAGCTGCCATGATTCTGTAGGAGTACCCAGCTACCAGTGCCCTCTGGTAAAATATTGAACTGTCAAGCCAACTGATGACTCTGTCTCTCTACACCATAAAACACTTCATACTGTTCTTAGAGCAGAGACAATTTTATTCAGCCTCTTCATTACTGGTGGATCTGGCACCACTAAAATTCCTGGAAGTGGGTTGATTGGAGTAGCTCGTAAAAAGAGCACGATGATTTCCCACTGGGGATGGATTATGATTGAATAGGAACAAGAAGGCATGTTGACCAGTTCATCCGCTGCACTGGTGTCTGGGAAGTGTGCGGAACCCCGAGGGAACAGCAGGACCCCGAGCAGCTGCAGGAACGTGTAGCCTGGCTTGACCCAACGGTCACAGTGTTATATACCAACAGAGGGACATGGCACGGTAGTAAAAGCTAAAGAAATCATGTGTATTAAAAATGTCCGACATTGAAGGCGTCTCGTCATTATTATCACCCGTCAAGGTCATAAATAGCTCACATAAAAAGCAAACAAATTCACAAGCAAAACAAACAAAAACAAACGCACAGAAAAATAGAAGTGGACACAAGTTGCAACAGGAACGGTCCCGAACCTGCCAGGCCCAGACACAGTCTTCAATCAGCACTGTCCCGTTCTGTCCCGTCCTGTCCTGTCCTGCTGCCGTTTGCGGGACAGGGGCCCTTTCTCTGGTGCGGTAGAACAAAGGAGGGCAGACAGACACTGACCTGCCTAAAGAACTCCTCCAGCAGTGAGGTGGTCCAGCGGTTGTGCAGGTCCCACCTTTTGGCAGGGTGGCTGATGTCAGCGGTGTGCAGTAAGAGGGATAAAGCTTTTGGTTTGTCGATCCTACGGGAGGGGAGACGACCGGCACGGGTCATAATGAGGCTGGACATGGCACTCAGCATCACATGTGCTTAGTTATGGTGTCTCCGCGACAGAGACGGCACGGGTCATAATGAGGCTGGACATGGCACTCAGCATCACATGTGCTTAGTTATGGTGTCTCCGCGACAGAGACGGCACGGGTCATAATGAGGCTGGACATGGCACTCAGCATCACATGTGCTTAGTTATGGTGTCTCCGCGACAGAGACGGCACGGGTCATAATGAGGCTGGACATGGCACTCAGCATCACATGTGCTTAGTTATGGTGTCTCCGCGACAGAGACGGCACGGGTCATAATGAGGCTGGACATGGCACTCAGCATCACATGTGCTTAGTTATGGTGTCTCCGCGACAGAGATACACACTCACGCTTCTGGTTGCTGCAGGAAGTTCTTCATGGCCTTGATCTGCTGGAAGTGACAGGACATATCTGTGGCCAAAACCATCTCAACCACCAGGGTCCGCAACTCTCTGAAAGCAGAAAGAGGAATTTCTTACGGCTTTATCTCATCACTGCTTAAATTGCACGTGTGGTATGTAAGTGTGTCTTCTCACCTCCAGTCATCTTTAGATAAATTATAGAGGATGTTCATCTCATCATCGTCTTGCAGGAGGCGATAAGCTGCACTCACATGATGATTCTCTTGCACTGACCGGTCATTGTACAGTATGGCTGAGTCTGATCTAATAAAATGCATAAAACATAATATAGTAGGTGTTCTTCATATACTAGGGCAAAGGAAATAACTGAATTCTGTCCTTAGCAGCAATACAAATGTAATTTTATACCTGGTTTGTATATGGAAGTTGTTAGTGGTCCCAGTATGTTCATAATCATGTACTGCTGCTGCAAATATCATAGCGAAGATTTCTAACTCTGTAAGCCAGTGCTGCAAGGGAGGAAGAGCAGCACTTAAAGGCTCCATATAATCTTGCATCAAAAATACATCTGTGGACTACACAGTGTCCCGGACTCACAGCTCTGGGCACATGGAGCTCTGATTTGTGTCCCTTTCCTTTTGCATTATTCTGGCATTTGACACAACTGAACAGCTTTTCCAGTTAGCTTGCGATTAAATTGAACATTAGAGTAAACTCTGTTCCGGTGGGATTCTGCTTTAGTAAATTGAAACGAATACATTTATTTCCAAAATAATCAGCAGTAAGAAAGTCAACAATATTCAGTAAAAGAATGAACAGATATGTGTTCATTCATGTGAATCAGTTTCCAGTCATATATTTCTCAGCAAGCTCTGCCCTCGTGCAGTATCACAGCTATAACCACAACCATAATATTCTTTTGATATGAACTGAAGAAAATGACATTATACTCAGTGCATCACTATTGTGCATCAACATGTCCATTTGATGGCAACACACATCAGTGTGGGGTTAATGACTTTAACAGTGCCAGGCTCCATTTGGTCAGAGTCAGGGGAGATTAACTCCCAATCAGAGCAGCGTGTGGTTGGAGTTGCATGCCACACACTGCCGCCCTACCCCACATGCTTGCACACACAGGCGCTCCGCAATGTCAGAATGGAAAAATGGCATGGACTTCAACCTTATGCACACACACACACACACACACACACGGACATGCTCACATACGCATGAACGCATGCGCCCACGCACGTGTATGTACACACACACGGATGTGTATGTACGTATACACACACACACAACCCGTGGCTGTTCTTACCACCATGCCAGTCTTGAGCAGAAGGTAGTGTACTGTCTGAGTGACGTCCGCTGCATGGATGAGATTATGGTAGGGGTTTTTGTGTTTACTGTAGCCAACCTCCAAAGCCTCGACAAATGACACCAGGGCAGAGATGGGAATCTGATGGGATTTTAAAGCAGTACAGAGGGAAACCATTTAGAACTGTGACAACAGGTACCGTCAAATCTGATTGCCACATTTCTGGCTTGGTATGAGTATTATAAAATATCCAACTATGTTTGTGATGAACCCAATAGGTTGTAATGCAAAGCCCCAGAAATCAATTTCTACCTTTTCTTTCTACGAGTGATGTACAGAACCTCCACACACGTGTCAAATGCATGCAATATAGAATCTAAATTGTCAGCAGCTTACCTTGAAGCGGCTGATTAAGTCATATCTGGTAAGAAGCTCATAAAATATAAATTTCAGTGCATGATCTCCACTTGATTCATTTAGCGCAAACACATCAAATGACCAGGTATCCACATGCTGAAAAAAAGGAACAGTTATTTTAAAACAAATCTAAAAATCTTTATCTATTATAAAATTATATTATATCTGCTCTGTGCTGACACCACATTCAGGGAACAAAAATATTAGGAGTTTGATAGTGAAATGAGTGATAAAGAAATAAATCTAAGAGGTCATGTCCTTATGTACAGTATGTGTGACTTCTTTATTGCAATGCTACATGGTGTATTTTATAGCAACAGCACGTTCACACACATTTCCATATATGAGCCTAGCCGTTATTTGCTGAATAGCCGATTGCCATTACGATCAAGACTTTGGAAAAGGAGAAAAAAAAAAAAAAAAAAAAGAGTCCACAGTCCTACGTGAACACACACTGCGCTAGCCCTGTAGGAGCTGCTGCACTCGCTAAATGAATTCCAGTCATAACGCGCGAGAGCAGCGCGCCACCACAGATGCCTGTGGCTAATTTATTGAACTTCTCCCTTGCTCTGAAATAAAGTTCCGTATATAGTTTTGATAGGGCTGGTAAAAGTGAACATCGGAAATATAGCACATTAAAGATTTAAATTTCGAAATTGGAAGTTTTCTCCTACGCTCAGTCTTTGTCAGAGACGAGAGGTTGCGGAGGCCCTGGAGGTCTACGAGAGAGGGGGGTCAGTCTAGCACCTGCAGATAAGTGCTCTCGCTGACGTCTACAGAACAGGGTCCACCGGTCACAGGTGCAGGAAGGAGGACATAACTGCCCAAAAGACACCCGTCCAACCCATGACCACATCATGGGCATGTCTTCACTGGTCATGACCAGGAAGCTGATTCTGAATATGTCAACCCTGAAGGTTGTGTAGAGAACATGGTGTAGTGTCAGTCTCCTCGCCATGTGTCTTGTTGTGGATATTTCATATTATCCAGGTGGTGAAGGGAAAGATCGATTCTTCGTTTCAGCTTGATTAAACAGGTCTGTTTGTGCAGCCGAGTCTCTGATGCAAATAGCTCCTGTGAGAGCAGCTATTGCACACCAAGACAGGGCCCTGCACACATATACCACTGATTTTATTAGAAGAAACATCTTTAAATACAGAAACCTTTCCAGCTGCAAGTTCACAGTTGGAGACTATAGCTGACTGGGCAGAATTTGTCAAATCTATCCTCAATCGCCATGACCGTATTGAGGAATTGTTTGGGCGGAAGACCATTTTTATAGAATTGTTAAACATTTGTACAGATGTTGTCAACAACTGACACACCCAGTCTACAAATTTACACTGTTAAAAAACACAAGCTAGGTAGACCTCAAAGTGTAAGTGGTTAAATAAAGTGGGTGGTGGGAATATTGTAAAAGTGTTTTTTTTTAATCCAATAGTTTGTGTATATTGCTCATTATATAGAGGGGAGCAGATTCCTGCTATTTTATAGCTGATGCTTTGGCCCTGACCTTGAGCACTGTGATGACGTTGGGTGGATAGCTTAATCCCACCATGTTGGACGTCCTGCGGTACATCCTGTCAGAGGGAGAAAGATCACACACATTAGGAGGAATGTTGTGCTTATGGAGAGGGAGACAAGGACAGAGGGAGCAGGAAAGTCCCTCGTTAGGAGGGAACATGTAATGGTTGCAGCCCTCCATGCTGGGGAATATCGCACCGGGGTACGACTGGGCTCCTCAGCGTCCCCTCCCTCAGCAGGGTTATGGGTCTCATGCTTCAGTGTAATGGTTACTACACAACACTGAAGCTCTGCTCGTACTGGCCGTGTGTCGCCGAGCGCACGTGTCCGCCACACACACACACGCACCTCTCCACAAATATCCCAGCCTGCACGGCGTGCACGATGCTGCGGAAGCGCGGCTTCTCCTCGGAGCGGCGCAGCATCAGACCCATCTGCCGTGTGAAGGTGGAGGCCAGCCAGTCACGCACCTCCGACGGCACCGAGTCGGACTGGATGTCACTGAGCTCATCCTCCGTGTCCACCAGTCGCCTGCAGGCAAACACACAGGAGACATCAGTGCCTCTGAGTAATAACCAGGCAGCCCATGTCGCTTTAAATCATGTCTAAAGCTGTTCGAGACATCATAACTAGACAAGTGCTTCAAGTAGGGGAATTCACATAAGAAAAACTGAGAAAATGCCCAAAGATTTGTGGTTAGATCGGGACACCAGGTACATACAGTGATTTAACTGTCTCTCCTTCTCTGACATTAAGGCTTAGAGTGGAGCTCAACAATGAGGCTGCTTAGGACTTTCAATGCCTCTGGCACTCCAGATCTTTGCATTTCCGCAATAGCAAATATATATATATAGAGAGAACTGATGCATAACTAATGTAGATCTTACGAGACCATTACATTTAAACTCCTAAGGTAAATGAAGGCACACGAGTCCTGCATGATCCACATTACCGTGTCTCCTCGATGTACACCGACTCCAGCACCGACGCTGCATACTCGAGGTTCTTCTTTAGGTCGACCACAGAAGCCTCGCCACGTTCCAGCTGCTTCACCAGACATCGCAACCTGAGGTCAAACAGACAGACACAACGTTATTAGAAATAAAAGACAAAAAAAAAAAGATCATGGTCATTGTAAATAAAAGCCACAAGTAGTGGGTTACTACAACTTACTGCCTCCACTCAACACCCCTTAAGGGAAACCCCTTAGATGTTAAATAGCTTGCTGTGTGACCACCACAGGGTTTTTAAGGAGGCCAAAACCCATATGCTAGGTGTCCGAGAAACAAAAGCCCCCCGCTGATATGATACAGGAAAACGTTCTAGCAACGTTAAAACCAGAAGACAAAAAAAACCAAAGGCCAGGGGAAGAGCTGGCTGCCTCAATGAGTGAAACGGCAACAAAAATAACTGTCCTAAAAGATAATAAATGGAAAAGAATGAAAAAAGGATGAAAATTCCCACTAATCAAGATACCATACCAGCTGACCTGTGACACGAAAACACTCATCAAAAGACTCAGCAAGAAGATGCTGTGAAGTCAGCCTATATAAAGCCCTCAAGGCAGGTGTAGCTCATTCAGCCTAATTAGGCTGGTTTAGCAGATCGGCTCCCTCTACTGGTGGCTGGTGGTATAGTCCGGGAGCCAATCCTTACACCAAGTAGTGGGTTACTACACCTTACTGCCTCCACTCAACACCTGTGACTCGAAAGTCAGTGTCATATTGTTGTTACATACATGAGCATGAATTTGCAAATTGTATTCACATGTCTAAACACTGCACATCAACATGGTAATATTGCCAAATATATAAAGCTAATATACAGTAGCATGTCCATCCTGCTGATGACATGGCCACAAGGTACAGTCTGTCAGACACACACTTCAAAGCAGTGGAGCGTCCGGCCGGGCGGGCGAAGGCTGCGTCTCAGCCAGGGGGCCAAACGTGCTTTTCTCTTTATTGCTCTGTTTTGCAATGGCGCTGTGTTTATGGGGCGCATGGGGACACTTGGAGGTTGACGTCTTTGGTGACGTGGGGGCTGGATCACAGCAGTGAGGGGGGGCTTATGTGCTGATCTGTGCCGCTGGCCAGCACGCGTGTGTTTACCAGCACGTGAGACGAGAAAGGTTTGACCCACTTCCTCTGCTTGGGCCCAGAGAGTGAGATCCCGGCAGGGGAAAGAGAGAAAAATCATAAGCTGTGCTCTTCAGATGGAGACGGGTTAACCCTTTCACGCTGCTATTTCCTGTGCAAACTGAACTGAACGTCTGCACACACGTCTGTGTTGACCAAATCCACAGCCAAGATTTGGTGACCTAGATACATAAAGTACAGATAGTTTTCTTTTAGACTTGCATTTATTACAGACTGACAAGAAAAAGGAGATAAGAAATTGAAAAAAATTGGAAACATAACTTCATAAAAATGCATAGATTGAGAAAGACGCAGTGCTGATGGTTGTTCTAGACCTCCAATGGCAGCTGTCTGGATGCTGGGGGAAGGGCCAAGGGGAGGGGCCAGAGTAGCAGGGGAAGGGCCAAGGGGAGGGGCCAGAGTAGCAGGGGAAGGGCCAAGGGGAGGGGCCAGAGTAGCAGGGGAAGGGCCAAAGGGAGGGGTCAGAGTAGCCGGGGAAGGGCCAGGGGGAGGGGCCAGTTTATCAGGTCATGTCTGAGTAGGGTAGCTCAGTTATAGGCCTTTCGTGTCTCTCACAGGCCTTTTCATGTGGATAGACTGCTCATGTTTGGCTGAGGAAAGGAAGACTGGACTGGGGTTTGGAGGATGCTTGAACAATGTTATCAAAACCAGCAATACGAGAGGAAACACCTTCCCTCCCACCATCCCAGAGGCATTCGCTCGCCCAAACAAACATGCAATCAATGCCGCAAGTCAATGTTGTCCTATTAGAGGATTAGTACTTCCTGAGATTTGTCCGGAGCAGCAAAGATAAGGCGGGATGCCTTTAGGTACACGGCACCTCCACCACAACTACACACGACCTTCCTTACCGAGATAGTGAAAGGAAAAAGCTATGGCAGATGGTCATGATTAGTCTGTATTGTTATTGCTGTTGTGTCTGGGTTACTAGACTATGATTAGACAGACTATTGAGGAAAATTTATTTAGCAATGAATGCTTTTCTCACTGGGGCTTTCGCTGCGATACACTTGCAGGTAGGAGACATGGGGTTTAAAAAGCCCAGAAGACGTGGGCCATTGTTGATTGAATGTGCTGCGATACATGATTGTGTGTGTAATTGTGTGTGTGTGTGTGTGTGTGTGTGTGTGTGTGTGTGTGTGTGTGTGTGTGTATGGAGAGATAGAGACATGTGTTTCCTCAGTATTGATCTTCCTGCAGTACTTTCTCTCTGTGAGGAGGCTCTTGTCTTTGACAGCTGATTGCTGTTCATTCTTATTGACTATGCAATACTTGATGAGAACAACACAATTAATATCATAACACAATACACACTGTATTGTACTATAAAACACAATTACGCATATAACTACTTCCAACAATTTTAAAAAACAGCATTCCTGAAATTACTTTTTAAGTAAAAACATGCAGTTTTACGTATATTTTTTTCTTCAAAGGAACATTTCTGAAGACTAAACTGTTAGACTAGGCTAAGCTGATAAATCTGAAGGATGTCTCGATGTTTTTATTTCACATGTTGCTCATCGTTTGATGTGAGGAGCTATGTGGCAAAAATAAATGGCACTTGTGCCCTATCAAAGTGTAAATACTGTGACCTAACAGGCAGGGGCAGCATTTAAACAAAGTTTGTAGAAAGTATATGTGCTTACACCTTTGCGGCCATGTGGTGTGTCATTGAGAGAACTGGCAGGCCCAGGAAGCCCCTCCCCTCTACAGTCGGATAAAGGATGCGCAGTGATGAAGCCTCTGGGAACAGACTGAGAGGAGTCACTGCTCTCTTTCTGTTTTTCACACTTCCCTCCTGTTTCATCATGAGGCTGCAGACTCACTTTTAATCCTTCCCATCATGCCCACTGCTGCTCTGTCCTCCTTCCTCTAAATTTTCCTCTCCCACCATCCTTTCCTTTGACTTCTATCCTCTCCCTCTGTCTGTCCATCCCTCTTTCTCTCTCTACCTCCTTCTCCTTGTGTTCTTTGGCCGTCCCTCTCTTTCTATACTGCAGTGGAGTGCCATAGGCATGTTATCACTATTTGGCAGTATGTAGGAGCTCTGGACTCTAACGGCCAGCGCTAGTCTTGGCCGAGGCGGCTCCAGGAACACCGCGACCATACTCACATTTCTGGACGCAGGCCGTGGATCTGGCTGCCACGATGGGGCAGGCCACCATTTTTCACAGGACAAGCAAAACCAGTTTATTTCGGATCGGAGTCTGACCATTGACACGAAACTGGGCTCCCGGATATTCGGAGCGCAGGGTGAGGGGAGAGGGGACAGCACTGCCGGCCTGCTTTATGAGAGACGGTATAAAGTGATGAACTCCAGATCCAGCTTTGTCAGGCGCTTGGCTGCAAATGCCGTGGAGGCTGAAACACGAGACCAGAAACGTCTGGCCATTAAAACGCTGAGGGCCGGAGAGCCCTGCGTTACGAGGCTGTGCCGTGGCATAAAAAGCCCATTTTTCGTGCTGACTGGGCTGCTGGAGGTGACCTTGCATGAGCTCACGGGCTCACGGTTTGGGAAACAGAGTGCCACATGTCCTCCTCATGCTCCGGAACCACGGAGCTTGCTCTGATGACGCAGTATGCGGACTGCGTCAGATGACTGGCACGTGCAGGCGTGGAGACATATGTCCGATCCGTGGGGGAGGGGCAACACACCTTCCTGCCTCTTCGAAAAGAAGGCAGGATCACAAGGGCATGCTGGGAGTCAGGCTCTGACCAATACAGGGCTTAACTCTCCGGCAGGATGTTGTCGATGTAAGACGGAGCCTGGGTCACCGCTCGTGCTCCATCTCGTGGTGCGTCCCACAGGGAACTGAGCGGGAACAGTGCTAAATTGGGCCTGAGGGAAAGAAGCGCACAACAACAGACGGTTCTCCCACTGTGGGTTGCTTCCTTAAACATCCTCATAAATAATTCTGCCCGGTAACAGGTGACTCATGAGTTGAAAAAAAAAGAAAAAAGAAAAAAAGAGCAACCATCCAATCTCACTTCAACACATCATACTTTCTGGCAGTATCAGGCCATGGACTCAATGCACAAGTGTCGGGAAGCTTTTGAAATGACGGTACCACGAGCATTTACTGTCACCAGTCATCAGCGTTGTCATGGGTCTTTGGTCATATCCGGGGAAGACCTTTCTAGAATAAAGAATAAGTGGATAAATTTATATATTAAAAATATGTTCCACATCAGTATGCTGCTGGCGTTTGTGTTACATGATTGGGACTTGAAGCTAGTGCTCATCCAGCCCAGGGTCAGCTGTGAGTGCTGCTAACCCTCAGGCCGGGTCAGGGAGGGGACGGAGTTAAGCACAAGGCACATTAGCGTATTTCTTCATGGCAGACTGTACAGCATGCCACTAAAAAGTCATGGCATATGACGCAGGAGGACACACATAACTTGCATGTCTGCGGGTGGGTGTGTGCGTGGGTGTGTAACCTAATGTCGGTGAAAGCACAACAGAGCATGTAAAAGCCCTTTAAACCCGTTAATCAGACTCCTTGCAGCTGGCCTGCGTGTTTCAATAGTCCCTCTTTAACTTCAGCCTAATTGGATTCCGCCAGAGTTACTCGTGTGCAACGGAAGGCAGGAGCAGACATCAAATCCGTCTGCTAAAACCATTCAGTCACAGGCCACCAGGCTTGAGACCAAACCGCAGTGCTTAGACATGATTTGGATTGTTCAACAGTGCTGAAACTGCTCATAAGCTCGTCCACTGATAACACTTCAAAATTTCATTAGCTTTTTGATCCCCCCCCGAGCACGCTTCATGTAAAGTCACTACCCTCTGTTGAGTCATTGTGCATTTTTCATACCATAAAGACAAGCTCCTTATAATTGAAAATGAACATCTGACATAAGAATCTGTTAATCCATCACTTGATGCTCATTTTACCACAGACTGGTAAAATCCCCATGTTTGCACGAGCATCAGGACACCTCACAACGGAGACGCCGTTTCCTGGCGAGAGCTGAGCAGAGGAACCAGCCAAGAAGCTGCTGTTGTAAAGGCATCAGTACTGAGGGAAGTGAGAGCAAAGAACATCGGAGGAGCTGCTGGTCTCCTCCACAGCCTGGACCATCTGATGCATTTACGCATTCGATTAAGAGATAGCAAATTGAAGGCAATTGGAAGGCGCAAGGTGGAGAAGACACTATGGAGGTGTCTGCAAAGTGAAGGAGAGATAATAGCCCCAGTAAGACTTGAGAAATGTCATCCTTCAAAATAGGTATTTACAGAGCTAATGAACATGCTTACCTAATCATGCCCATTAATTGCAAAAAAATAAATAGATTTCTCATTTCCTTATAAACGTAAATCACACAAACGCACAACGCATTCACAAAATGTTTCAGGCACAAAACGCTTTTAATTTTTGCATGTTATAGACGCATTTTCAGCTAAACAAGTTACAAATTATTTCTTATTGTTATAGATTAGTCACTGCCAGTTTCCAGGAAAGATTTTTCATTAAGAGCCACACGGTGGCCACCCCTGCTAGGGGGGAGCTGCTCCTGGCGAAGGAGAGGAGTCACGCTGGTTTAGCAAATGCCCAAATCCAGACACAGAATCACTGAGGCCTCATACCAGTGGAATCACGGGTCCCCTCTTAATAGGTTTGTTAGTTCACTGGAACCAGTACCGGTTCCACCATCTGCACTGACACTTTGTTGATGGAAAAATACAGAGAGGCCTGTGAAGTTAAAGAAGACATTGTCTTGTTGTGTTTAAGTTAAGTTAAGTCAAGCCACATTGTCAATTTCACCCCAATCGAAATTTGTCCTCCGCATTTACCCATCTGTGCAGTCAGAACACACACACACACACACACTAGTGATAACTAGGGGGCTGTGGTGCACACGTGCCCAGAGCGGTGGGCAGCCCTAGCCCGGCGCCCGGGGGAGCAGTTGGGGTTAGGTGCCTTGCTCAAGGGCACCTCAGTCATGGCCTCAGGCCTGGGAATCGAACCCACGACCCTCCGGTCACAAGACTGGTTCCCTGACCACCAGACCATGACTTTAGGTCTCACAAATGCCTCTAGGTTCCGCTTAAACTTTCACTACTCCAGCACCATGTTCCACGAAGGTGCCAATTACCATAATAATTGCACTCCGAGAGTCACTGCTGGGTCTGGAACATCAGATTGGTATCAGTTCAAGAACAAACAATAGAACAGCACTATCCTGGCAGCCCTTAGCAATGAACATGCCAGTTATATAAGCAAAGGTGGTATGCAGAGGCCTTTTTTACCAAGACTGGAGTGTGATAACCTCCAAATAGACACTACTACATCCATCTCAGTCAGAAGGTGGACACTCCAAAGATTAGACAGGCTAGGCAAGAAAGAACCTTAACCCCCCCCCAAAAAATCAAGGTCTCTAGTGTTGAAAAAGTGGAAAGTAATGCACAGATTTATCACTCTCTGGAATCACTCATCCATTCCAGAGCAGACAGTCGAAAGTCTGAAGGGGAAAGGGGAAAAAAAAAAAAAGTCGAAAGGGGAAAAAAAACTTTGTAACTTCAAAGACACTAAATCCATCTAGAAGACCAGGCAAGGGTTGGATGACATGAAAGTGGACAAGACTGGGTTGCCTTGAAGGTTTAAGGTCTGGATATACCAGCATTCTGTCCTGAGTCTTTGGCATAGAAGCTCGGCAGATGTGTGTGGACATGGCACGGCGTGCTCCACAGGTTAGGCAGCACTGCCATGGACAGAACGGCCACGCTTGGCCATGCGGAGGAAACAATGGTTCTTTGTACAAAAGATGTTCAATAGCTAAAGGGAAAGTGGACTTAGCCGCGTCAGTCAAAGACCGTCAAATCACATTTGCAAAAGCCAGTAAAAGCTGCATTAACCAGGAGCTCAGTCAGACCTCCTCACCAGCCTCTGATCTGGACAAGCTAAAGGTCCCAGCATATGCAATAACAATGCAATGGTGTGGTCAGATATCCCAACCGCAACAATCTACAAAGCAACTGGTCATGTTGGAGTTGAACATGTCCCGGGAAGATCATGTGGAGGAGGCCAGTGATAGGAAGCATGTTGCTACCAGGAAGTGGTAGAAGACTGCAAAAGGCAAGGTTGTTGTTGCCACTGTGTGTCTGTGGTCACTGGCTGAATAGACTTTACAGGGCATTCGCTGTGAAAATCACTCACCCAATTTGGTTTAATCAGAGAGATAAAGAGGAAAGCTGTAAGATCTGCAACTGAAGCTACAGATTTTGTTGGTGATTGCTGATTGGATTGCTGTTGGTGGAGGCCACCTGGACAAAGGTGTCTGATATTAAAAGATCTGATGACCCCAGGACGCATTACTGATGCTGCAGCCCAGAGTACCAGCAGGATGTATTTAGATCATCTTTATTCGTCATTCTGGACGTTACATTTAATGGAACTGACTAAACTGCAGACGCACCAGGCAGAAGCCATTAATACAGTGCACCACTGCCTGAATGAGAGAAGGAGAAAGGAATATTCCCCATACCTGCTGCCTCCTGCTAGCCTCCACAGGGTTAGGGAGGGAGGGGTCTGAGATGTCCAGCTAGCCACAGAAGAACAACAAGAAGACTCTCTCCCTGTGTGCACTCCACTCCCACCATCTTGTCTTCCTGTATATGTCCTCTAGGGTTGTGGACACACCTCCAGCACTTGACTCCACACCAGGCACTGGTCCCTGCCTGTCCTGTGCTATAGAGGATGTGCCATCCAGCGTGTTCATTTAAACCCCTCTGTATACTTCTCCCTTTGTCAGTCATTGTCTTTACAGTGCCTGGACTGTCGGTCACATCTGCTGTGCTCTTCATCAGTGAGCGCGTGTTGATTGTTGTGCTTTGTTGTTGTATAAATGTCTTCCTGTCCCGGGATGCGTGCCTGCATCTAATCCTTCTTACCTTGGCGCGTGTCACGTCACGGAGTACAAATGTCAGATCTTTTCCTCGTCAGAGCTGTGTTCTTCACTTTGTAAATGCCAAGGTTGAATGCCTGTTCTGAATGCCAGTTATCTTACAGATACGAGTGAGCCACCTTGCTTACAGAGACAAGGTGAAAAGACAAAACAAAAACAAACGTGGGATTTGTCTGAATTAATGTGGCAAACATTCCTGGTGGGCTTGATGGAGAGATTAATGACATTAGTGCACACAGTACATGGTCAACAAAGATCAGAGAGAGACATGATTCCCCCTGGCACGACTGCAGTCTGCTCATACCTCTGGCACTGCTTCATTTACTGTGTTTATTTGACTTTTTACTTTACTGCACTTTTCACTGTAGTCCATGCATATATAGTAGCAAGTGTATTCATGCATGATAGTGTCCAGCAGCAGCAGGAAGAACTCTGACCTGTATAGGAGCATCTGCTCATGTTTGGACATGCCTCAGTATTAAAGCAACTAGCTATGGTCCAAAATGGGAATACCACTAGACATTATTTAAACTCCACTCAGCATGTTTTTCGCTCACTGACGACAAGACTGCAGGTAAACCTACCCATATAAATATTTGCTCCAATATATGGCATTATGTCATTATGTATAGTATAAAAGCAGATCCCCTAAATATTGGCTATATATATATATATATATATATATATATATATATATATTCTACCACTGAAGCAGGAAATTCCGATATTCCAAATATAGGTATAAATCTTATGTTGCAAATTTTAGAGGTAATTATCTACATATTGTGTAGTAACAGCATTTTTTATGAATAACTAATTGATATATCTGATTCTAAATACAAATTTAGACAAATTCTAAATACAGATGAGTTAAAGCATAACATACTTTAAGCTCTGTATATTTTAGTAAATAAACGTAAAAAAGGAAAAATAAAAGTAAATAGAAATAAAAGTAAAAATTGTTGCCCAGTGGAATTTGCATCATGTAATAAATGTGACCATTTTATTGAAAATACATTTCTCCAGCTAATTATAGCCCCTTAAAACCAGGTTACTGTGTATATGTAAATACTCTTGAAATAAATGTAACATTCTGCACCTTGTGACGGGTTTAGGTTCGGAACAGGAGGCGAGGGTAGTGAGCCTTGAATTTTATTTTCATCCATTTTTTCAAGGAATGATACAACACAAAATAAAGGCTTCTATGCCAAATAAAGTAAAGCTAAGGAAAAGGTAACGTAATCGAAGAAAGTCGTTCTGAGCAGCAGCAGTAGTCCTGATGTCTTCTATGCTGGATCCATCAAGGAAGGGCCAATGTGCAGCACTGAACGACAGGACCTGCGGGCTTAAATAATAGACCTGAATAAAGTGCACAGGTGTCAATACTCTGGTGAATGAGAAGGGGGAAGTGCTCGGATCCGTGAAGGGGTGTGTCTGTGCCAAGTGAGGGTGTGACGTATGCGAGGTGTCCTCGCGGCTGCCCTCTGGTGGCGATCCCGCCTTCTCACCGTGACACACCTTTAATGTGCTTCTGTCATAACACAGACTGGATAGCATCCACAGTCCAATCCCTTGTTGACTGTGCTGTATCACAACTGATTCAACATCACAGAGTGATCCTGAAACTTTGACTTCCCCCCAAAATGGACATGAGAAACATCACTCCTGTGTGGTCACTCCTGTGTGGTCACTCCTGCGTGCTCACTCTAGCCTGCATGCTCACTCCTGCATGCTCACTCCTGCATGCTCACTCCTGCGTGCTCACTCCTGCGTGCTCACTCCTGCGTGCTCACTCTAGCCTGCGTGCTCACTCTAGCCTGCGTGCTCACTCTAGCCTGCGTGCTCACTCCTGTGTGCTCACTCCTGCGTGCTCACTCCTGCGTGCTCACTCTAGCCTGCGTGGAGATCAGTGTTAGAGCAGTAGGACGTGATGCAGGGCTCTTCTCTAAGCCTGAGGATGATGAGCTCAGGTGGACAGGAGGCTTTTCCATCACCTGATGATCCAAGCGGAGGAAAACCGTGATGGACTTTCCGAGCCCCTCCGGTAGACCACACCTCCAGGTACATGGAACGTCTCTGTCTCCCGAGCCCCTCCGGTAGACCACACCTCCAGGTACATGGAACGTCTCTGTCTCCCGAGCCCCTCCGGTAGACCACACCTCCAGGTACATGGAACGTCTCTGTCTCCCGAGCCCCTCCGGTAGACCACACCTCCAGGTACATGGAACGTCTCTGTCTCCCGAGCCCCTCCGGTAGACCACACCTCCAGGTACATGGAACGTCTCTGTCTCCCAAGATCCCCCCCCCCCCTCCCATTTGCTTTCAGTGCTGCTTTATTACTCAAGTCTTGATGGACTGAAGTGGACGAGACACACCTGGGTCTTAAAGGCTTTGAGTCCTGGTCCCTCAGCAAGTGCCAACCCTCCTACGGCTCCTACAGGTCAGCTAGGCATGACTGCTAAACACACCAGGTTACTGTGTAGATGTAAACACTCTTGAAATAAATTCAGCATGTGTTCATTTACTTTCATTTATACTTTCATACTCCATAGATTCAACTCTGCATGTAATAATATGTGACATTATATTATAATTATATATAATTATTATATTATATAACTATTATATTAAAAAGATGGACTAAACCATGGTATGCAAATGTTTGTTGTGTCTAAACCACAAACACAACAGCTAATAAACCCTATATTCTGACATCCAGATTTTCCCACGGCAACCATAATAAATACCATAAAAAATGTATTTTGCTTTGATGTTATATATTTCTGTCCCTTTCCACTCTCAGAAGTGCCCATGGCACGAGTCGTGGGATTGCAGCTTTGCATTTATCAACACTCAGAGATGCTATTTTACTTGGAACTGCATTTCTGACAAAGTTATGACAGAATACAGTAGGATACAGTATAATAGAGTAGGACATTTTCAATGGTCAATCATTATAACAAAGGCGATGAACGGTAATAAATGTGGTTCTTTGCTAATGTGATCTGGGATGAGTCAAATATGCTTCAGATCGCAATTACAGTGTTGCCATTGCGTTAAATACTACTTATTTATGAATGATTCACTGCAACGAGAGAGAGAGAGAGAGAGATGTATTACACATTCACTTCACTATTTGTCATGGTTACACCTGACTGGTGCTTCATGAATTTAGATTGAATGGTATTAATTGATACAATAGATGCAGCGTTCCGCTCAGCCATCATGCCCTTGTTTGTGTAAACACCCAGATCAGAGAGGTGACTCTGTTCTAGGGTGTCTCACGCCTCTCACGCCTTCCTGTGAATAGTGGCCTACAGAATTACTGGCATCCTCAGTGAAGTTTGGTTTAAAAAAAACAAAAACTACGGAAATGTTATTTTTTTATCAAAAATTGTTTTTCTAGAACACACACCATGTTGATCACATCTGGAGAAATGTTTGTGAGCATCATTTATTTGACTTAATATGGCCATTTTAGCTTTCTAAAACACACCTGAGTAATTGCAAGCTTGTCATCCGAGACTCTCAGTTTGACTACCGTGTAAATAGAGTTGACACACAGATCACTTTCACAGTCATGCATTAATATGTGGAAGATCAAAGAATAAACAAATGAAAAGGTCCAACTCAAATGTTCTTGATCTTCATTCTTTAGCTTTACCTTACCGTACTCCTGTCAACGAACAATAGTTAGGGCAATAACTAACAAGCTTCAAACAGCCAGATCTCTAAAGAAGCAACCCAGAAGATGACAGGAGGCCATGTTGTGCTTTGCAAACATATTGTGCCATTGGTTCAAACACCCAAACTACAAAGTAATAATCTGGAATTCTCTACAAAATACTGTAATCAAGTTCTATAGTCAAATGAGATAAAAATAGAACTTTTCTGCAACCCATCTCAAAGGTGAGGTTGGCATAGAAACACACCTCAAAGGTGGGGTTGGCATAGAAACACACCTCAAAGGTGGGGCTGGCATAGAAACACACCTCAAAGGTGTGGTTGGCATAGAAACACACCTCAAAGGGTAGGTTGGCATAGAAACACACCTCAAAGGTGGGGTTGGCATAGAAACACACTTCAAAGGTGGGGTTGGCATAGAAACACACCTCAAAGGTGGGGTTGGCATAGAAACACACCTCAAAGGTGGGGTTGGCATAAATATAGTCTATATCATCCTGCAAAGAACCCAACCTTCACCGTGAAGCATGGTGGTGCATCTGGGCTTACTGGTGGTGGACCTGTGGTATTAGTGTGGCAACAGCCCAGGGCATCTTGTTAGGATACATGGGCATCATGGTCTCAAATATCGAGAAATATAAGATGAAAATAAAGCAAATACCTCTGGGAGCTTGAGACGGGATCATGGTTTGACTTTCATTAGACTTCTCTCATATTTTAAGATCTGATAAAGATATAAACACTAGAAGCTGAAAAATGAAGCCATTTTCATAGTTTTGTTTTTGTGTTTTGCTTGTTTTTAATTGGGAAAGGTGCCAGCAAATTTGGAATACACTGGAGGCAGACTGCTTAAATGTCATAGGAGAGTGGCAGTATCAAATCTCTCCACGACATGTGACCCAGGCGATGTTCCTATGACCTCTCCGTGCATTAAATTTAGCCGTGTCCAAAGTGAATCTGAGCAAACAGGATTCCACACAGTCGGCCCAGTGCCAGTGCACATGCACATCCAACCCGGCCCAGCCTCCTGCTAGCCCTCCTGAAGGTTATCACAGCAAACGCTCTCACCCAGAAAATGAGCACCAACATTATTTTGATTCCATTTCCTGTACGACTGGGATTTAAATGGAGCCTGCTTGTCTATCCCACTCCACACTCCAGCCCTGGTCATTTCATGAGACGGCTTTCGTGCGTCAGACACCCCGCCGTTCAATAGAGTGGTCCTGCCCAGCTCCAGACGGTCAGTGCACGCGCTATTATCTCCTCTCATCTCACATCCCCTCACTCCCTCTGTCTCCCTGTCACATCCAATCGTCACAACGTGTGGAGAATGCTCACAAACATACATGAATGCACACATATGTGCACACACACACGCATGCATGCACGTATGGAGAAACACACACGCACACACCTTCACACACACATAGGGCTTTCAGGCACACGAGCAAATATAATCAGGGACACCTAGGGAGCATGAGTTTCAGGGTACGTGTGATATATCCCAGCACTTCATCATACCTGACAGATCAATTGTCATACAGAATTAATGATGACAGCTGGTCTCAGGGCTGTAACATGACTGTGGAAGGTAACACTGTTTACGTGTGTGTGGAGTGTGTCAGAATGCTTGCTGCACTGCAGCTGTTTCATGAGACTTCTACCAAGCACGAGCATTTATACCAGAGCTTTTCAAAAAAGATAATTACCACAGAAACGTACACACAAAAAAAGCTGATTACCACAGAGATGAACACAAAAAAATCCCTCACTTTAAAAGTGGAAATGTAGCAAAGGTCCTCTCTTTGAACATGAAGGACCTTGGTCCTGGAAATCAAATGGAGGCATATTATTGTGCTACACAGTCAATATGGCAAAATAACTATCGCCCTCCATTAGTCACCCAAAATACAAAACAGCAAGAAGCACAGGGAACAAGAAATGAAGGTCCAAAAAAAACACCACATGGTGAAGCGATGTGAGCACATGTGTTCAGTGACGCTGCATAAGATGGTGTGTGCACATAGCACAGGGAAGGTGGGCCGGCCTACATCACTCTGAAACACACTTGATCTTACCAGTGAGGGAGGGGCTCTGTTCCTCTGTAACCGTGGAGATGGGAGCAGCTGCAGCACGTGGGGGCGCGGCCTGTGATTATAACCATGGGTGAAGAGTTTAATGGGCGTAGCAGCTCACAAATTATTCCCTCCCCCCGCCCTTGTTGGCTAATGGCACTGGCCATGGTGGGAGACAACTAAATATTGTCTCACTTGCAGACACTCTCCTGCGCACAGAGGGGCAGTGTGTGTTTGTCCAGTGGAAGACCGATTGCCTCAGCATGTGCTGATGTGGTTAGACAGTAGGGGAGGCTACATGAGCCAAGGCTCAGAAGAGCATCATTTCCCAGGGCTGGGTACCCAAAACCTGAGGAGTGGCCCAAAATCGCAGGGGAACCCTGAGCAGTAACTGAGCAGTTACCCAGCATGCCTGGCTCATTGCCTGCGTCCGTCAGCAGGTAACAGCGCAGGCATGTCTGCGTAATCCAGTTCCGTTCCTGATGAGCACAAAGGCCAGATGTGCTGCCCTGAATCAAATTCATAACATTAAAGGATGCTATTAGACGACTAATTGGATCATTCGATCGATTTAAATACAGTTACACATTGTGCTGGTCTGAGTTTTTGCGGTACTATGTGGCTTCTTCAATTTCTGAGCCACTGTAAGGAAAACAGAATATTAATGTAGGAATAAATGATAAATCCATCTTATTTTATTAGAGTCTAAAAGCAGAATTACTTTTATTCAGTGTTCTGTTTTTCACTCCTCTCAGGCCTTTGCTTCTACCCAGAAGGCAGTTTGTGTGCATTATTTAAAATGGTCTGTTTCTGTGATTTACTAATGTTCTATACTGTACAATAAAACATCTTTTTTTTCCTTATAAAAAGTATTTTTGACGTATAAAACACTCGAAGTGCTGTCCCCTCTCCAAGAACTTACTGAACCCAATAACCCTTCGTGCCGGGATGTTGGCATCCTGACTGTTCCTCAAATAAAATAAAGAGAAATCACAGCAGATAGCACAGCATTCTCATAAAAGGCACTCTGACTGCGGAAGGCACTTCCTTCCTCAGCACAGGATTCAGACACACAATATTTAAAACTAGACTGAAAACGTACCTCTACGCACAAGCCTTTAGCTAGCATACTGTGCTCATGCAATGCTAATATAAAAGTCATTCTGACATTGTCAGAATTGTCTGCATTGTCTAAGCCTGTCCATTTTCTCATCTCATCCTCTGCCTCTATCCTTTCTCCAAGCTCTCATCTTTGGATTATGCTCCTGGCCTCTGAATTGGACCCTGACACACCTTCAGTCCTTAAACTGAGCTGGAGCTATTTGCCAAAATTCAATAATATGTATTATGCTTATTATATATGCATCCGTTTGCATATCTTCTAATATACATCCTCTTCCTGCCTGTCTTTCCCTTGTCTCTTAGCTATCCCGGCTCCTTAGGTGTAATCCAACTGAGATTGAGCCTCCCTGTCCACCTGTCCCTAGACCAGTCTCTACCACCATAAGGTTGTTTACTGCTGCGTGCCTGATGAAGGAAGTCCTTGACCTTTCCCGAGTTGGCCTTGCACCAGACCTGGACACTGATACACTATTGCCACATCACACTTCAGAATTAGACTGTAATGTAAATATAATCCCCCCGACTGTGATCATTATTCCTCGTTCACATTTGGTGTTATCTATTGCCATTTCATCCATGCTGTTATGTTGTCTGTTTTCCCCTTTGGAGCCCATGTTTTTATTTTGTGGTTTTTTCCTCTAAGCCTCGGAGAGTTTTAACTCACTGCCGTCACCATTGACGCCATTGGCTGGGGTTTGGATCCAGACATATGTAAAATTGCTTTGTGACAACAACTGTCCTAAACAGCATTGTAAAAATAAACTGAGCTTTGCTTTGATTTGATTTGCTTTGGTCTATAAAAGGAGCAAAATTCAGAATTGACCATTTGAATCAGTTCCAAGATTCATTGAATACAACACAACTGTTCCATACATCACAATTACCTTTCATGTCAGTTGACAACTTTAACCAAAGCTTTCAATTATTAACTAAGGTCTGGACCTTGTTTCTTTTACAAATCAATATTCAATATCAAATCATGAAGTAAAAACACCAGTAATTAAAACAGCAGTAATTAAAACAGCAGTAATGATTTCAAGAGAAGATATATAATGTGGGCAAAGCTGCTTTTGTGAGAGCCTGGTTGGTAGTTGTAGGATTGGGAATTAAGCACTTAAAACAAGCTCTGAGAGTTTATCCATTTTATCTTAGCCTGGCATAACAACCATTCAAAGTGAGAAGTAAAGGTGTTTGTGATATTTAATGAGACCCAAAGGAAATAGATATTCATGGTTAAACTCCACTAATAAAACCCAATCAGATAGTCACTCTAGTCACAACTTCAGGCTGATTTCACATTCGTATTGCCAAAGCCTTGAGACACCAACACAACCAAACTGTATCTGTGATATGTGTGGACCTGGTCACTCACTGTCCCTCAGAACATGGCGGGAGTGAAGGAACCTCACTGCCAGGGTGCTGACCTGTTCAGAACCTACGGCAGCTTTTCTCTCTCTCTATTACTCTCTCCTGGTATCTCTCCTGGTATCTCTCCTGGTATCTCTGTCCATGTTTGTATGTTTCTGTGTAGGAGATGCCTTAGACTTGTATTGCTCCACACCCACCCCCACACACACACACACATCATATACACACACACGCATGCACCACATATCCAGACAGTAAATAAGAACACTGGAGGCTAAACATGAAAAAGCGGAAAAAGTGTCTGGTGGAAAAAGAATATATTCACTAATGCTTTTCAGCTTGACATTTCACCAGCACAGAGCCAAGTTCAGAGGGTCTACAGTGGGGATAAACATCCTGTTGTATTGCTTCAGAACCGACATCAGTCCCCCAGAGGCCAGCGCATGACAGAATAGGCTAGGCTTCACTACTAGCATTAGCTGGACTCCACCGAGAAGCAAAGTGAATCTATCATGTAAAAGGTGCTACTGCTGAACGAGCAATACAGTAATTACAATATGCCATGTTTGTTTATCTGGGTCATTTGTAAAAAGTAGGCATTACAGGTTATGTAGATGACAGACTGAGAGGGATGATGGGATATTCCTTGCTGTTTCATTGCACAGAGCATAAAAATACCAGCACTCCCACTTGATTGCACATCTTATCCTGACAAAGTGACATTTCAGAAGTTCCCACTTAACATTTCCAAGTCATTTTCGTGATAGATGCAGGCCTTGTCTATTCAGAGAAACAAACGCTGAACACTCGGTCCACTCAGTCCATTCTCAGCAGCTCACTGACCACGACTGTTGATTTGTGAACAGTCGGAGCCAAACCGTAACGCTTAGAGAAGATGCACATTAAGCATCCAGCACACTTTTCCCACTCAAAAATACAGCTGACTCTTACTGTGTAGTTCTGCATTGCTAAGCACTGTGGGAAAAAAAAATCAACCCTGAAGTACAATACGCTTATTGGACACTGTTAAATAGCAAAACAAACAAATAAACAAAACCAGCTACAAAATATATGTTTAGCCAGTGCACACCTCTGTGGGGAAGGAGGCCTGACATCACGCTAGCTTCCTGTCGGCCATGTGCTAGTCGTGGGCTGTGGGGATGCAGTGATGTCACAAATCAAGCATTTTCCCACTTCCCCTGCTGTGCTCCCATGACCTGGGGCCCTTGAAACATCATCCTGCTTGCAATCAGTGCGCTATGACCAAATCCAGCCCAGCTGCTCCAGTGCACCCACGAACAGCAGCTCTGTACTCCCACTGCCAATGGAAGAACTCCTTCCTCCTCAAGAGAGAGTCATGGCGCCACCACCAAACCCACCCAACACCCTCACCACAACCCCATCACCAGCAGCTCACCTCCCTGCAACAGTCAGGGACCTGTCAGGTGTTTACGTCCGAGTTTCCGCTTTACTACCTGCACTGTGATGCACACTGTATAATTACTCAGCAATAAGCAGGAGCAGAACAGGTTTGAGGAGAAAGGGAGAATGTTTAGAGACACGAGCGCTTGTATGACGTCCGTTTTCCTTTCCCAATCACCGACAGACACCAGGCTGCTTCCTTTGTTGTTTCACACTGCAAATGAGTATTGCAACCACAGCGCGCGAATTTGCGCCGCGTCAGCGCGCGTTCGCAGCAGTTCATAATCTATTCTGCCATATTAAATGTAAAGGCTCAATAGCAGAGCGATTTCGCAAACTGCACTATTAATACAATTACACTGACAACTGAAAGGTACAATAAGCACAATCTTCTATTTTTACAATAATCAAAATAACCCAGCAATACAATAAAAAAACTAGCTAACTCATAGCAATCTCTTTTCTCCTGATCGTAACTCAAAGAATATCAATGGGAGGTTTTATTCAATAACATTTATCAGCCAGAACACTTGCTCATCTGCAAGTGAGTATGGCATCCACAAGGTATAAATTTACGTCTCGTCAGCATGCGTCTGCCCACATGGAACAAGTTAATGTTTAGCAAAGCTTACCGATAAATTCTGTTTGTAAATTGCTTGGGAAATGCGCATTAATTACCATAACTCTGGATTAATATATTTGTATAATATGAATACCGCCATAAAGACGTATTAGCACCTCAGTTCATCATTACAATATTATTTTTAATATTTAAGTGACATGGAGAAATGGAACAGCACAGCATAACCTTCTATGCACCGAGTATCCTAGAATGATTTAGTCCGAGCACAACTGCATAACGCTGACGTCAGATAGGTAAACTTATTTTAGCAGAAATTTTCACCCCGTACCACTTGCAGGTTTTATAAACCCCTTTAACCGAATGCGGGTCACTTAGGTTTGTAGTGCTGCCCACAATGGTGTTGTAAATACCCTAATATACTTTAATATCATACCATTGTATTCTCAATAGTTAAACCTCTCCTCAGACAGAATTAATCAGTACCATGTTACAAGAAGGAGGCATAGTTCTAAGGTGCTAGCTAGTGTCAGAAAACGTCTGATGGTTAATTAAGTCTCACACTTGGGCTCTCTGGCAAGACTTTTCGTCTGAGCAATCTGCTGCTGTTGTGCTGTGCATTGTGGTCCTGTTCTGATGTTTCGAGGTCCAAACGATCTAACAGAATTCCACCAGTCCAGCTCTTTTGATGTGGTGACATTGCAAGCAAGAGCGAGACGTATGACCAGGGCTTATTTGGAATAACAAACCAGGAAAACTAAGAAAGAGACAACAAGATGTTCAGCAAACTCTGGAAGTGACTCAGTGTCATCCTGAGGTGGGGCTAATGCAAAGCTCTGGAAGTAATAAGAGGTAATGTGATGACTGAGAACAGGGAAGTGATCGAGGTTTGTGATTGGTGTAGTGTTTTGACTGGATGTCAACCAGGGCATGACAAATGCATTTCAACTATACTGGTGGTATACTGGTATACTGGTGGAGTACATGAGCTCTAAAGAACTGAAATTGCTAAGCTTTCGATACAGTCAACAAAAGCACTGTGATAGCATGCACGCATTGCATCTTTAAAATAATATTCTAGATTTGCATAAAAAATAGCAAGGCAGTTGTAGATCTGAGTAGGTACAGCGCAGACGTACATGGAATATATGCACTCTCAGAACGCACAGCACTTTTTGAACTCTTCATATTGCAGCTTTCGATTTTCATTCATATGTGCAACATATGTGCTTCTCCCCCTGCAATCTCTTGGCTCACCTTGAGCATGTCCATTAAAATGGCAATATAGTAAAGCCCAGATTCTGGAAGCTCCTCACCATGTGTTTGACAGAAGGTCGACGTGAACAGGAACCTTCGAGAACGGGAAGTTCGTCAGCACTCGGAGCCCAGGTGCGTAGCCTCTCGGCAAACGGGAGATAAACCCCAACTCATTTCTGCTTGCCCCTTTTCCTGCAGGCAGAGTCGGAGAGGGGAGTGGGGCAGATCAGAAAGCCCTCTCTTCCCCATCGCCCTTGCTATGTGTAGCAATTACCACAAGGCAAATCCTCTCCAGCCCATGGGCAGCCACGTGAGAGAACGGGGGAAGAACCTCAGCTTTGAAGATGGGCCGTGTGGAGCAGAGCAGGCCATTTGAAGCCTATGAGTCAGTGGAAGAAATGATGCATGGCGTCAGCACAGTACCAAAAGTCAACGACAGGGAACTTTCGCTTTGAAGCCGCCTGAACTATTCCGCTTCATATCCATTTCACACGAAGCAGCACAGACCAAGCTTCACTTCAGAGGGACAGCAGTGTCAAGAGGTGCAATCGATGAGGTAAGTATGTCAGCTTTTCCCTGAGTAATTATCAGGAATGCAGAGGGTGATTCGTAGAGTGACGTGATCAATTAACGAGCTAAAACCATGTGATGCAGAGGCAAGACAAGGTGACCTGGGTCAGACGAGCAGAGACACCAGCAGCTCCACTCAGGGTGCACATCAGACGTCCACTCACCCAAGACCCTGCAGAGCGTAAGGCCACATCGCTAAATCACACGTGTTTTGGGCCGACATCATCTAAACGTCGAAATGCAGCCATCCACTGAGAGTTTGCTTTTTGTCAGCAGTTGCGAAGCCTTTCTCTCCCCCATATTTGCGAGCTGGCTTTGCGAACAGCTCTCAAATGTGTTCTGTCTGAATGGCTCAGAAACAACAATGATGATGAATGAAGAGAACAGGACATGGAAATAGATAGTCAGTCAGTTCTGGACAATTAGGCAAAGCAAAAGCACAAATCCAGAACGTAAAATAGAGAGATGGAGAGAAGGTAGAAAACGAGAGAATAAACCTTTAAAGGAAGTATAAACAAAGCCCATCTGGACAAAGTGCTTTTGGACTTAAGCATCAAATGTATTTTGCCATGTGTGCGAAACAGATTGAGCCAGCAACAGGGGCCATCCGTCCGGAATGGCTGTGTGGAGATGAGCTGTTCCCTTCTGGGCTGCCAGCCCTAATTAGATTACCAGAAAAGGCTACACTGATGTCCATTAAAACCTCCATGCGCTCTGTGAGCTGCATCTCAATGGTTTGAAAATGAGTTGGGTCAAGAGGTATGTAAAAACATCAGTACCAGCGTGACAGCCGAACGCCTGAGCACACAAGTACAATTACAAACCCTACAGCGTCGCTTAGCATATGGCTTCTGTTTCTTCAATAGTCAGACTACGGCCCTGTACATAATGCATTGCTGCACCAGTTGTGAACTGCACAAGAAACAAGAAGAAGGAAATCGATGATGTAGTACTAGTACTGACTCATCAATGTAAAGACACTTATCCCAGACTGTTTCAGATTGGTTCCTGCTCAAATGCAGTCTAATGTAATACACACGAAACACAAGTTATTGATTCATTTTTATTGTCTTTATTTCCTGTTAACCCTCTTTCATACAAACGTTCTTAGCAGAAAATTGAATGGCAGTGGGTATGTGGACATGGGTATGTGCTCGCATGCCCCGTGATGGACTGGTGTCCTGTCCAGGGTTGGCTCCTGACCTGTGTCATGTACTGACAGGATAGACTGTGGTCCCTGTCACACTCAATTGGATTATGTGGTTTAGAAGATGGTCCAATGAATGACCACCAGGTTCAAGCAGTATCATAGTTTATTCCTTCACTTTGTTTCTCAAGTCTAATTTCAAGCAGAGAAGCAGGACAACTTCTGCATTCAGACAGCATCCAGAATCTTTCACCTTTAAGGCATGGATCTTTCATCTCAGAGGAGACACATTCATCTGAGCTTAAATAAGAAGTAAAAGAAGATTCACTGTAGAACTGAGCCTAGCAATTAAAAGAAAAGTGTGCTTCAAATACACTGTGGGGGACCAGAGATTCCTGCTGACAGATTCTAATTCAGATGACTACAGAACATTTTACAGTAATTCATTATAAACATCTTAATATGATTCATTAGTGAAGTTCCTATTCAGCTACGCACAATGAATGATAAAATCAAAACACAATCGAGGACAAATTTAAATCACTGTAATAGCACGATTACTCCAGGAAAATGACTATATATTAGTCTGAAAAGTGACCAAAAATAAAGAGGGTGATAGCACCTTATACTTCCTAAGAAAACATGTCAGCCATTTTGCATATCGTGGTATACAGTGTTACATCTTGCCCATATTATCTTTAGCACGGAGCGAAGCAGACAGACAGCACGGAAGAAGAAGAAGATGCAGAGTCCCATAAGATCATATTAGCAGAGTGGACATGAGCACGTCCTTGCTTTGAAGAGCTTGGTTAAGCCCTCAGAGGAGAAGCAGCCTTTTCAGGGAATGATTCCCTTCAGTACCCGCCTGTCTGTGAACAAGGCAGAGCAGGACAGCTCAGACGAGCAGACAGATGGACACAAACTGCTGTAAAATAGGATTTTCTGCGTCCCCGTCATGAATACAATGGACGCATTAAAGCTGTAAAAATGACAAATTGGGAAAACATGAAACCTGGCCCTTGACTAGATAATGACTTCAGGTGCAAACTTGAAACCAGAACACAGGCTTAATCTTGGCTGAGAAAGATTCATGGAGAGATGTATATCAAAGTAAGGCATGGCAAGTTTATTAGCACAGCACTTATCACACACTTAGGCAATTCAAAGTGCTATAATCAGAAGTACAATAAATAATTCTTAATAATGAAGCTTATTACATCCTGAGATCTAACACCACAGGAAGTAAATCTTTTTCAAAATTAAAGGAAAAAGAAAAAGTACATAAACAATTTATTAAGTATAAAAGGTAATAATGTGTGTGCTATGTCTCCACTCACTGAGGGTGTCATTAGAAAAAAATGTTTTACCCCTGGCAAGGCTTGATTAATGTTCAGGAATAAAAAAATTTGCCACAATTAATGAACATTCTGGAAACTTTTCTGTGATTATTCTCTCCTGTTAAAGATGTATAAGAGTCTGCAGATTACAGCACACTCCAAAAATTTATGGAGTGTTCCACTGATGAAAACGAAAATGAGATGCAAAGAAGTTTGCCAAGGCCTCTGTAAAAAAAAAAAGAAGTGATTACTTAAGATGCAGTAGGAGCATGGGAACACAGCTCTGCACTGTAGCTAGAGTCATGGTTCCATCGCACGGGTGACATGGAGCTCGGTCTCTCCACTTCTGAGCGTCCTCACATTTGCATGCCGCGCGGATCGCAGATGAACCTGGAACAGGTTGTCATTGCGTAGATCAGTGGTTGGTTCGTGGAACATATTGTTTGGACGACTGTAACTGCATTACAGAGAATTAGCCTAGATTTAAACAGAACCAGCGCTACGCAATACGATGCACCAGCACAGCTCGTTCTCAGTGGGTGTGTAAAAGAATACGGAGAGGAGGGGATGGATTGGCTCTTCCCTTGGGGGTCCGTGTTTGGATAAAGGGCGGTCACAGGAGTGAGAACATGACAGAGGCTCAAATGAAGTTGACTGATGGTAATAATTGTGTTTAATGAAACAGCTCTCCCGAGAGCAGAGCCTCACACACTTGTGGACACGTGCACACACACACATCCAGGCAGTTACACAGTCCTTCATCAGACGTGTTCTAATGCCGCTCACACTCATTTGCTTCCAGACAGCACTGTGCATGTAGACGAGGGGGATATTAAAAAGCTTTAGGTCATTTGGATTTTTCTTAATGTACTTTTTGCAGGACAGAAATAATGCAGAATTAACGTGTACATTCCAGTTGGTATGTGTATCTCTGATGTTTTGCCTCAGTGTATAAATTCTGTAGGCTACAGCTATCAGCATTTGCACATTTATTGGTCCATATCTGCATATATTCCAGGAACGTACTCCACCAACTTACACGGCACAAACATACTAAAACACACATGCACGTGCATGTACAAATACACACACACACACACACACAAACACTTTCATATCCCCTACCAACCTGTCAAACCCTCTTCAACACACACACACCCGTAAGCCATGACACAGTAAGGACAGGAAAGGCGGAGACTGTTGAAGGCTGTTTATGTCTGTGTGTCAGCTAGCTGGCTGTATCGCATTCAGCTGTGGTCAAAGTACTTCCTTTGGTCTACTTCTGGTTTATGTCAGCGAGGGATTTTAGACCTGTTTAACTTCGTTGTGCTGCTGTAGGAGTGCATAGTTGTGTGTGTGTGTTTGACTTGTTACAAGAATGGCAAGCCTCCACCAAGGGCAGAGATGACGTAGCAGGGGTATCATCTAGGCCACTAATCCCACTGCTGTCCGTTAGCCCCTTGCCTCCCTGTGTGGCAGGCATATCACTGTATCACCATACACAGTCACACATTCATTTGCGTGCACACACACACACACACACACACACACACAAATGCATTTGCTTACATCAGAACACACATGATGGTAAAAGCTTAGACCTACCTGTGAGACCTACCCTACTATGCTTATGCACTAAAGAACTACACCAACTCTTACTGACGAGTGTTAACATTCTGTGAATACATGTTGAATTCTGAAAGTCTGAGTTCAAGTTGAATTCAGAAAGTCTCCTCATTAAGAATGCAAATAAATAGACGAGTTCACTCCCAGATGACGCAGATGTTATGTAATTGTTGGAACACTTTTGGATTCTTACAAATCTTCATGAGCTAAAGGTTTTATACCTTATCTCCTTTATGACATAACACTTTGTCCAGTGACATCACAATCACTGCACCAGACCTTACCTCTGTGAAGTCTTCTTATATTTCCTCCTGAAAAGAAAACAGGGAAAAAAATGTGATTTTCAGGGTTTTTATGTGCAGATAGATCAATGCAAATGGATCTATAATTGTTTTGTGTGTGCTGATTCCTCCCTGAACATCCATTTAAATAGCCTTTTGGCATTCCATTCCAAAAGGCTATTTACAGTCACTGCAAAAAAGTGAGAATGTTTCTTTCATGCATATTACTGGAGATCATCCTGTTAGCTATGGTTTGGATAAGGCCTCTGTCATACCTATAATCTGAGTTTTGGGAAAGTGGTTAAAAGGATCCTCTATAAAAGCAAATCAGTATTTGACTGCGGCTGATAAGTTCTGCGCCTCTTTATGTATGGCACACCATTTACCCTCTATAGGCCAAGAAGTGTGATATTCCTATCTATCTATCTATCAAAAACCCAGTGCCCAGCCTGTAGGCATTAAACTGGACTGTTCATATCTTTTTTCTCTCTTTATATATTTACTTTTGAGCCTGAATGTGACATTGATATGCAGTAAATGAACTGGTGAATAGAAATGTAAACAAATAGCACCAAAACAACAGCATGTCTGAAATATAAATCATCATTATGGTTTTTATGTGCAATCTGTTTACATAAAGGTGTTTTCATGTCTTGTTTGGTTAAGTTATATGCAGATACATATTATAATATAATGTAATTAAGGGAAAAGTTCAAATGAAATGTTTGAAGCTATATAATAAATCTATATTTCTGACTGGTTCTGTTTACATTGTGTATACACATTTGTCACTTAAGACAACTGTTGTAGTCCACTCAAATGCTTTTTAAAACTTTGAGGACTTGAAACTGATTCTGATATAGAAGATCTGCATTTCATTAATTTCTAATTCATAATTAGGAAACTGGTTCATTACAACGGACAGAGGCGTGAGTAAGATGGACCAGCTAAGGTGATTGATCAGGTTAACCCACAGTATAGCCAGGGGTTTGGAGGCATCGCTGCAGACCCTGGTACACCAGACACACCCACAATGCGCTACATCAAATCATGGATGCGTGAGGGCGGGACCACCCCTAAGATTGCGTGTTTTGGTGTTAAAGTGATTTTCCCCCTGTTCATTGGATACTTGATCACACTACCAGATTACACATCTGGTAGTGTAATATTTAATTTAATTGCACAAAATGATGTTCTGCATAATATCTTTTTGATGCAATTGTAGTAACTGATCTGTTACCACAGCCAAAGGTACTCTGTGTATTTAAAACAGATGGCATGTTTGACAGAAATGTGAAGTTTTAAGTAGTGAATTTCATTTTGATGAAGATAGTCGGACTGAGGAATAAACCTGGAGAACGTGTTAATGATACACTCCTCTTTTGTAATTGTTATCCTCTTTTTGG
This sequence comes from Brachyhypopomus occidentalis, assembly GCA_020368025.1. NCBI lineage: Eukaryota > Metazoa > Chordata > Actinopteri > Gymnotiformes > Hypopomidae > Brachyhypopomus > Brachyhypopomus occidentalis. Next base: position 4,250,921 of record JAGXOD010000082.1, on the reverse strand, counting down.
CAATTGTAAGTGTATTTCAAAAACCTTCTACTCTGTACTAAGCACACAGACACATCAAAATGTTTGTTTGTGGTAAGAGTTTGTTAAAGTTGAGGTACATAAAAAAGTAATTTAAAATTAGCACAGAATATCCCTTTAAAATGATGTCATCATAATCATCATCATCATAATCATCATCACTACAGCGTGATGGTCTCACGTTTCTCAGGATTCACCACTTGAGCTTCTAATCTCTTATAATCTCTCTACCATGTACATGCCAACACACACACACACACACACACACACACACACACACACACACACACACCCTTCAGCTTCTGAACTAATTTTAATGTAAATCCCTGATACTCTCTCTTATTACAGCCTTCATCACACATTAAACTTTTACAGCCTCACCACTATACCCATGAGCCCAGGTGTCAGTGCCACACCCAATTCCCCCAGCAGTACCCGGGGCACCATAAAAACCCAATGAGCCTAATAAAAGCATTTCAAAAGGGAAATAACCCCAGCCAGAGCATGACTTTGCCTTCCTTGTGCACTCTGCTCTGTTGCCCCGTTGCCCCGTGGCTGGCCTCAATGAATGCAAGGACAGAAAAGCAATTTGGCAAGGCATGGATGACGGGCTACATTTTACCGCTCCATCAATGTCAATCCTGGCTTTACAGCAGTGCTAATGGATTCTCAGATTGTCTTCAGCACAAACGGAAGCTGCCCAATGGCACCTACGCACCCGGATTGTGGGTCCTGGAGTTAGTTAATTGTCAGAGCAAACCTAGTTACTGTGGTTTAAAGGAGGTAGGATATCTTTAGCCATAACGGAGGATTAGTATCCACAGGGCCTGGCCTGGAACACCACATTGAACTGGAGGACCCCACTGGGACCAGTCTCAAATGTGTCACGACTCACCAGTGCACACACATGCACATGAGGCAACCCTCTCCCCTGGACTACAACACCACCAGTGCACATACACACGTACAAGCACAAATACAAGCAAACATGCAACAGCTGGAATCAGTGCTGTACTACAAAAATGCACAATTACACAGATATTTGTGTAAACAGCTAATAATAAAACTAAAATATAAAAAAGGTAATACCAACATTTATTACTGCCTTTACAAATCTGTGTTTTTGGAGTACATAGTAGGATGTTTGATTATTTGTGTCACGTTTGCTCTCGTCATACTGGAAAAAGAGCAGGAGTAATGTGAACGTCTCTCACATCCTTCTTCACCACTTCAGAAAGTGACAGACTGCAGGCTTAATGTGAGCCTCCTCTCTATGTACCCAGTGTGCACAATCTCTCTCTCTCTCTCTCTCTCTCTCTCTGTGCTGTTTGCTCTCTTCCACTCCATTACACTGATAGGAGTCTGAACTTTACCTCCTGATCATATGATAAGACGTTCCAGAATTTCTTCTTTTAGCAATAATCCTCTGGTAAGCAGTATTGTAGACTTCTGCAGCAAACCAAGGACTGTTCCTGAAGTCTGCTTTTAAACCGGATTCATTGGTCAGTTAATTTAAATTAAGGTAACCGAGAATCCAAATGAACTTTGTTCAGCTCAACTAGGTATTATAATATACTCAAGGCACAATATATTAATCAACATATTAATCTATGTTGTATATGTATGTATTGATGACAGATTTTAGGTTTATGAGCTCATATCTACATGTTTAATTACAAATATCCTCTCAATATTGTATTAATTATACAAATTCTCAACAATATGTCTCCAAAGGTGTAATTTATACTCTCTGGGGCTGTTGTCTTAGGAACATTACTACCCAAGTTCATTGCATGTTAATATTTTTAAAGAGGATATTTGCCCTAAAGGTGACCTCCCAAAACACCCTTGAAAATGTGGTTGCTCTGAAACCAAACATCTGCTAAATGTTAACTAAACACATGAAACTACAAGTGGAAATTAGCTTGGTACAATTGTATCTAAAGTTAAAAAGGCTTCAGTTAAGAAGCTTATATTTACCTTTACTGTGGGGAAATATTATTCTGCACAGCACACAGTCAGGACATGCATGAACACACATACACACACACACACACACACACACACACACACACACATGTAGAGGGAGAAAGTGCATAAACTCTACTCACAGTCCTCGCAGTCTCAACCAGATCTTCTCAATCTGCTCCGGCTGCAGATACTTCAGAGAGTTGTTCTCAAAATCCTCGATCTCCTTGGTGGGTGATTCCATATCAAAAATGTCAACCAAGCAAAGCGACATGAACGTGGATTATCCAGTGGAGCAGCAGCAGAAATGTTGTTCTGAAGTTGGAGCGTGCGTGGGCTACAGCCCCCGATTGAGCCCTGAGTCTGTCAGTGTGACAGCTGGAGTCTGTTCCTCATCCCCCCTCTCTCTCTCTCCCTCTCTCTCTCTCTAAGCTCTGTAGGATAGCCCCCCTCACACTCTGAGAGTGCCTGTGTCACCGCCTCTGTGGTCAGGTGCGCAGTGTGAGAGGGGAAGGGCAGTAGGGGGCCACACTCGCCCTGGCGAACACGAGGCACTGAAGGGAGAGGGGGATGGAGGGGGGGGTGGTTAGGGGAGGGCTGCCGATCCACACATCAAACACTCTCCGCTGCTCCTGTCTGCCACAGCCAGCCTGCTGCCGCACGCCCGGCGGAAGGACACGATCAATACGTGCTAAGCCCACAGATAACCTGCAACCGTGTTATTGTTTTGGGTTGAGAGGAAGAGAGGGAGAGAGGGAGAGAGGGAGAGAGAGGGAGAGAGGGAGAGAGAGAGCGAGAGGCAAGCTCTTCTACGTAAATAACCGTATCTGAGAGCATGGGAGTGTGAGGGCACTCCCGGCGAGAGCGTGCGAGAGTGTTGGAATGAGGAAGAGAGACACACTGCGGCTCTGACGCTCTGCCGTGGTGTGTGAATAGGAGGGGCGTCTGGATGTGTGTGTGTGTGTGTGTGTACATGAAAATGTGCGTTAATGTGGTTTAGACTTAACAGCTGCTAGAACATGACTCTCTTTTCCCTGAAGCTGGTAGCATTTACTCCACTATTTTATTGCTGTATAATAAACAGACGTCATAAGACAAGATGGCGAGCGGAAAAAATAAGGCATAAGTAGAAAAATTCATTAAGAAACAACAGAGTGACCAACCAGCACCAGCTTAGAAAAAAATAACCTTTAAAGGGGTGTTATCAAAAACTACATTAAGAAACAAGACATCAGTCCATAAAACTTCCGTACAGTGTCCAAACAATATGAACCTAAATGGTTGGTCAAATGACAGCATGCTGGAAGGGCAGCTCAGTAAACATGTAATTTAAGCAATACGCTATTAATGACATGACCCTAGTCTAAAAAATGGGCTGAGGTGAGAAGGCACATTCTGAATACCTCCATAATTGCACCAGAGAGAAGCAACGATATGTCAGTGTGATGACTCGAAAGGGATTAAAAGAACCAGTGAGTCTCCATTAGCATCACTCACTCAGCCCATTTCCTGAGTGTGGAGGAGTCCTCCTTATGATTCGCCTCTGTCAGGAAAACGGATGGCCTTATCAGTCATGTCAAAAATCAAAACAAGATACATTCACTCTGGCTGATCCTGAGAACTCACAGAAGGCCTCTCCCATGGAGGAAAGGGAAGATGAGGAGGGTGGCGATGAAGGCCCTACCTCACACAGAGCCCTTAGGCTGTGGGCAGTGTTTACCATGACCTTGCTCCTCTCTGCTCTCCCTGACTGTCTGCGTCCAAGCGAACCGGAGCAGGTCATGGTGAATTCTCTGATATCACAGCCCTGAGCGTTTCTTCCTGTATTCCGTGTTGAATCGCCTTTGGCCTGTTGCCATGTTTCTAATAACTGTCCATCCATGACTCAGGGACGCTGTGTACAGCTTCCAGTGCAACAGCTGCCTCTGCTCCCGTCTAGATCAACCACGGAAACTGTGGTCTCCACTGCGCAGATGTACTGAGAAAGGACGAGTTTCTTATATGTAAGGATGATGCTGTGATGCTCCTTTTTACCTCCCAGAAAGCTAAAAGCAACTTCTGTGTTTCTTGCCAACACTTTTCAGTCCTCCTGTGGAATGTGTTGAACAATGCACACATCCCCTAGTCCAGCTCCAGAACTACTAATCACTCACTCCACCTCCTGCAGGGTTCCTGTGGTGGTGGAGTTGGTCTGGAGGTTGGAGCTGTGTCTCATGCACCCTTATGCTGCACCTATAAGGTGGAGCTCTGAGCACTGGGGCCCCCAAGGGGGTTCATTTGATTACCCTGTGGTATATGTTTATTTATTGTTTTTATTTATTTGTTTTTGTCATCTTTATCTTCAAACATAAATAAGCATAGAAACATGTCATATAAAGGTAAAAGTTCAGACATCTTTAATGGGGTATGGCTAACTAAAGATCTACAGGAATATTTGTTAGAGTTAGAGTTAGGGTTAGGGTTAGTTTTGCAGTGTAGCTGTGTTACCCACCTGTCCCACCACAGGCTAACCTAAATCTCAATTTAGCAGGACAGGTAGCAGAACAGGATCAGCAGAACAGGATCAACAGAACAGGACAGGTAGCAGAACAGGATCAGCAGAACAGGATCGGCAGAACAGGACAGGTAGCTGAACAGGTAGCAGAACAGAATAAGTAGCAGAACAATACAGGTAGCAGAACAGGACAGGTAGCAGAACAGGATCAGCAGAACAGGACAGGTAGTAGAACAAGATCAGCAGAACAGGCAGCAGAACAGGATCAGCAGAACAGGACAGGTAGCAGAACAGGATCAGCAGAACAGGACAGGTAGCAGCACATAATCTGAATATATAAGTGCTGTAAGTGCTTATGTCACATGTAACCTACAAGTACATATTCCACCTCCACACACACACACAAATCTCTCACTCATGGGATTGCGCTCCACACTCTCGTGTACATGCAGACATGTGAGGTACACACACAGTCTCTACATGTACACCAAAGTGTGGAAGGCAATCCCATGAGTGGTGCATAGCACAGCACTGAAACAGACAAACAAGCTGACAGTGTCAGTCAGACGGCAGCCGAAGTCATGGTGATGCAACACACAAATCTCCCACTCCCTCTTCATTATGTCCTCCATCCCTCTGTTTTCCAGTCTTTCTCTCTACCACTTCAGGGAGGAGAGCAGGACTGTAGGGCTCATGATGGTTGTGAAGCTCATACCGTCTGTGGGCATCACCAGGACCTCAGCTTTCATCTGACTGACACAGTCAGCGCGTTTGTCTGTTTCAATGCTACGTTGTGCACAACTCACGGGATTGTCTTCCACACGCTTGTGTACACGTAGAGACTGTGTGTGTGTGTGTGTGTGTGTACCTCACATGCCTACATGTCTGGAGCAGTTTAGAGAGAGACAGGGAGAAAGAGAGAGGCAGAGAGAGAGAGAGAGAGAGAGAGAGATTAAGTCAACATACACAATCTGTGCGGTCCTTGGGGCTTATCTGAGGCGTAAGGAGGTGACGGTGGGAAATCATACGAAATGAGATTCGAATGGAGGGCTGAGCTGTGAACTAATCAATTAACAGCAGGAGATTCATGCCACATTTCCAGCGCTTGCTTCTTAAATAGATCGTGACAGAGGCAGGCCTGGATCCCAGAATGCCGTGCTGGCTGCGTGACACCCAGTGCCAGCCCCGCCCACCCCATCTTCAGGCCAATCAGTGTGCGGCTCACTGCTCCAGCATGATTCATCTTCATCAGAAGATCAAAGCACAGTTTACACCTCATCTTACGAGTTTCATTCTCAACAATCATGCTTCAACTACAGCAGTGACAGAGCAAATGAATCTACATTTACCGTGGATTTATTTGCATCTAGATTCTACCTCAGGGTGGTATTCACTGAATACATGCTAAGCATATACGTTTACAAGGTTTAAAAATGTACTGCATGAAAAACAGATCGTCTGGCATAGAGGTCTCAGTGGTCACCATCTCACCAGGACACGCAGCACGAATGAGTTTACAGACGTAGGTTGTGGGTGACCTTCCAGTCGCTGTTACTTGAATCTGCACCATAGAATGAACTGAAATGCCAAACAGCCTACTGCATTTGGTGTATCCAAGCTTTAATTTGCATAAAGTATGATTTATTCATTTTTACCTAAAACAAACAAATAGCAGCAAACAAACAGCAACAACACTGGGCACGAATATTTTAAGGAAAACATGAATGTATTAAACCCATGGAATTAATAATGAATGTATTAAACCCATGGAATGTATAATGAATATATTAAACCCATGGAATGTGTAATGAATGTGCAATGAATGTGTTTAAACCTTTAAACAAAAGGCTGACACAGTCTTCAACATCAGTCATACAAAGTGTGAGAAACACTGTGTACATACCTCACTACAGTCACGAACAGATACAGAGAGAGAGAGAGAGAGAGAGAGAGAGACAGACAGACAGACAGAGACAGACAGACAGAGAGAGAGTTCATAGAGCACACTCATGCTGATCTGTTCAGCCTTCATATCAGTCTTACAAATCTACATGGCATTTTCAGCCAAAACGGCCATAAAATCTGCAAATCTATTTATAATCCTGTACACTTTGAAAAAGACAGATCCCCCCATACATAATGACATAGAGAGAAAACGTGATAAAGGACAAAAGAAATACAGTTGATGTGAAATATTAATCATCTGAGCTGCCATATCTGATCTATCATTGCCTGGTGTGCCTGCTCAAATTGATGATGTACAAGAATATTCTCTGATCATTACAAATCATTCATTCTGTTTATTGAAAGATGAGCACAGGTTTCCATATAGTTGTGTTAAAATCCGTGCAGTATTACCACAATAAATGTAGACCTTTCCTGTAAAAAGACCTTTAGGAAACAGGAAACACAGACCACAAGAAAAGTACAGCAATTTTTATGTCTTCATACCCAATGAGAGAATGTAAGAAGGAATTTAGCAAACACCAAATTTACACTCTGCACCAAACCTAAATCAATACAGAGCTGTGAGTAAACCATTATGTATGCAGTTGTGGTTGCTGAATACTGATCAGGCTCGGTCCACTTATTCTTCCTCCCAATGCCATGAAACAGACCCTTGGGGTATAACAGAACCTGAAGGTAAGAGTAAAAACCTAGACCTGATAGGCTAATTAGTGTCCAGCGGGCTCATACATTATTGAATTTTTAATCCCTCCTTAATGCCTGCAGTCAGCTCGTACCTGGACGGTTCAGATGTCTAACAGACACCTAGTTGTCTATAGGGACATAGTTGTCTATAGGGACATGGTCGTCTAAGGGGACACAGCCCACGTCTCATTCACAAACCTCATAACCTCCTGCCTTTTCCCACTGTGGGTCAGGGGAACCCAATACTCTCTGGTGTCCCCTTTAGAAACAAAGGGTAAATGAACAATGCGTGGAAAAGAAAAGATGATATCTCTTACAAGTGACTGACTTCCCCCACTGACAGCCTTTCAGTAGTTTCGATTTTAATGGATGAGTGTTTTTCTAGTTGACAGGTTCACTAGACCCTGACCAAAGTCATTTAGGTTGACTCTAAATAAGTAAAGCTACATTATTTCAAAAGCATTTGTGGGAAAAATGATCTTATTAAAAAGTGTTTGGCCTTGGCATGACCAAGCTCTCTCCTGCATATCTTGCCATTCAAAGGGCATAGGAGAAACATTAATGTTTTGACATCATGTTTATCCTGGCAGTCTAAGAGATAACACATTCATCTTGTGGTGTGTATGCCAAGGTTCTCCCTGTAGCTGTAAACTGGGACTCGCTCATCCAGTGCCAGTACGGAGCTAACTACAGGCTTGAGGCGAAACATTACGCTCATGCAAGCCAAGCGTAGCCCTTAGGAGCAGCAGGCCTCTGACGTGGTGGGCGCACACACACACATGCATATTCGAAACGTACCAGAGAGCAAAACGCTTCTCACGCACAAGCAGGCCAGCCGTCAATATGACAACATTTCCTAACGGCAAAGCCTTAACTGGCACTTACAAACGGCACAGAAGAAAGGACCAAAACAGTGAATATGGGTGTTAGAGCAACATTCATCATAACATCATGTGTTAGCCCAGATGGGTGGGAATAGCATCGGATATGCCAGCAGGCTCTGGTGCAACGGCCACGGCATGCGCTGCACCGTATGCAAAGGGATGTCAAAACTCATGTTTTTCAGGGGCAACTACTCTAGGGCAGCTGTAATTACGTGGGTTGATATTTGGGTTCAATTTTTACACCACAGCCCAAAACTGTGGACACTTTCCCTGTACATCTGCCTAAAATGATTGAGAGAGCTGTATATATGAGCTCAGTTTCTGTCACAAAAGAAGTTTGTGTCAAGGTTCAACATGGTGCTTTGCTAATACGCTATACCAACAATACGCCATGAGAACACCACGCAACAGCGGCGCCACGCAGGTAGCTAAAAATGAAGGACTGTCTTAGAATGTCAGACTTAGGTGTGATCACCTCAGAGGCTGAGTGGTGTCTCAGAACTGCACGAGACACAACCATGACATCCACCTCTGTCTACTTAGCTTCAGAGAACATGCTAGATTTACATCGCAAACAAGCTAAAGGAGCTAAAATAGGGAATGGGAGAGTCCGTGCTGCCTCTGTCAGGCCACTGTTCTATAAATGCCCTTGCCTGTGTCCTAGCCGTCAGTGGAAGACATGGCTGGCGATAACCACCACTAACGCATGCTTGTCCAATGGAATGAGATGGCTGTTGATGAGGACATCTTCACCTTGCTCATTTGGTACAGGAATTACCTCCCCACCTTTGAGAAGGTTCCATGGGCATGCTAATGTGTTGGTGTGTTCACGAGGAATCCACCGTATCGCCAGCGTAATTGAACGCCTGGCCAGGGGACATTGCTATAATGAGAGAGAGAGAGAGTTCTGTGAGTGTTTGTGTAAGCGAGGCTTGCTATGAAGATTCATCAATACATCTTATGCAGATTTGTATTTTTTTTTGGATGATCTGTTATTGTAAAAGGTACAAAACTAAAATGAATTTTGTGGAAGAGTAGATTTGAAAGCTTCTGTTTCCAAAGCTTCAACTAAGAATATTTACTTTACACACACAAACACACACAGGGTGGATTTAAGGCTGTTGGTCTAGACCAGCTGTTTTATCTTTACCTGTGAGAGATGAAAAGGGTATTAGATTGATCTTTGATTGAGGTCAAATGAAAGGTTAGAGTGCTGACCATTAGTGCAGAGCTTTACCAAGATGTGAATCACACAGGCTTCGTTTCATGGAGGAAACTGTGCTGCAAATCTTCACAGACTAATACGACACTAAAGAACATGGCACTCTGGGATAGAATGACACTGCTTTACAAACCCAAATGTCTATAAATTACCATGTACTTATTAATTACAAAAATGCGTTCCCTTGTCTGATGTAGGTGTGTATTGCTTACCTATACAATGTTTCCAAATGTTAAAGAGCTTTAGGTTTTCAGGCTTCAGGTATATTAGGCAGACTTTTGTACTATAAACTACACTGTGCTGTTTTATGCAACATAAGAACAATCACAGTCTTAACATTTATTTGCTTTTTGCAGTCCAAGGGTGGAAATGCACTGCCGTAGTTCATTGCATTTCTGACAGATGTAACATATGGAACCTGAATTCTCATCTGTTCAAGGTCATCACACATGCATGTATGAACGCGCACACACACACATACACACACACACACACACACACACACACATGCAGAAAGCATATAAAACAGTAGTGAAGTTCAATCCTCATTAGAATGTGAACTTCCAACAATCCATTCTCATCTCACGAATTTCACTCACACGGGTACTGAACACTTTGAAATTCCTCTGGTAATAAAATTACAGCACATAGAATGGATGTTTCTCTCTAAGCAGACCTTGGCTATAGTCTATGTATCGTACATGGCGTGGTACACATGAGACAGACTAGTACAGAATTATTGCATCATCGATTTATGCAGTTTTCTTGTGTAATCCCAACACTCTCAAGTGCTCAGAAGTCCACTCATGTAAATCCAAGTTAATCTGTCTGGTGTATGCTTGACTTGGTCTAAATCCACACCTAAAGCCCAGCTAGTCCTATGTACTGGTTGAACAAAACAATGGCTCAGTCTGGCTTTAGCAGTGAGCTTGGTCTCTGTGCGTAACACTGGCCTTTATGTGCTCACTCAATCCAAACTTCTGTTACCCTCTGCTCATTTTCCCCAGGGTGGTGGCAGTCAACTGGAAAATTAGGTTTCACCACTAAAATAAGCTTGGCCTGCCACAGTCCCATCACGGAGCTGGCGGAAGGTTCCAGTGCAGGAGGGACGATAATCAAGAGAAAAGCCACAGTGTGCTGGAACATTAGCGCCAGGCCGTTCGGCTGAAATGAGAATGCTACACCCACCTGTGTGCACTTGCATGCACTCCTGTCGAAGATTTACACTGCCACCAGGCAGAGATAAAAAACACAAAGGTCAACTCATCCATAAGTTAGCAGAGCCATCTCAAGGAGCTATAGATGGCAGGTAATGGCGGATATAACGTACTCAAAGGTTCTATTCTGGTTCTATTCTGACACCATCTAGTTCGAAGTATCTCCATACACAGAGGAGATGGATTTCTGTCTTTTTGCAACATTTATTCATTTTTGTTTTGTTTTCTCCCAGTTCTAGACAAATTCTCAGTGCAATAGCTCTTTCTCTCTCCTATCTCACACCAGAACCATCAATCTGCAGGGGCAAAGGTTTGCAGCCAACTCTTACAATTCATATGAACCTTGCCAGTTTCTTATCAAAGTACCTGCAATGCTGCATTGCTGAGCCTCCTAAAGAGAGAGCCAGCTGTAAGAGCTTAAATGCAGCGTTCAGCTGCCATGGAGCCACGTCTGATTGGTGAGTAGACTGCACAACCAATGGCAATTTTTTTCAGGTTTCTTTCCCCCATCCCAGCAACAATGCAGCCTCAAATATTTACATTGCAGCCAAAGAGATGCACAAACAACAGTATCTTTGTTATGTGAACCTAGAATCACCCCCATAATAAGACTAAACATACAAATACTTACTTTTGTAAGTCGCTCTGGATAAGAGCGTCTGCTAAATGCCGTAAATGTAAATGTAAAATACTGTAGATAGCTATTCAAGAGTCAGAATAATAATACATTTTATGTAATGTTGAAATACAAATGACTGGCACATACTTTCTAAAAGAAATATGTTTTAGAAATCTTCTGCAACAACACAGAAATAGCAGAGAACTCAGATGGTGCTGTTTCTTGGAGATCCACTCAAGAGCCACCAGCTTCTGCCTAATGCATCACATTTGAATTTACATCACTGACAGAAATTGCAGTACCATTGCAACACATCTCTACAACATGGATAGGAGTTTAGGTCTAAACTGAACTTTTCTGTGTTGATCATCTCTGTTCAGATGCCCATGGATATCTGCTCATTGCTTTATGAGATGATATGGAAATACAATTTTTTGGGAAAATACAAAAAAGATTTATGGGAGTAATCAGTCTGTGAGGCAAAAATCACAGTATCTAGATGTACCAAGGCATTTATTTGGGTTGGGGAAACGGGTGTGAAATGTCCCATGTGAAGTGGTGTGAGCAGAAAGGCTTGAACACACATGGATTCGTTATTTTGAGTATTATATTTTTTTTTTTAAATATTTGTAAACACATCAGAAGTATAAAATAACAAAAATGTTATGCAGTAACCAAAGACTGTCTTAGATTGAGCGGTATTATATGTTCTATCCTTCAAAGCAGTCAATCTTTGCTTTGCTGAGAGTTTTGCTTGCCCTTGGCATTCTCTCACCCAGCTTCATAAGAATGGGATACTTTCAGCAAATATTTATTGTTGCTGTTGGTGTTTATTTTTCATTGGGACATTATTTAAAAAACATCTAAACAAATTCATCCATAAATATTTTGCTCAAAATGCATTTAAATATTTTGCCAAGTGTGCCTAAACTTCTAACTGATAATGAACTTGCATGACACTACTTTTACAAGATCTTTAACATGTAATATATTCAAACTCTCTGTGGAAATTCTACATTGGCAATAAGCAGCTAAAGTCCCTTTACAAAACTTAGAATAAAAGGTCAATGTGGGCACCACTGTGTCACCTTTGGCTAAATTGCTATATTAAATGTGACTGACCGTCCAATCTGTGAAGGTGATGCTGGTTCATTCGTACCCTTTAGTCATGGAATCAAATGAGAACAGAGACGGGGGGGGGGTCTGTCAATCTTAATATCATGGCAGCTGAGAGGAATGGAGATCTCATACATGCTTTAGGTCTGAAATGTCTTATGTGCTGACAGAACATACCAAAACAAAGACTGATGAAATCCATCCTGTGGAGTTGTGAAAATTATATTTTTTGTACACGGTAAATACCCGAGGGAGGGTAAAGAGTACGGATATTGTCAGACATTAGTGTGAGTGCTCTGACCAAACAGTATCAGGAACATCATTCTCATATTTCAGTTCTCTACTGGACTCAGCTGCTACAGCATCAGACTACAGGCCACGAACAAAACACATATTCAGGAAAATGACCCCCCCCCAAAAAAAAAAAGGTGTCATTAAATGTTAAAATTAACCACTTTATTTAAATACTTATTTGCTTAACTAGCAATGTGCTAAATTGTGCAGGGTAGATTACTTAAAGGAGAGTACTGGAGGCAATAAATATTTGTGTGTGTGTGTGTGTGTGTGTGTTGTTTGTGTGTGTTTAATGAATCTATTTAGTTAAGGCAATACAGTGTAATGTGTAAAATGTACTTTTTTTTCAAATCTCCATAAGGTAATTCTTTCTTGACGAATTGATGCTCAGGCTACCAAACATTTACCAGTATTAGTTGAAACGTTTTGCACCTACAAATTTGGTTGAGCTCTAACTAACAAACAATACATATTTGTGTGCTATTGCACATCTCTAGCAGTCCAGTCACAAAACTTTAGCAAATATTTGAAAAGTGGTCTGGATAAATGATAACAGATAATGTGTTTGGGTAACAAACACTCTCATTTCAACAGTGACACTAAAGTGTAAAACCTCCAGCAATCCTGCTGTAACTGATACACCCATGCTAGGACAACGCCCACGGCTACGCCCACAGCCACACCCATGGCCACGCCCACACCCACACCATAGATACATAGAGTTTTTCCAGCAATCATTCAGCGTCATATAGATGGCTGTTTAAGTGTCAGAATGGTCGGATTGGTGTGCAGTAGTGCCTGTGACATCATCACTTCTGCCATTCCCATGTCAACACTGTGAGAAAGGTCATCTGACATCCATTACCATCTTCAGAAGTGCAGAGTGTAATCTCCTGGTAATCTCCCCATCTTTTCAACACTTCTCTCTCTCTCTCTCTCTCCCTGTCTCTCCCTCTCTCTCTCTCTCCAAACCGCTCCAGACATGTAGACATGTGAGGTAGTAGACACACTCTCCACAGACTCAGGTGGCCTCCTCCATCGTTTCATGCTGTGGAAGGACACGCCCCTGCATGTCCCTGCTGATGTGACATTTGTGCGCACATTTTCATCGAGATGCTTTTCCCTTGTAAATTATGTCTGAATTCCCACCCACCACAGAAACAGAGGTCAGACAACACTTTCATTCAAACAAGCTGACTGAAGTCTCTGCACACTACTGGCTTATGTTATATGACTGACGGGAGTGGAATGCAGGGGGAATATTTATCACGCGATTAATCTCTCTCCCATCTGACCTCTTAGACATGCTGGTTGGGGCTTAACATACCTATAGAGGTTGGAGATGTGACGCCAAGCTAATATGGTGTTACCGACCTCTCACCTACACACATATCTCCATCGCTCACACCCAAACTCTCAAACAAGCCGGGTCCTCTCCCCGGTGTGCCTCCACACCCACAACAAAGAGCTAATAGAGCATTAGGGAGTTCACCAGTGCACTGTTTACGGGTGGGTATTTATAGCTGGCAGAGTGGCACATTGACGTCAGAGTTAATGCCATGTGCTGCAGAAATCCATCTTGCATGTGCGTCTCTTTACTGCCTCACTAAGGCAGACTGATGACAGTCCACCCACCACACCATCCACTACAGTCTGCTGAAGCCTCTCCGTCTAACTGCATTAGAACTGCGTGCATCTTTCAAAGGGAGAGTTACTGTATGCGTTATGGTGATTTTAAGCACCATTCATTTTTATACATTCTCACAAAAGAGTCTCTTATTTCCTTTCAGACAGATTATTATGTGCTAGATTAACATTTGGAATCGTTTTGGCTAAACAGTTATAGTTATGGACAGAGAGTGTCTGGGGTAATTTAGTGTTATGGAAGCTGAATAAAAGGTTATTCCATATCGCTTTAATTAAATGCACTGAAATGCCTACCTCTGTCTGGAGCACACAATGAAGAGCACAGCTACAACTGTTCTGTGTAAGGTCATGTAATGTCATTGTCTTCACAGCCACAGCGAGATTGCTTTGAAATTGTATAAATTCAAACATTTAATAACAAACAAATATGTCTGGATTTTGTGGATACCTGGAATTTCCAGCTGTTTTTTAGAATTATTAAATGTCGATTTGTATGATACAGTTCTCTCTCTCTCTCTCTCTCTCTCTCCCTCTCTCCCTCCCTCCCTCCCTCCAACATGGATGTGAAAGGATTACACACTCAGTGTGCAGTCCATTATTCCGTCAGTATCTTTATCTCTTTATCCAAACCCAGTGGAGGGTTGGCATGAAATTAGCTTAACCTAAAATACTGAAAAGGCCACTAAATTGTGTTCACTCTGCTTTAATTATAATTTTCCAACTAATAGTTATTTTATTATTTAGAGTTAATTATAAATAAATAGTCACACACACACATATATGCACGCACACACAAACTATATGTCAAGGCATATTTTCCTGGCAGACACTGTTATCTAATCACCTGAAAATCCTGAAAGGTCATGAGAAATAATGTAGCATTCAAACCTCCTCCACGTCTTGGGAATAATGAATGCTAATCCACCTGACATCGTTTATCAAGCACTTTCTTTCACTTCATTTCTTTCATTCACTCAAAAATGACTGTCCCGACTTCCAATCAGCACAAGTTCTGCTACTAACTCTTCTAACACAAAACACATATATAACCCCTGAATATGACATCTCTTTAATGCAGTGTGCTCCTCTAGCTTGAACACCTTGCACTATATCTATTAACAGTGAGCCATTCCTGTCTGATTCTATTAATTAATCAGGGACTTTTGAGTGATCTCCACATAGATGATTCTTTTAAACCGCTCGCCTTCCAGCTACTCAATATGTGTACATAATTGACCTTGAAGATGTGTATCTTGTCCTTCAGTAGAGTAGAGCAGCGAATCTTTTTTGTTTTGTCTTGGTTGTTTTGCACTGACCACTATATTTTGTTTTGTTTTTGTTCCAGTATGGTGTTTTGTCTTAGTGTATCGCAGCGTCTGAAATGCACATATTATCTGAATATTCCCCGAGCTCCTCAAATGCACCACCAACAAAAACAATGCTGTTCTAGCCGCTCTCTTCTCTCCTTCCACTAGTAGCTCAGGTGTTCTCACGTTCCTCCAAGATGCTTCGTGTATTTCATGCATTTTGCCACTGAGTGGTTGCAGATTCTGCACCCAGTGGTGCGAAACTCTAATCAGCACACGCATGTGTTGCAGTTGGGAAGTCATAGACAAACACGTGAGACATACGAGAGGGTTTACACCAACTTTCATATATACTAAATGGTCCAAAAAGATCTGTTTGTTGTAATGCAGACCTTCGGTGTGAAACTGATGTCCGCTGGGTTGAGTAAATCCCACCCCTCTCGCTGTGAGCCTCGTTTTCATTTCATTAAACTCTTCAATTGTGGAATCTCTGTTCATTTCTTTCTGTTTGTCTGCGTGTTCTTTGCCTGTGACATCTAGGTTGAGCCTTGTACTGTTTTATAGTGTTGTGCTGTTCAAACTGTTTCATGATACTTTCACTTGCCTCTGAAGCAGATATTCACATACTGATTCGACATCTTAAGACACCACAGTCATATCCATTTCTAGCTACAAGATGGGATGGCTGCTTGCAGTTTTCTCTCCAAACAATCACGTTTTTCTTAACCACTTTTGCAAAAGTGAAACCCATTTGAAATACTCAAGGATACTGCGAACAAACTAACTCTGCTCTCACTAAGACCTTTTAATGTAACTGCATTCTGAATTCGACTTCCCACTGAGAACATTACACAAAGTGAGGACTCAGATACAGGACACAAGTTGGAAGCACTCAGTGGCATTTTCTAACGGTTAAGATAAAACATATAAGGAATAACAAAAGTGAATAACAAAAATGAATAAATGACTGAAGAACAAAATATAAAATATGAAAACAGGATGCATGTGGATGGTACTGACAAGATAAACAGAATTTGGGATAATTCTTTGTCTGCAAGGTTACGACTATAGCAAGACTTTGAAGCAGGTGTGGTAGGGTCGAGGTTCACGCAGTCGTCCATTCAACACCGCTGGTTCTTAGCTCATTTATTTGAGCCCTGTGCGGGGTCCCCAACCTATTACCTTTGGGGTGGCGTAGTCAGGGTGACGGAGGAACCCGGACGAGTACCGACGCGGGGGTGGCATAATTCACCATCCCACTCGTTTAGGCTGGTCCGGTTCACCCAACCCTCTCGTGGGTGAATTGCATCCGCTCACACAGGAATGTAGTTTTAGTCTTTAGTTTTGTCCTGAAAAGATGTGTGACAACCATGACAAAGGAAAGTGTACATAAACACACACAGACATGGGGGGGAAACAAGACACAGGTGCAGCTGATATGCTGGGGCTCTGAACCGAAAAAGTGATTCTGGGGACTGTAGTCCACAAGATACTGGTTAAAGGCAAAGGCTTGACACATGACCCTTACACTGGTGTCTGTGTCATAAACTGACAGTACAGGTTTGCATAATGAGGGCATGCGTTTCATTGAATTAAGAGGAATATTGCTATGTGTGTTTGCAACCTTTGTGATCTTCGGAATTTACACATCTGAACTCACAGCACTGATCTTTTTCTGTGATTGTTTTTAATCAGGGAAAAACTTTGCACATTTGAAACATATTTTATGATTTTCAATTTTCGGTATTAGCGCTTAGGTCTTTGTCATTTTCATGAACGAATGTCTTTAGTGAATATAATCTGTTCTGCCACATACCTCAACAACAACAACTGCAACAACAACAACAACAACACCAGCAGCAACAACAACAACAACAACAACACAATTGACAATGTGCAAATAACAGAGAGACAGCATCACCAGGGCTGGCGGGGCAGTTATGATGTGGTCCAAGGTGCTGCATTAGCACCAACACTGAGCCTCATTTTGACCAGGTCTCAATTCTGTTCTTTTTTCAGACAAGATCAGACAAGTGTGGAGTTGTAACTTCGCCCTAGACTGCAAAGGCAGCATCAGTTCCTGGGTTGTGAGCATAGGGTTGTACAACGCCAGAATTTTAAATCCAATCATATGATGTTGTAGGGCACACTGGGAAATGCTTCTGCCCATGTGGTAATGTCTTGAAGCAGGCTGGATATACTGATTAGCTGAACTCTTTAGGGAGGTTACTAAGGTTAAAAGACTGTGTCTGGAGCCAAGGAACTACCTAAATACTTGAAGACTGAAATATCATGTGCAGAGGGAGAGTACTTTCAGTGCTAAGCTCTGTAGCGATGTGCATGACCTGAGGTAGGAAAATGATCAAAGTATTTTGACCACTTGATGTATTGATGTAATCCACCAGATGAAATTACCATGAGCCATTTCAGAATCGACTTGACTTTGAAGATCCTGTACAATCAGGCTCTGGGACTTCTAGAAAGTAAAATTTGGCAAAACTGAAGTTGTTGTTTCAAAAAGCTAAAAAAAACTAATTGTAGTATGTTTAACACAGAATTAAAATCTTAATTTAATTCTAACACCCTATACATTATCTGATATACTAGAACAAAAAACATCCAACATATGGGTGAAAGAGAAATTCTGACAGCATAGTTGGATTCAGCATACAAAAATAAGCTTTAATCTTTGGGTAGGTTTACCTCCAGTTTTGCACAAAGTATAATCATTGTTGACCAGTGTAATCAAACCCTTATATAACCTTTGGATGTGAGATTGTGATGTAATTGCACTCTGGGACACAAAGACCCTTTTGGACGTTTGGAGACTGGCAGCTATGTAGCTTTGAGATGAATCTAGACCTGCTAGGCTTAGAGATATAGAGGCATAATCACTACAGGGTGACTAAAGAGGCTCACTGACAAACTCGACAACACATCCTATGAATGTTCTCTTGGACCTAGTAATCTGAATTTTCAAATACTGAACGCATCCCTTGCCTGTGTCAGTACAACAGGTTTTCTATGCAATTGGGCAAATGAGTATAGAGGGTATAAATGAGAGAGACCAAAGACAGGAAAAGAAGAGATAAAACCAAGACAAATGGCAGAGTCCAAGTATCGTTCACCCCAGCAGCAGATATATAAACAGGTCAGTAGTTTCTATGCCTTTCAGCAAGGAAGCGGCACTGGCCAGAGGCAACTGCATGTGTCCCAGTTGTGATGTTGATGGAGGGCTTCTCACTCCACTCCAGGACCACTCCACTCCAGGAGTGTTACATACGACCTGAAAAAGGGAACATCTAATTCCCTGGAATTTGATTTATTATATTGAATATTGATTTATGAGAGCACTGCCCTCATCAAGGAATGGTCCGGTCAGTCTTGGAGACAACGAAAATACAGCCTTTGCAGACTACTGAAAGAACATTCTTGGCCAATAGTCTGTGAGAGAAGAAAAGGCTGAATCAGTTTCTCTGGGATCCAAGGTCAAGCCCCTGATGTTGGCACCAGCCTAGCAGGAATCTGGTATTACAACCATAAATAGACCATCCCTCTCCAGAATGTCTGTTGGCATATTTTCCATATGGTGATGTAGTCAGCAGCGAATGGCGTGGTGTTTGAAGGGCTTCCTTTTTCCTAAACTGATTAAAAATATACAGTGTTATGCATTAAGATCCAACTTTGAGACCATGGAAATGGACGCTTAAGACTTCATTCATTGCTGTTGACAACTGCGGTGATTCCATTAATCTGCTCTGAATGGTCAAAGACCTGTGAGGAAGGAAAGGATGAGGTAGACCTGGATGGCCTTAGAACGAAACAGGCCTCTGGTAAAGAAGAATGAATGCCAGTAAAGAAGATTCCTATCACCACTGTGGGGAACTGTCACAACCCTCAGCAGGAACCAGCCAGTCTTCAGGGTTTCTATAAGAAATGGGAGCTGGAGCTGTATTGCCACTGAGGTACGGGCTGTGTTGCTTCTTTGGCACGAGCGGTGCAGCTTGGTCATGGCCCAGGCTCTCCAAGGCACATGCAATGTTCTGCAACTGATCTTGGATCTCATGTCCATGCTGATTCCTGCCATTGGTCACATCCATTATGGGCAGGAAAGTCTTCGCTCACACAGAGCAAGGACTTGGACACAGGAGGTAAGTGCTTGACACTGTTTACTTGCAGTAAGAAATCGATGCTTAAAAATAAGTGATGTTACATTAACTTGCTTCAGATGTGCTAGGCTAATTTTCCTGAAGAACTGTGTCAGGAACTGTCGCATGACATATGACATTTGAAGCCCTCGGAATGCGTAGGTTGGGCTGGAGGCCACTTTACTGCTTTGATTTAAAATGTGTAGCTTCAGAATTTAGCAGGATGCGGATTTTAACAGGACCTACAATGAAGCATTACTCATAGGCTGTTCAGTATGTCATGTCACTGTCATTGAAAATATATTTAGGCATGCACGTCTTCCACAGGCATATCTATTGCCCGGTATGCAGAGCGCATCTTCTGCCCTGTGTATGATAACAGAATAGTCATACTCTCAAAATATGACTAATAGGACCAGCGAGCATTTATAAATCCAACCTAATGTTCTGACTTAAAATAGGAGTGCACATTCAAAGCAGATAGAGTGTTATGGTTCTTAACACACTAATGAATGGGTGTACTGTCAGGTTTGATGAGTTAAAATTAATTAAAGAAACCCTTGTTTTATGAATATGAATAATAGGCTATAGAAGGTAAAACTGTGTAATTTTGTAAGATGTGAAATAAATTACAGACAAGTTCACAAAATCTGTCTCATTAATTTTCCAGTGCATGTTGTGTCAAATTGAATATGATCCGAGTTCCAGTATGTTGTCTTTGTTCGCAGATGTCACCTACATTCACTGTGAATGAAGCTTCTAGTGGCAAACTAATTTCCAACACAATTATTCAAAAAGGTTCAAAGGTTCAGAAGGCATAGCTTAATCATCACGGCATAAAAGAATCAAATAATAATTGACAGAAAGAACAAAACAATACAGATACAATTAGTAGAAACTGATGTATATGATAGAATAAACCCTTCTGTACACTCTACTGTGGGAAGGTATGTTGCACAAATATGCAGAATACACGAGACAGGTTAGACAGGAAGTGATTGAACAGATAACAAGACACAGGTGAATTAATTAAAAAGAGATTCTAGTAGGGTGGAGGAGTCATAGCTGTGGTCATGGCAACAGTCAATCCCAATAAGGTGAGTTGGATTGGAGCGGTGAAGCCAGGACCATAGTCATAGTAACCGTGACAGGGACAGATTAAATGGCCGCTTAATTTAGGTTCCATGGGATAGCACCTCTTTTAGTCAATACCACACCCTTGGAAAACAACGCCTAATGAGCTCCTGTGAAATGGGTGTTCCTCTTCTAGGGAAAACTAAAGCAGCTATTCACAAGAGAATGCAACCAATAAACAGGTCATTCTTGCCTTGACTTTAAATCCCATTTATTTAAATCCCAGCCAGTCAATACCCTACAATCAACACCTGCCAGCTGTTCTGCTAAGCTGTAAGTAACCATGCGCGCACACACACACACGCGCACACACACAATCAATTACTTAATTAATGTCCACCAAGCAGCAAAACCTTTCTTTGTCAACAGCAAGTTTTTTTTTACTCAATTCAACGCAACACATGATGGTCTATGCTCAACCATGGCCATACAACTAGTCTTCTGATTGAATCTAGATACAGCGAATACAAGAGGTTCAGCATCATCAACATCAGCTCATCAATCATCAAATCTCATCTATCCAAGTATGTGTAGCAGTGCTTAAGACAAAGAAGACTGCTGTAAACAAAAGATGCCTTAGAAGCCCATAACATCCTCCAAACCTGATGGCGGTCTTCTCCATAGCATCAGGGCTGTCTACAGAAGGCAGCTCATCAGCGAGGATCTCCTCAGGGCTGCGTGGGTCAATTAAAATCCCTCTTTTGTCTTTGTCCCTAATCCCAATGCCTGCTGTGATGGCATTCCACAAGGCATTCTGGGACTTGGAGCCTGACACAGCAATCAGAGGATACATGTTCAGGAGCATAATTAGGCAATTGAAACATAAGACATATCTCTCTCTCTCTCACACACACACACACACACATATATATATATATATATATATATATATATATATATATATATATATATATATATATATATATATATATATATATATATATATATATATATATATATTACTGTGCAAATGATTTAGGCTTGTGCAGAAAAATGCTGCAAAGTGAATGAACAGGAGAGCAATCTACATCAAATCAATATTTGGTGTGACCACCCTTTGCCTTCACAACAGCATCAATTATCTGCTTGATGTTGTATACAATGTCGTGTCTGTCTATTATCAACATTTTGTTTATTTCACTGTGTTTTAATGTTCAAACAAGCAGACTGGTGTAATCTGAATTTAGAGTGGTGGGTATTTATCTCCACCTGCTGTTCAGTTTATGTAGGCACCATCCCACTAACCTATAAGAAATCCTTTTTGTATTATAATATTCACCTTTGTTATGAGATTAGACCAGTTATGCATTTATACTAGTTATACAACATGTAGTACATAGTTGTATGTTGTTATTACTAGTCATAAATGTAATATGAGTCTTTAAGAAGGGCACTCCCATGATAGAGCCTCCCCTTAACTCTGCTTCTCCAGCTTTCAGAGGGCAGGCTAATACTGCCATCTAGCCCACATGCTGAATGCAAACATAATGAGACTAATGCAGTCTGCTAGACCTCCATCTGTCAAAGACATGGTGGGGGGTGGATGGGGGGGGGGGTAAAACTGAAGGAAATCAGAAACCCTTATTTTTACTGATTTATTTTAAGCACAGTTAACAGTTTAGTTAAATATGATTCAGCTGATCAGGACTCACGTGCAAAGCGGGCCAGCGGCCTAGGACTGCTCTCTCCTGCTTCATTTGCAACTGCAAATAGAGAAAAAGAAAGAGTGATAGAGAGATAAGACCACAGAGCCCGTAGAGCCCACGGGCTGTATATGCTCTTAAAGACACCCCTGCACATGCCAAAACACAGCTTATTAGAAATGAAAATTACAAACAAATACTGTGAAGGGCTCTGATAAGATACTTGTCACAACAGTAAACATAAATTCAAACACAGGTAAATACATTTTCCATTACATTTTTTCCAGGTAAAAATATATCCCAGCACAG
Organism: Brachyhypopomus occidentalis; assembly: GCA_020368025.1. NCBI lineage: Eukaryota > Metazoa > Chordata > Actinopteri > Gymnotiformes > Hypopomidae > Brachyhypopomus > Brachyhypopomus occidentalis. The sequence continues at coordinate 4,228,249 of JAGXOD010000082.1, read as the reverse complement.
GTAAATATATATCCTAACACATTTTTCATGTGCCCCTTCCATGTGCTTTGCTATATTACTTCATAGCAATATCTTTTGAGAAATCATTACAAACATGGCAAAAGAGCTTTGATTCGATAGTTAATGCTTAATAAAACTTTTATATATTTTTCTCTCATGTACTAATTGAAATACAAAATTATTTAACAACAGCACTGCTGAACTAGGGCTGTCTAACTACTTTTAAAATAACTGTAAAATATATATGTTTATGATATGACCTAGTATATACATATATACTACTGTATATATTATATATTACCTATATATAATTATATATCACTGTATATGTTCTTAATAAATAATGTGATATTGCTGTGAACCCTCAGCAGTGAGTGAAATAACGTGTGTGATGCAGGTAGTGTCTCCTTCCTGTTCCCTGAGGGGCAATGCTGACGCTCTTCAGAAGACCTGCAAATAAAGGTGAGGGAACACTGTAGCCCAGCACTGTGGAGACAGCCAGTACTCTGGGGAGGAATCCCTCTCTCTCTCTCTCTCTCCCTCTCTCTCCTGTGTGTGTGTGTGTGTGTGTGTGTGCTGGGAGGTCTGTGATGACAGAAATAAGTGGCCTCCATGGAGTTTTGCACTTAGAGAAATCACAAGCACAGACTGGTTTTCGAGACAGACCACTGGGTTACTTGGATACTGGGATGCTGAGGTGACGCTACAGGTCTGTTGGCAGGTCGTGCGGTAGGTCATGTGATGTGTGTGATGGTGTCTGCCATGTGTATATTTTAAAGGTCCCATTGCTTTTTTTCTGGTATGAGCCAATCTTTGTCTTTATAGTGTCAGCTATTATGTCATATATCTTCAGCATAGACACTATACACAGGCGTATGGCAGTCCACAGAGAACTGCCATGCAAGGGTTGTTTACACATAGGAGGAAGGTGAGCTGCCATTATCTTGCCATTATCATAATAACCCGTTCGGAAAGGACAACTTAAGTAAAATACAGTAAATATATTAATATGAGTAAGTACAAATGAGCATTGGGCTCAAGTCACAGCAAGATGATGTTTGTGTATGGGATCATTTCTTAATTATGGTCCTTGTTGTGGACCAAAGTACACTTTCGTTATTTGTGCAATAATGAAATGCAAAAAGTGACTTAAAAATTAAGGGACAGATTGATCACAAACAGAAAGATGAATAAGAACTAAGAGAAACGGGGATTAGGAGAGAGAGAAACACAGCCAGGCACAGAGACGAGTCTCTGTAACAAGCAACCCTAAAGAGAAAGAGCCCAGACGGTTTAGTGGGGGCGTCCACTGTGCAGGGGTAGTGAGGGGAGATTGGAAGCCTGCGGTAGAGGAGTCTTTTAGCCCAGTGAGTTGGTGGGTAATGCACTCTGTCCAGTGTATCCAGGGTTAGGGCACTTCATTAGTGATAATGATTCCCCCAGCACTACAGAGGCTTGTGCACTAATGGTGTGACGGCAGAGGAGCCCCTGTCCAAGTCCCTGTCGAGGGGCATGATGACTCCTGTCCCTGCAGCCACTGCTTCCTTTGCATCTCTCCATCATCCTGACAGACCTGACTGAGCCTTACTGATTAGCCAACAGGTGCGCTAATGAGCTCTGTTGGGTCCCCCTTGCCCCTCCACACACACAAATACACAAACACACACACACAAGCGTGCACACACATGTAGAGCAGCAGAGAGGGGAGTCAACAAAGCAAAGCAACAGGAACCACACTGATGACATCATGCCCTTCCCCCATTGGTGGCCATGGAGACAGTAATCACAAAGGTAGCTAGAAGAAAGTCTGCCTATCTGCCTACCGTCTGCTCTTCTGAGCTGAGCTGTTTACATGGCGTTCGCCTACAGAACGCATGCCTGCGCAGACGTGTGCACCATCACACCAACATGGCTATAAACACTGGACACGCAAAAAACCTCATCGCCCCGAACAAGATGCGGTCAGTGTTCCTGCCATTAGTGTGTTTAATACTCTAGCCGTCCGATGGACAGTGTACCGCGATGTGGCCAGTGTAGTGGGGTTCGCCGGGTTGCCCGACCTCAAAAACAGGTGCAACGACTGCGGTTTTGGAAGCCACATATTCGTAATGCACATGCGGGAGAATGAGCTGTCGAGCATGGACAGATTCACACAGCCCCTCCTCTTCTGCTTGGCTCCATCCTTTCTGATTGGGGCCTGTTACATAAGCACTGCCACTTGACCTTTGAAAGGATGTAATTACTGCCATGCTATGTTCTCCAAAAACAGCTGTCATGCCATTTTGCCACTTGGTTACTATTGGTCAGCTCCAGCTGTCACTCAAACGCACAGGCGCACACTATCTGTCAGATAAAATGAATCTCTTCATGCTATTCTATCAGGCAATTTGTACTTACATGAATCGAGGCTTTGAAGAACATCTCTGAAGGTATTTTGACTGAATTAAGGTTAGAAAAAACTCATACTCATAAATATTAATATCTAATTCTGTCTGAATTGACTGATGAACTTCAACACGAAAAAAACATTGAATGAGTAAAAAGTGCCCCTCAATGCATTAAAGTAATTATTTCACAAATCACAAAATCTTTAAAGGAAGATTTTAAAAGTAATAATACATTTAATAATAATTAAGCTATTGATATTATTATTAATTGATATACATTTAATAATAATTAAGCTAATGAGGATTTCTGATTTATTTTCTATTTTAAAGCTACTTTCTGACACAGATAAACATACAGAAAATCTTTTTTCTAATAATTCCATGCAGCTCACTTATACGCGGACACCATAATTAGAGTCAGGCACTGATATACAGGTTACTCTCAATCACTTAATTGATTGAAGAACTAGTTGTAATGCAGCAAGTATTGTATTACACTCATATAGCCACCCACAACTGCCCCATCTGGTCTTACCAATCGTGAAGCTGAACCCATCGATGCTGAATGTGGCACTCCGACATTTCTTAAATCCTTGTTTTTTGAAGCTTGGTTCTGTCATCCTGCTCCAGTAGTTGCACAAAACATTGAACTTCTCTTGTTGTTGCTGGCAGCCTGTGAGAGGTCTTTGCTGACAGTAAACTCTCCTGTAGAGGGTGTGTGTGTGTGTGTGTGTGAGGCGCGAGTGACACAGACTGGTTCCCTAGGTTCAGAGGAGCATGTGGTAGATCCCAGAGCAGGTTGTGTGAGTATGTGTGTGTGTGTGTGTGTGTGTGTGTGTGTTAGAGAGCGAGGGAGAGTTCAGGATAGGTTATCAGAAGTGCGGGATGCAGGCACGATGCATCCTGCAGGACGCCACTTGCGCCTCTGCGAGACTCTTCAGGACCTCTCCACTCCTGACTGTGTTCCAGGCCTGCTCGAGTGCAGATTCTCACACAGAGACTGCTGAATGTGGACAGAGAGCTCCAACTCTCTCTGATGTGCTCTCGCTCTCTCCCTCCCTTACTGTAACCCTCCCCACTGCAAAGCACATGATTAACCGCACACACTCGCTCTCCTTCTCTGGTTTGTTAACCCACACACTTAAGTGCTGTATGTGTGTCTGGCTGCGTGTCTCTGCCTGGAGTTCTCAGTGAGCTACTGAATGGCAGCACAGTGAAGGGAGCTTTCTGTGCTGTTTACTGGTGCTGTGGTTGTGTGTGTGTGTGTGTGTGCTGCATCAATTCATTCATACACCTCCTTTCATGTACAGCCCTAACACTCAATTATTGCTTTCACAAAATATTAGCAGAGAGAGAAAGAGGACAGGAGGGATGGATATTATATGTGACTTGTATGTCATTCTCTAATGTAGTTTCACATCAGTTACCCTAACTGCACTGCACAGAGACACTCCACAGGTACTCCACAACATACCTGTAGTTCCAGGAGGTACAATACAGCTACCTGTAACTCCAGGAGGTACAATACAGCTACCTGTAGCTCCAGCAGGTATAATACAGTTACCTGTAGCTCCAGCAGGTATAATACGGTTACCTGTAGCTCCAGCAGGTATAATACGGTTACCTGTAGCTCCAAGAGGTACTATAAAGTTACCTTAAGTCAGTTAAGTTAAGTCAAGCCACATTGTCAATTGTGATTTTCACCCCAATCGAAATTTGTCCTCCGCATTTACCCATCTGTGCAGTCAGAACACACACACACTAGTGATAACTAGGGGGCTGTGGTGCACATGTGCCCAGAGCGGTGCACATGTACCTGTAGCTCCAAGAGGTACAATACAGCTACCTGTAGCTCCAGCAGGTACAATACAGCTACCTGTAGCTCCAGCAGGTACAATACAGCTACCTGTAGCTCCAGCAGGTATAATACAGCTACCAGGAAACAACTGGAGCACTAGAACGTGGTTCCCATGACAATTTTTTTCCTTTTTGTCTCTTTTGTAATTTGTGTCAAAATGTAAAATATACCATATTAACCCTATAAATGAACAACCCCTTATAAACAAATAAAACTGTGAGCTTTTCTATAGAAATTCATGTTTCCAGTGTTTCTAAATTAATTCACAGCAGTAAACAGAAAACAGCTCCAAACTGGAATCAACTGCAGGAGTCTCTGATCTAAAGTCAACATAATCAGCAGCGTCTGAATGAAGTATTACGCCATGTGAATATCAAGGAGGAAATAACATGTGGTATTCTGCAAGTAACAAGGCTTTTGTATTCACAGTATCCTTCCCATTATCCTAGCAATAAAACAGAGACTTTAGCACCTCAGACATGAAAAACTACATCTAAAGAAGACAATCCAGCATCTCTTCAAACCTTTTGGCATCACCCATCTTACTGGAAGAACCAGAAAAGGTCACAATGCTTTTAGAATTATTTAGGAAACAGTCATAAAAGTCATTGTAATCACATGACCACAATGAAAGCAAATGATGACAAAAAGCAAGATAAAAGTATGTGATTCTTTAGTGCACTTCCAAGGCGCTGCACTGTACTAATGTGCTCAGAGCCAAATGGCATTTTTCTGCTGATGATAAAAATTAGTTTTCACAGGTTTTCAGTTCACATTGTGTTACCATGGACAACTGGTGAAGGAAAAAGTTGAACTTCCTGTTGCTGTGGAGGACTGCAGCGTACCTAATCCACCTCAAGGTGACTGGCAGACGTTGGCAGATGCCGGCAGCCCCCGTGCTGGAGCAGGTTAAACAAACCCCCCATTCTGTCTTTCAGCCACCTCAGTGGGGTGAGGCTGGGGGGGAAGAGGGATGAAGGGGTTAAAAGCAGAATCCGAAACTTATTGTGCCCATGTTTTGTGGCTATTGTCAGCTGTTTGCTGCCAGATGTGCAGACTAGAATGGCCACATCAGAGTGGACGCGTTGACTCATTCTCTCCACGGTGCCGAGTATCGGATGACTTGTGTTGCAGTGTAGCAGATGGCTCGGGGTGGCAGGGAAATATGGCAGGTGATTTACAACCTCAAACCTGCCTGTACCGTTTCAGCCATTAGTCCTATTCACACACAGCATTTACCAGGTACACTTCTCCATAGCTGTGAGTCAGTATGACAGCACATGTATACTGTACATATATATGTACACATACATACACATTATATATGTACTATAAATACCTACCTGGTGATTACTCAGACAGCCACCTACTGTAATATATAATGACATGTAAAATATGCAATAGGTTCATTGACCACTACCTGATGTCACATATGTCATATATAGTATACTTTATATATTTACAAATATTTAAATATATGTGTGTGAAACAGTATATATACAGTGCAATAGTTTTAGGCAGGTGTGGAAAAAATGCTAAACAAAACATTAGTCTCAAGTTACAAGGCTTAATTCTACATGGTTAAAGAATATAACTCAACCCTCACCCCAGGATGACACCCAAAACATTTTGTCTGAGCAGCATGGTCCAAAACGGCTCTTCCTCTACGGTGTCTCTCTCTCTCTCTCTCTCTCTCTCTCTGTCTCTCTCTCGCCCTCTAGTGGCATCCTTTTAAAAAGATGAGGCTCCACCCTTAGGCTGCACCTGTAAAACACAGCCATGGCACATGTACGTAACAGGTGGCATTGTTATTAAACCAGCTGATAAGTGTGGAGAAAACAATCCTTTACAAGAAGGAAACAATCAACCAGCTATCTGACACTACTTTTTAGAGGAACATCTATGATATCACTACACAGGTACAGTCTTCGACCCAGGCCACTATTAATCATGCCATTTCAGCAGGAGACCTCCCTGATTCTGCACGTAATCTTATTGCAGATAATCCACACTGAAACTGTTTCTATCTGCTATTGAAAATCCATAGGGAAAATCATCCTGAACGTGCCATTGCATCTGCCTGTTGTTGCCCAACAGAAATTATATCAGTTTCAGGATGACATTTTTCAACCTATTTTTCAAATCCTTATGAACATACTGTGTGTTAAAGACTCTTCACACTTTCTACAAATCATTGAACGCCTAACACCACAACTCCTTGATTTTTTTTCCTTGAATGCTTAATCCATTTTTTCAATGGATAGTAAAAGTCATCCCTAATGAAGATGGTTTGAGAGCTTTAAAACATTTTCTTGATGCAAGATCTGAGAAGAACTCTACTACAGAGATTCTCTTAAGACTGGCTGAACTTGTGTTGAATCTGAACTGCTTCACTTTTGACTCCAAGTACTACTCACAAATCAGAAGAGTCAGTATGGGTGCTAAGATGGAACCATCATATGCCAACCTCTTTGTTGAGAAACACTTTTGAGCAATACACTGGATGTTCAATTTCTGAGATTCATAGATGACATTTCTGGTATTGCTACATGCACATTAGAAGAACTCCAACTGTATCGTTCTTCAAGTTCCACCAGCTCTTGAATACACATGGAATATAGCACGTCCTGGCATGAGGAGAACCTTTCTGGATGCTTCAGTGAACTTTACACATTCTTGTTTAAATACCATCCATTATAAACCTTCAGACTCTCATTCCCACAATGTATTGTAGAGAATACACAATTCTCTACAATACATTTCTTCCCATTCCAAGGTCTGCAAAAACTCCATTCCTACAGCGCATTTGTAGTGACAATGAAGACTTTGTGTGTGAACATTTTCAAAACTGTGGTCAAAGGGAGTCAAAGATGATGTTTTTGTTCGTGTTTTACTTAGCGAGTGGACGCACTAACCAATAAACAATCTACTGAGACAACAAGAATTCCTCTGGTGCTGACTTATCATCCCACTAATTAAACAGTGGCTAATATTACATTTAAACACTTCAGAATCCTCCAGGATCATGTACAGACTGCATCCCTTTTTAAGGATCCTCCACTAATTTCTCATAGACAAGACAAGAACATTAAAGACATGCTCGTCAAGAATGATTTAATTAACCGTTCAGATTTAAACTGTGGTACTGTAACCTGCAACCAATCTAGATGTGCTACAAGTAAATTTATTAACACAACCACTAAAATAACTGGCACAAAAAGATCAATTGTTATCACTCATTCATCCTCATGCACCACAGCAGGAGTTGTCTATTGCATTTCTAGCAAGAGATGTAATCAGCATTACACTGGAGAAACAGACGGAAGACATGTTTTATTGAACACCTTCAAACCATCAGAATTAAGGATGTGTCATGTTTCTGAATTAGTAGGACACATTAGTAGGACTTTGCTTGCACAGCTGGTGAATTTCGATTGGGGTGAAAATCACAATTGACAATGTGGCTTGACTTAAGGACCTTTCTCCTGAGACAGGTCTTAAAAGGTCTTAGACTGTGACCTCCTCAAGCCAAGCCAGTTCCGATCTGAAGGTAACCGCCAACTCTTGTTCGTGTACACAGGGGTATAAGGTTCCTCTGACCAGGTCATGATTATGCATTAGCAGCTGCTTGGTGAAATGGATGTTGGCTCTGATAGTGAAGCTAGAGATTTCCCTGGCAATGACACTGTCTATGGCATCAATCATCTCTGAACTACACACCCTCTCCCAAATAGTGTGTTTACATGCGCACACACACATGCATGCATGCACTATATACTGTATAGAGAGGTTGTGTACCTGTGAAGTTTCACCCCTTCATCTTTAATATGAAAGACAGACGGGCAGGCATTTGTAATGAAGAGGAGGTATCAGAAGTGATACTTTTTGAAAGGGTTATTTCTCTTGTACTCATAAGGTACAATTATCTTAATCTGACTGGGGGAAAAAAATGTGTGTATTTGGTTATTTGTTGTGTAAATCTGAAATATTCTGCAATAATTCATTTTAAAATCAGTGGCAAATTCAGATTGCAAACAATAGATGCAGAGAAGGCAAAAATGCTTTGTTACCGTCTGCCTTTGCTAGTGGGCACATATATTAAAGTGTTTCACACTTATTGAGGTGTTTCAGACACCTTCCCTACTCCCACAGCACAGTATATCGTCCTAGAGCCGTGCAAGGACTTCTGCCTGACTGAACCTCTGCTCCTAGCATCCCTCCCTGTAAACGCTCATACAAAACCATTCAGTTTTTGATTTTATTTAGCCAGAGGTTCCATTTATCCCATGATTTCAGTATCAAGGGCAGACAACAATTATCATGCATGAAGTGATTCATTCATCTTACACCCACATACACGCTGGCAAAGCATGGCTATTTTTAATGGTTAATTATCACACATTCAAACCGCAGAAGCTATACAAAACTTGACAAACTGAAAGAAAATATGTGCAGGTCAACCTCCATATCCAGCTGCACACTGACAGAACTAAAGGAGAAAAAAAAAAAATCAAGGACTCACGAGCATTTACGAGCTCACAATCCGAGCCCAGCACAAGGACTGTTAATCTTGCTGCTAGTGAGTGGGTGTAGGGGGACAAAAACCCAATCAGCCGTCGCTCACCGTCCTACAGTATCAGAGCTCTTGTAATCTGAAAAGACCTCAGTCCTCCAATCTCAAACCTAGGAAAACTGCAGTTGTGTTACCATAGGAACGGTGCATGTGACTCGTAGGTATCAGAGACTACAGACGTGCACACTCAATATAAATCATATCTCAAGTACATCTGGGAATACAGTGAATGGTTTATCATGTCAAAAATGTTTGACAGTTGTATGTAGTTGGCAGGTCTGTGTGACTAATATTCCTGAAATTTACTTTATAAATATTCTGTATAAAAATTCCTATATCGATGTGGTTTGACCTTAAACACTGTGAGAAGTGTTAACTGCAGTAAATAAAGCATACAATAATCTGCCAGTTTCCTCTAGAATCCTGGGAGAAGCAGCAGCCAGCTGTCTTCATAAATATTTGAATGTTTGAAGAGTGTGTGTGTGCACTCAAAATTATATATGTGTGTGTGTGACAGAGAGAGAGAGAGATTGTAGTGATCAAAACTGTACTGAAGTACAATTTCTGGAGAAACTACACATTTCTGAGTTTTCTTCCCTTGTGGGTAATGGTGTTATGAATGTTCCCATTATCACCTGTGTAGTTTAGTTTTGTTAGAGATTATATCACCACTCTTTCAGGCACAAACGTGTCTAAAGAGAATGAACAGGGACAGGGCTGCATCTCCTACTCTTAAAATAAAATGGTAAAGGGAATTAAGACAAAATATCGAAAATCCTACATATATTGTTTAGTAGATTTCACTAATTCACTAATTTGTTTTGCACTCTTCCTTCAGTCAGGTGCCCTACTCCTGTTGCCACAGAGACACAGAGACACCAGATTACCATGTTTAGCAAACCAGAACAGGGTTGCTAATATAGAAGAGGCCTGTTACCATTGGGTAGACAAGTAAATACTTCTAATTTTAATTATGACTGGAAGGCATTACTGTCTCATCCCAAGAATTCATCCCCTTTAAACTATTTTCCATTTTGTTGTGCTTCAACTGTCTTGACTTGGTTGTTTACCATTTAACTGATACATGCATTTTTCAACTATTTTATTGTGAAAAATATATTTTATTGCAACACAAAACTTATCAAATATCAGATATTTTTCCTTTTTCAAGTTCATTCGGCCCCAAAATAATAATAGCTACAGCTACAAGTCTTACAGGATATAAGTCAATCAGCTCTGCACATCTGGATCCTGACATTTATGGATATTGTCCAGCAAAATTGCTCAAGCTTGGTCAGACTAGTAGGAGACCATTGGTGAACAGCAACTTTCAAGTCTTGGTACAGATACTGAATCAGTTTGAGGTCTGGATTTTGTCTTGGCCACTCAAAATAATTGAGGTTCTTGCTGTTGAACCAATCCAGTGTAGCTTAGGGCTGTGGTCTTGCTGCAAGGTGAAGCCCTCTCCTACTTTCAGGTCTTGTAGACTATAACAGATTTTCTTCAAAAATTGCTCTATCCATCTTGCTTTCAGCTCTGCTCAGTTTCCTGGTCTCTGCAGATAGAAAACATCCCTACAGTGTGTTGGCGTGAGCTCCTTGTTTCAGTGTGGTGACGTTGTCTTCAGCACTGTTTGGCTTGTGCCATACATAGCGCTTTGTAATATGGCCAGATATCTCATCAGAGTGCCTTTTCACAGAAGCCTGCTGAGTCTCCAACATGCCTATCACAAACTCCTAAAGTGCTTTCAAATGACTTATTTCTTCAAGAAAGGCTTTCTTCTTGACATTTCTATAAAGCCTCGGAGTCTTGCATCTTCCAACATAAGGTGCATTTATACTTTACACCATTAAAGCTCTTCTCAGCTCATGTCTACATCCTTTTCTGACCTGGAAGACCACCAGAGATTTAATATCTGCTAATCTCACAAAGCAACATATACGAGAGATTCAGAGATTCATTTACCTCAAGAACTTAACATTTCTTCTATATGACAAATTATAATGCACAACTTATTTCAATTCAAAGATGTATTTTATGAAACATCACTTCTAACATCAGCCAATGCAAGATGGCGCCGTGGGTGGCCGCCTCGGCACAGAGCTCTCTAGCAATTTGTATGTTTTTATTTTTTTTTGTGTGCTTTATGCAGCTCTAACCCCATTACTTAACACTAGGGCACACTGTATAGTAATGTCATTGTATAGTCTGTATACCGTATATACTACTGTTATCTGTTTACTGTCTGTAAATTACTCGTTAGTATTTGTATATTGCCTAGGGAGACACAAACAGCCGGAAACAAATTCCTTGTGAGTGTAAACATACTTGGCCAATAAACCTGATTCTGATTCTATTATTATGGTAAAGTTGTCTCTCTATTCATTGTTTTCTATTTATTAGTTTATTTTGCTTTTAGTGCTACATAAAATCTCCAAGCCTAATATAATTTTCTGTCTATTTATGAAACAATCCATAGCTGTTGTTCAAACGTTGACTGGTTGACAAGTCATACTAAAGCCACATCCAAGTTGTCATTTAAGGTCAAAGTAATTTTGACACTTGAAGACGTTTTCATACATACACAAGAGTGTTTCTTTTCTGAGAATAGCTACAACATTATTCAGTAGACACCATGCATAGTAAAACAATACTGCCCCATTTAAGAGTCTCCATTAATCTCACGTTTTTGGCACAACTGACATTTACCTCCTTCTGCTCTGAGCAGCAGCTTCCTCAGATAACTTTGATTAACGCTGTTTTATGCTTCTCTTGATTATATTAAAAGTTTTTATTACACTCAGTTTTTTATGAGTCTACAACAGAACAGGCCCTAAAGATCTTGAGTTCTATGTCTGTGGAACCGAGGAAGGGAACACAGTGTCTAATGACAGTAAATGTAGTCATGTTAAGAAGTTCATGGTTTGTTTAACTGCAGGGCAAACCAATCTTGAGTGGCATTAGGCATGTATGAAATCACCCGAGTGTAATAAACACGTCTGAAAACGGAAAGACATTGGTTCCCTAATTACACTGATCTCTGTTGACGTGTATCAGTCAGTACTGAAATGGTCACATATGGGAGTTGGGGTGGATAGAGAATTTGAAGGTGTATATTATAAAGAAGTAATTAAACCTCTTTTTTAATTAACCCTCTGTTCATAGTTATCTCTCCATCACTAGAAATAAAATCAGGATCTTCATTTGCCCTTATTCATTAAGGCCAGAGCATGAAATACAGGAATCAAGGCTAACAAGCCCATTCTGACATCACCACCCCATCTACACACAGTACAAATTATATTTAATTGTAGGGATTTTTGTCTTCTTATGCTCAAAACATAACATTATCATTCATTAATATTACCACCACAGAATGTTTCACTTAAAAGGTCAGAAAATGTGTAAATCTTATACCCTCATGCTGCCACTAGAGAGCAGTGTTTGTCAAATACATTGAAACATCTAAACATCTAAAGAACATAGCAAATATTTGAAATTGAAACACAAATGCTGAAATAGCAATTTTGCAAACAAATACAGTTTGTTGCATTGCTGCAGTGTAGTCATAATGACATGTAAAACATGGTGTGATAGGACATAGTGTGCAAAGTGTGTGTACAACAAATGACACTCCAGTCAAACTAAATCCAGACATTACAAAACTCATGATGATAAACAAAAATAAAATGTGTTAAAAGGCAAAACACAATGACAGGTGTCTGAAGAACCTTGTCAGCAGGATTGTCAACTGTGCCAAAATATAAAAACATTTCTATATGTACTGCTTCTTTTTCAACACGCCAAATAGCAGCATTGAGGTTAATGTATTTGCTAGTGGTCTTTTAAACAAGGAGATATACTGCATTTTACTCACTCAGTCTCTCTCTCCTCTTTCATTTCTCTCTATATGCAATAACATTGCAGGGGTTGCGGCACAGATAAAGTAGGCCTGTCCCTCTCAGATCCACATTCCCATCCTTCAACATTCTGCTAACACTGTCTAATAGTGTTAGTGTAATAGACTGGAGCAGTCATGGTCTGGTGGTTAGGGAACCGGTCTTGTGACCGGAGGGTCGTGGGCTCGATTCCCAGGCCTGAGGCCATGACTGAGGTGCCCTTGAGCAAGGCACCTAACCCCAACTGCTCCCCGGGCGCCGGGCTAGGGCTGCCCACCGCTCTGGGCACGTGTGAACCACAGCCCCCTAGTGATCACTAGTGTGTGTGTGTTCTGACTGCACAGAAGGGTAAAATGCGGAGGACAAATTTCGATTGGGGTGAAAATCACAATTGACAATGTGTGGCTGACTTAATAACACACCGTGCTAAGAAAAACGGAACAGTAAACCTTCAGGGAACGCAATTCATTAACCCCAAAATGTGATTACTTAACTCAAATGTTTGTTTTCCTAAGTGTATGAGTCTGTGAACACGTTACCTTTTCTCTAAATGTTTTCAAGACGTCTGGATCACAAGGTAGACATTCAGGGCTGACAAGCAGGTCTGTTGTCAGTGAGCCTCAATTTGCAAGTGGCTGACATATTTCTCATTGACACATTAATGTTAAGGGTAATGTTAATACGGTATGCTGACCTAAACGTTAAATATAACCATCACTGAGCTGAATCACAGCCTATGACCAAAGCATACGAATAATGACAGTAGGGACAGAAGCATGGCCGCTAGGCTTTGACTGAACCAATAGCCAAAATGAGAGTGTATTCATTCATTAAATGCTATTTGCTGCATACTACATAAGTTAATTGTGGAAATCAAAATTGTCAGGTTTGCACTGCATATGTGGAGTTACACACAGAGTGAATGTGAAGAGGTTAAATTAATGTACTCACAGGGTCCGAAACAGTGTGAAAAACACGCCAGGTTCAGTATCAGTAAAGATAAATACACAGGCTGAAAATTCCCACAGAGATCAGACAGAAGAGCAAATCAGACATGGAATCAGACAGAAATCTGAAACAAGTGAAGGTGAAAGCAACGGCTTGGGAACGCCAGACGAAAGCTGTATGGGACTTCATAAAGACAGACTGTCACGAAATAGACAGAAGCACAGGTGAACCTAATAAATGGGGGATCAGGTGCAGAAAGGATGATTATGGGAAATGTAGTCCACATGAAGCAGGCTAAAGGCCACAGATGTAAAATGTACAATGTTACAATGTTTTCTTCAGCCGATTCAAACTGCCAGTTCACATTTGCATTCACACAAAATACGATTGATTTTCCATTGTGATTTAACTGTACAAAAACTCCCAAACCCCTGTTCATTAGCTGTTGTCATTATTTCACCCCTACAAGCAGATAAATATTACTTGTTATATATGTGTGCTCATTCATTATCCTTTGTGTGTAACGCAGATCCCCTCACAATGGAATCATTTCTCAAACACCTGGTGCGATAATGTGTATAATAAAGCCATAGTGATTTGTCCTGCCACACACAGCTCACCTTAATACTCTTAATTCAATACGTCATGAAGCCAGTCTGAGATTATTTATGTTTTGTGACAAGGCAAATTAAGATGGAAGTAACAATCATTTTCACCTCAAAACTCAACGTACTGGTGCTTTTCTGTGTAATCCAGGTTCATAGAGTACTTATTTGATGAACCGGCAGGCCAGACCAAACCGGTCTGGCTTCTCTTCGGACCTCTCTCATCAACAAGTCTCTTCAGCCCACAGAACTGCTGTTTTATGTTTAGGGTTGTTTTTTTCCACACTGCTTTAACTCTAGAGAATGTTGTGAATGAAAATCTCAGGAGGCAATTTCTGAAATACTCAGAAATCCATCATGCACCAACAACCTTGCCATGGTCAGTCAGATTACATTTTTTTTCATTCAAATGGTTCATGTTTCTCATTCTTCACAAACTTCACAGGTCGTGCATGTGAATGCAAATGTATTTTTTCCATGGAGTTTATTTTTCCATGCTGTCTACAAAGGAGCAGCCGAGGAATAAACACTTGAAGGGGATCATTTAGTTGACCGATGACACTTGTAGTCTATCACCAGCAGCTAGTAGTATACCCAAGGCAAATTAATTTAAACAGAATTAGAAGCTTATAAATCATCTCAGCAAAAACAAATTTGACTTCTCAGAGTAAGTTGGTTCACCAGGATGTGATGGGAATGCAGTATGTGCTTTAAAGCCATTTTTATTTGTCGGTTTATGCACCACATCTACGTCAAATACATTCCTGGTCTTACTGATAGGATAAATGTGTCCAGTGTTACCCCAGTTTAACTGCATTACTTTATTGAACTTAACTTCAGTGGACACAGAGATGGCTAAACGCATTAGGCCTGCTACAATCCCGATCTAAGTACTAGGCATCATACATGTGTTCATCCCCACTGCAGTGTGGTCTGAAAAAGGAGGGTAGGGGGACAAGAGTAGTGGCTTATCAGGACATTATATCCAGCTTTATAAGAGTAGTGGCTTATCAGGACATTATATCCAGCTTTATAAGAGTAGTGGCTTATCAGGACATTATATCCAGCTTTATAAGAGTAGTGGCTTATCAGGACATTAGATCCAGCTTTATAAGAGTAGTGGCTTATCAGGACATTAGATCCAGCTTTATAAGAGTAGTGGCTTATCAGGACATTAGATCCAGCTTTATAAGAGTAGTGGCTTATCAGGATCCAGCTTTATAAGATCTTATCAGGACATTAGATCCAGCTTTATAAGAGTAGTGGCTTATCAGGACATTATATCCAGCTTTATAAGAGTAGTGGCTTATCAGGACATTAGATCCAGCTTTATAAGAGTAGTGGCTTATCAGGACATTAGATCCAGCTTTATAAGAGTAGTGGCTTATCAGGACATTATATCCAGCTTTATAAGAGTAGTGGCTTATCAGGACATTAGATCCAGCTTTATAAGAGTAGTGGCTTATCAGGACATTAGATCCAGCTTTATAAGAGTAGTGGCTTATCAGGACATTAGATCCAGCTTTATAAGAGTAGTGGCTTATCAGGACATTAGATCCAGCTTTATAAGAGTAGTGGCTTATCAGGACATTATATCCAGCTTTATAAGACTAGTGGCTTATCATGACATTATATCCAGCTTTATAAGAGTAGTGGCTTATCAGGACATTAGATCCAGCTTTATAAGAGTAGTGGCTTATCAGGACATTAGATCCAGCTTTATAAGACTAGTGGCTTATCAGGGCATCCAGATAAAGTAGGCATTTCTTCCACTTTAGATCCAGCTTTCTTCCACTTTGTGTCAAAGAAGAAAGAATTCACTGCGACCTGTGTAGGCACTTATCTGCATACATTTTGCAATTTTAGTCTAGCAATGACCAATACCTAACTGAGGGTGCACTGATACATCTGAAAATCACTGCTGCTTCTCACACCCTCCAGCCCAAACAGCACAGAGCCTCACACTCACCCAAGGCCAGCATCATGAATTTGTGAAGAATTTGTTAGAGCCCATCTGGACATGCAAAAATTGATGGCACAATGTCTCCATATTTCTTTTTCACAAAGGTTTATTGATGTTGACCTAGTGAAAGCAGTTTGGTGTTTATGAGACATCATTTAATTCTTCTAGATTTTGGTCATCTTGCAATAGCATACAAAACAAAGCAGTTACTCGGATTATTGCTGTAGTCTAGTACAGTGTAAACTATGGAAATTGTGGTAAACAAAAATACTGCGTGAAGTTTTGGCCTACAGTGTCTATTCTGCTCAATCGCAACTGTATCTGCAGATTTTTCTAGAATAGCAAAAAGGCACTTTAAAGCTATTTTTGTTTGTTTTCCTCACACAGAAACAACAAAAATACCTCAGCCTCTACCACTACATCTTTGTCCACTCAGTGCATCCCTCCTCCACTTCATCACATCTGTCTTTCACATGCAGTTCATTCCAGCTCTTCATGATGCTGGCTGGACTCATTAATTACCTGACATGGGACACATGGAAGACAAAAAGGGTTATTTTATGTAAATAAACACTGTATAATAATGTCCCATGGTCATGGGGTTTACTTACATGCCCATCTCTTGTTTCTATGGTCTTAATTACCACCTTCTTGGACAGGTTCTCCATCATTGGTCTGGTTTCCCGCATGGTTTCTGAACAGAAAGGATTTGTCTGAAATTCCACAAAGCAAGCTTTTTCTACCGTAACGCAGTAGCAAACTTGTCTTTTAAAAGTGAATCGGAAAGTCACATTTTAAGGTCAGGGTGGTTTCTGCAAGCACAGTACTCATGTGCTGTGTTTCTGTATTTCTAAAAAGATGCCAGTCAGCACTTCAATTATACTGTATATTCACAGCAGGCAGAGCAACGCAGGCCTGTGCTTTGTCCTAACGAGGCCTGATGCTCATCTGGGTGCAAGACGACTGCTCTGAACTTTACCTCTCAGATTAAAGGAAGGCAGGTTAGGCACTGGCGTGGTGATTCTGAAAAAGAGAACGGGATTTAGTGTCACATGTAAAACCTCAGAAATCCTAATCTCCTTGGGAAATACTCCTAATCTGTAATCCTGAGAATAAAGCTCCAACAACAGTAAACACAAACCTGAACCTCACGGCCATGCGGCTGCAGACACGCACATACACATGTAAGAGGATGTACTTTGAGGATGAAGAGATGGGCAGGTTTGTGAGGTCGAATGTTAGCAGAGTTTTGTCCTCACCTGCTCTCCTCTCCTTCCAGCAGTTTCCTGTAGGTGGCGATCTCAATGTCCAGGGCCATTTTAACATTGAGCAGGTCCTGGTACTCACGAAGGTGGCGGGCCATCTCTTCCTTCATGTTCTGGATGTCCTCCTCAAGGTGGGCAACAGTGTCCTGGTACCCAGACACCTCCACGCCAAAGCCATCCTCCAGGTCCTTCATCTGGCGCTCCAGGGAGTCGTTCTGAGCAAAGGGAGATGGGTTAAAGCCCAGTACCCTGCCGGTGAGGACCCTGCCGGTGCTTTTAGTGCACGGCCACTCACGGTGCCTTTAAGAGCGTCCACCTCGCAGGTCAGAGCCTGGATCTGGCGGCGGTACTCGTTAGCCTCCTGCTTGGCATGACGCAGGGCTTCAGAGTTGCGGGCAGCAGCCTCGGATAAATCAGCAAACTAAAGAGAGAGAAAGGAAGAGCAGGGGGCGTGGCCTATCATTTGAAACTAGACTGCTACACAAACAACGAATGATGCTGTAGAACTGTAATGTGAATGGAATGGAAAACGGGATTCTGAACTATATTAAAGGTTTTGGCTTTGGTCAACCTGTGTGGCTTCAAGATGCTGTTTAATTAGCACTGAATGAATGAATCCTGTCTAACAGGGTTGGTCTAAGCAGCATATTATGTCAGCCGGTTTCTTGGGGAAAAGGAAGCAGTAATCCATTAACTCTGTCAATACTATGACTGTCAGTCGCATTTCAAAGAAGTCCAATAATCCATTGTGTGGAATGCTTTCAGTAATTGGCCATCTGTTCTCTCTAGTGAATGAAACCCACTTTTACCATCTGCTGTGCTTTAACCCAGAGGGAAGCCATCCACTACACACCACAACCAAATTCAGGACACACACGTATATGCCTTAAAGCTAAAGGTAACATAAACACAATAATACACCACACCAGCTTCTGATCTGAAGGATAATATTTAAATGCTACAATATATTATTAAATATATTGTTAATGTTCTGAACACTTAAATACTGTTTCCGAAAGCATTAAACAAGCTTCGACTAACTTACCTGTCAAAAATTGTATCATTAGTGAAATAGTCAGAACTATTAGGTAATTCATACATGTTCTCATTCAGAAAATGTGGAAGCAACACCTTTGAAGCTGAGTCATAATCCGCTAATATACACAAACCTTGGATTTGTACCATTCCTCTGCCTCATGGATGTTTTTGGTGGCCAGACTCTCATACTGCAGTCGGACGTCCCGCAGGGCAGCAGTCAAGTCGGGCTTGGCCACCTCCATGTTGATCTGCACATGTTGGTCATGGATCTGGGCCTGCATTTCCTCCATTTCCTAAAGAGGGGTCACAGACATTGGCTTATGTGTATCATTGTCCTGTACATCGCAATCACTGCCTTGTTCCTAAAATTAAGATAATGAAGTAAAAAAAAGAAAAGAAAAGAAAATTAAACAATAAAATTAAAATATATATGGTTGAGGATAATTAATCTATTTAAATGGTTTATTTTTTTAAGTGGTGTTTTAGTCGGCCATGTGGATTCTTGATCCTGTGTTTCGCCCTGTTGCCCTGTTACCTCCTTCATTCTCTTCGTGTGATTTCTTAACCTCTGCTGAGCATTTAATCTCCATGGAAATGCCCTTCCCTGTCAATCTCAGGATCCTATGTGGGTTCAGTGAGAGTTTCTGTTGCATACAGGAGAGGAGTGGAACAGGACAGAGGCCTTGCACAGGGGTCACAACAGGTCAGAGCCCACTGCCACAGGGGTTAAATACCTCATCATGAAGCTTCTTCATGAAAGTGATCTCCTCTTGCAGGGACTCCACCTTCCGCTCCAAGTCTAGACGAACCAGGGATGCATTGTCGACATCCTGTGAACACGGTATACATGTAATATATCAATTCAGTGCAAACGAGGTTTTGACACGATTTAATTTCACACACCTTCACCTCATTAGTTTGGACTCTCCAGAATCTAATACATGTTCATGTTGTTATCCACAATAAAGGCATGAGACATTTTCTAGAATTCCTGCTAAATACAGTACTGAATGAACTCAATAAGACCAGACCTTTGGCCTCTGGCGGAGAGTCTGTGCTCCTTTGTTTATCTGGAACATCACAGGTGGTAGTGACAGATACCCTTGAACACATCCTCTTATTGTCTTCTTCCAGTGTCTGAACTTGCTCCCAAGCTAAAAGTACTACCACCCACCCAGACAACAGCTTGTTTTGTCATCTACCCACATGCCCCCCACACAGACACAATGCCAGAGTGAAATCCGCTTTCCTACCATAAGCTCCAGTGACAAAGCTGCCTATAGTGCAGTTGGCCTAACCCACTGGTCCACACTGGACCGCAGAAGCTCAATAGCACTGGGACGACTGGGGCACTACTAATCACTCCCAGCACCTCTGTGGTTTCAGCATGTTATTAACAGCTGCTTACAACAAACTCTCAATGGGGATTTCAAGATACAATAAACTAGAAGCAAAATCAGTATTTTCAATCTAGTCATGAGTAAAGACAGATCTACCTGTTTGGTGATGGTTTGGTATTGTCCATGGAGGAAACGTACCTGCCTGAAGCTTTGGAGATTGTTTTCAGCATCTTCTCTTTGAAGCAGTTCCTCCTGAAGCCTGACAAAGATACAGAAGTATTACAACTCATTACAATACTCATTTTCACTTCTCTTCTTATATAGTCATTGCTTTCAGGTAAGATACATATACTCAGGGGTCTATATATATATATATATATATATATATATAAAGTGTGTGTTTTTTTTGCAATATTTCATATGATGATATAATTATTGTAGTACTATCTATAAAGAAACTAATAAGCTAGAAATTGAAATAGTGGACAAATGCATGGGGAACGCTGGAATCAAAAACGTTTCTTTTGAAGGTTTATACATACTTCTCTTTAAGTCGCTGAATATCCTCTCCCAGATTATCTCGGTCAAGTTCCACCCTTGATTTTTCGTTGGTGAGCTGGTCCATTTGGCGGCGTAGCTCTCTCATCTCGTTCTCGTAAAGATCTCCAACACGGGACGTGCCTCTCCCTTTCAGTTGGTCTAGCTCCGCAATTAAAATTTTGTTCTGTTGCTCCAGAAATCTCACCTTTTCTATGTAACTGGCAAATCTGTCATTGAGGTGTTGCATCTCTGCTTTCTCATTGGTGCGACTTGCTTTGAATTCGGTGTTGATAGCATCGGACAGGGCGAAATCCAAAGTATCCGATCCCAGCCTTGGCAAGGGTACGCTGCGCACTCTTGTGCTCTTGGTCCCAAAGACGGATGGTGGCGCAGAGGAGACCCGTGATGCGCGCACAGGACTAGAAAACTGGCGACTTGAAAATGTTGACCGAGCTATCCCTGGTCGCTCTCCACCAAACATCCTAGTATACGACGATGACTGTCGATTACTTGTTCTGTTAGCCATTTTGGTAGTCGTTTGCTAATGGGTTCTTTTCGGGCTCCCTGCTGTCAACGCCCACGTCCCGCTAAACAACTCAAGCGAGCACTCCCCCGGAGAAGGCTTTATACCCCACTCCCTATGCAAATAACATAACGGTGCAGGGACTAGTGTGACGTAGCAGGGAGTCGGGAATTCGGTTGTGACAATAGACTGTGGTCATGACAAAACTATAGCAAGCATTTCTTCTTATAATGAAATTAAACTTAAACATTATATAGTTATTTGTTAGTTCGTTTGTTTATTGCATTAAGTGGTCATGTTCTTTTTCTCTCCTATCCTCCCAAGCAAAGGCTCATTGCTGCCTTCAAGTCCTCTTCTGAAATTCCTTACTACTTCACAGGTCGACAAGGCATGAGTTCAAGTTGTTTTTTCGTCATGGACGCCATGGGAAAACTTTTTGTATCTGGTGATACATGAATAAGCATGTAAGCATGAACAACACAAAACATATCTGTGCACGAGGCAACACTTTCTGATTTATTCTGATTAAATTTGTTGATTCTCCTAATCAACATAAGTGAAAGCTTGAATACAAGCTTGAACTGTGCAGTTACTAACTTTTACCGTCTACTGTATGAGCAGCACCTGGCAGCAGCCGTAACGTTTTGGTACTGACACACCCCCCACCTCGGAAAGTCGGACTTTATCGAACAACCCGAATTTCCTATTAGTAAATACGACGTTGTGGTGACCATGTGCGCTCATCTCGAAAAAACTATATTTCCGACACGACTTCAAAGCATCAAATATTAATATTCAGGTGAAATGGAAAACCTAATACACAAATAATCTATCTATATGTAATGGCAAATTGCTGGCCATTATTTTTCTTTCTTTCTTTCTTTCTTTCTTTCTTTCTTTCTTTTTCAGAGGTTTTCTATTATAGGTAACCCATAACGGATAATCTGACAAACGCGGAACCTTCATACATGAGCTGTTTCTACAGGGAGCTAGAACGTTAGCACTCCAGGACATAAGCAGTGCTGTCAGGCGTGTGTACGTCTACTATGTAATAGCTAACTATGGAGAAACTCCGTGTTTTAGAGCTGTACAGTGGCATTGGCGGGATGCATTATGCGTTGACAGGTAAGGGTTCTTTGTTGCTCGCATTTTGGGTATTCGGAGTCTGTACTAATTGAGGTGCTTTATTTTTATGCTAACCTACCTAGCTACCTACCAATTCCCCCATTAGTCATAAGTGATTGAGATTCAGTTGAGATTAGCATATACTGTATATTGTAATATATTTTTAGACCTAATGCAATTTTTATTTCCTTTTCATCTTTAGAGAGCTCAGTAGCTGCTGAAGTGGTTGCAGCAGTGGATGTGAACACAACGGCCAATGAAATATATAAACACAACTTCCCCAATACTTTGCTTCTACCCAAGACCATCGAAGTGAGAACCAGCTCCCAACGTGGTTCTTGTTTTGCAGATAGTCTGAAGATCGCAGGTTACCTTACCACAGAAGGCCTAGCACATTGTGCCTGATGTTTTACACGTGTTTTACAGTTTTCTGGTCTCAATTGAACCACAGTTATAATAGGACAGAATGGGCACCTAAGACGGTGGGTTTTTAGAAACAGCTGGTGATAAGCCTAGCTGTTCGTCCCCATCTCAAACAGTCAATGGTCAGGCCTCACTGTAAATGACAACATTACTAGAGCAAACATGCACTTTGTACTACTTTGTTTTTGTACTACCGCATGTCACCACCAGGGCAAGCAGGCTTTGACCACGTCATCATCCTCTGTCTTCTTCTTACAGTCCCAGACTAAGATGGAGGAAAGGGTTTGATTTGTATCAAAGTCTTAGACACACCTCCTGTAGGATATGTGTGTTTAATAAGAATAGCTGTACCAAAATTGTCTAATGTGATATTAATACACACACAATATGCATTTATGTCTTTATGTATGATTTATATAAATCAAGAGGCTCCATGTTAATATTCCATTTCATGAAAATCAAAGTATAAATTCATGTAGCAAATAAAATCTGAGTAATCCTTATAGCGAACGATGCTATTGGCAATTAATGACGCTATTACCCAAAAGGCCAATACTTTGCCCAAAGTCCTTTTCAGTGATTGAAATGCACTTAATTTTTGACAGTTACAAAATAAACATTTTCTCTCCTATTACATTTTTATATGTAGACCCATTTAGACCCATTCCCACTTCATCTCATGACTGTTAGTAGTAGATCTCAAGTGAAAGAGTAACTTTGGTTAGATTTAGTGTTGGGTAAAGGTCACATGCCTTGTCAGCATGGGGAATCATGCACCAGACACTGGCTTCATTCCCGTGAGTGTGTTTCAGGACGTTTTGAGTTATTGTGTAAGTGATAACAAAGATTCACCTGAGCACAGTATTATTTGATATTCCTCATTAGAAGCTGAACCCTGATGGTCTAGATTTCCTACAAACAATTGTCATTATTGCATTCAGCTTCTGAATTATTGAGTAATTAGAAAATGTTTTTATTGGTTTAGTGATGGCATATTGTTGAATCAGCATAGGGGAAGCATTTAACTGTTATCTGCAAAATTGCTTGCAAAATTCTCACGTCTTCAGAGCCTCATATATAGTCATAAATTGAAAATGTCTGTGCATTGCATGTGAAATCTATTCTAGCCATTTGATTTTGTTTCCTTCAGGGAATGACATTAAATGATTTCAACAAACTGGACTTTAATATGATTTTGATGAGCCCCCCGTGTCAGCCTTTCACTAGGTAAACACTTTTAATCACCTTTTAACTGCAACTTTTAATCACCTTTCCATGTGTCAGCACTGACAGTTCAAATAAACACTATTTTTTCTCCTCTGCCCTTTCAGGATTGGGTTACAGTGTGATGTATCTGACCCCAGAACAAAAAGCTTTCTATATATCTTGGACCTTCTTCCAAGGTCAGAGATCAGTCTACACCTTCTCTACAGATCCAGTGTCTATGGTTCTAGGTTATATGGTGTAGGCCTATTCTATGGTTCTAGGTTATATGGTGTAGGCCTGTTCTATGGTTCTAGGTTATATGGTGTAGGCCTGTTCTATGGTTCTAGGTTATATGGTATAGGCCTATTCTATGGTTCTAGGTTGTATGGTGTAGGCCTATTCTATGGTTCTAGGTTATATGGTGTAGGCCTATTCTATGGTTCTAGGTTATATGGTGTAGGCCTGTTCTAGGTTATATGGCGTAGGCCTGTTCTATGGTTCTAGGTTATATGGTGTAGGCCTGTTCTATGGTTCTAGGTTATATGGTGTAGGCCTATTCTATGGTTCTAGGTTATATGGTGTAGGCCTATTCTATGGTTCTAGGTTATATGGTGTAGGCCTGTTCTAGGTTATATGGTGTAGGCCTATTCTATGGTTCTAGGTTATATGGTGTAGGCCTGTTCTAGGTTATATGGTGTAGGCCTATTCTATGGTTCTAGGTTGTATGGTGTAGGCCTATTCTATGGTTCTAGGTTATATGGTGTAGGCCTATTGTCTGTCTGCTTTTGTTTTATATTTTCTCAGTTGTTTTTTTTTTGGTTTTCCTTTGTTTCTTTGTCTTTTTCCTAACCACAGTATTTTCTATTAATCGATTTTTTCTTCCAGTCAATGCCTTAGTCTGTGGAAAAGTATTTGTAAATATATCTAATCTGTTTTTAATCTGGTCATGTTGACACACTTTGTCCTTATGTGATGTCTGTAGGCTTAACAAGTTGCCACGCTTCATTCTGCTGGAGAATGTAAAAGGCTTTGAAACGTCCTCTGCAAGGTAACCCGAGAGATGGGGCAGACCTTCTGCATGGGAGGTTGCTATGGTTACGTGGCTTTCAGCCAGTCTCTTCTCATGCCTGACTTTAAATATAGGATCCAAGATGGATTCAAGGACTTTTGGATCAAAGATGCTATTCACAATGACAAAAAAAAGTCAACCATCAAAAAAAAAAAAAAAAAAAGTTTTGGTTTTGAACATTTCAAGAAATACAGTTGCTCTATATACTGTGTAATCAGACTTTTTCTCCTTTTCTCAGAGATGCTTTGATAAAGACTTTGACGGATTGTAAATACAGTTTTCAAGAGCTGATGATCTCACCCACTTGTGTAAGGATTTTATCTTTTATTTACATTATATTCAAGTGGTGAGCGCTTTAGTACATCAGGAAATCAGTATTTGTAAATGGCTACAGTTGATAATCTAAAATAATGAAACAGACCTTTAACATTTTACTTTACTTTAACTTTATTCTGAAATTAGTTATTGTGATCAAGCCAGTGTGGTAAAAGTATGTATACCAAGAATGTACCTGTGACCGTGTAAAGGACAGGCTATGTGGCATGTGTCAGGTACTGACACTCATATTATTATTTTTGTATTTTACCTCATTTTGCTACTTCACACGTCTTTACAGATAGGAATACCAAACTCAAGACTACGTTATTTCCTTATTGCCGTGGCACCTCCAGGGACCTTCTCATTTCAGACAACAGCAGAGGTAAATCCTGGTATGGTATTGTACTGTACCATGTACACATTTACAAGTGATAGTTTTACTATCTGGTTTCACCACACTGCAAACCTCATGTGAATCTCTCTACCCCTCACAGATTCTAAACGGCTATCCAGAGGCAACTTCCAGTGACCGCACAGACAGTTCTCAAACCCCAGACGGCCAATGTAGTGGCTTCAGTAGTGAGACATGGGATAACGGATATATAATCTATAAGATGGAGACAGCTCAGGACCTGGAGAGGAAGAGGAGTCAGGATAATGAGGAGACGGTGCAAAGGCTGCAGGATTTCCTGGAAGACGAAGGACAGGGAATGGACTTGGAGCCTTATCTCCTGCCTCCCAAAACCCTGCTCAGATACGCCTTGCTCCTGGACATAGTCACGCTCAACAGCAGGAGATCAGTCTGCTTTACTAAAGGGTGAGGCATCAGAAATATCAGGCTATAGGCTGGCCCCTGTGCCTTAAGCATTTAATCATCTTGTATCTGTTGTCTATATCCATGAGGTTTTAAGTCATTCAGTCATAATTTTCTTTTGTCCCCAGATATGGACACTATGTGGAAGGAACTGGTTCAGTTCTCCAGTCCTGTGCAGATGTAGAGCTGGAGGCTGTCTTTAAGTCCTTGGAGGGGCTGTCAGATGAGGAGAAACTGAAGCTGTTATGCCAACTGAAGCTCAGATACTTCACACCCAGGGAGATAGCCAACCTCATGGGCTTCCCCTCACGTTTCAGTAAGCCATTTCATACCTCCTGTGCTCATGAAATGTGTTTCTTCAGACTGGACATACTGCAAAATCCAGTATAACGTGTAATGATTTACAAATAAGAAAACAATAACAATATGATAAACATTGACTGATGTTTAAGTGCTTTGGAGTCAGTTGTAGTAGCCCAGTAAAGTGGAGTTTCCCTTTAAAGGCACCTGTTGTCTGATGTGGAATACTTAATTAGTACTTAATTTCCACTGTTAGCCATTCTAACGCCTTATTTTTATTTATTTTTATTTTTTGAGACAACATCAAACACACCTATTTTAAGATGTTGTTTTCTTTATTTTGACAGTTAGCTGTTTGTAACTGAATGATGCTTGTGATGATTTGCCTCATGTGGCCTCTGTGTATCCTTCAGTCATCTACAGTGCTCACTATGCTGTACTTGCTGTACACTCTTAACTGGTCAGTGTAGGGGTTTCATGAAGACATTTTGAAGATGATTGAAATAAACCTTGGAATCTCAGAATACTGTGAGGAATTTGTGATATGAAAAATATGATTTTGCTGTCCTGAGATATTTGTCTTTCTTCTTCGATTTCAGCTTTTCCAGAAGGCATCTCCATTAAGCAGCAATACAGGGTTCTGGGCAACAGTCTAAATGTCCATGTGGTGGCCAAACTCATCAATCTCATGGTGACATGACCAGGATCTAAGAGGGATGTGTATTATTTGTGGATCAAGATTACTTGTGCATTATGTGGATCAAGTTTGTAAAATAAAGTCATGTATTTTGTACTGTGGCTTTTGTACAGTGTTTATATAAAATGTGAAATTTTTCCCTGAAACTGATTTTCCTGGATTAGCTGAATGAAAAAGTATTTACAGCTGTTTAAAATGCACTTTTAGACCTAAACCTTCAGCAGGTGAATACAGAAAAAAGAATATCATCCTTCTGCCCTTTCGTGTGTTGCTGAAAGTGCACAATGTTCATGGCCTTAACTCTAGTTACTGATCTCTGACAGTCATATGACAATGTGCAGTAATTACCCATCGAGGTGCATTAACTGCCGTGCAGCTGACTAAAAGCTCTCTTCAGCCCTTTCTTGAATGGTTTTGGCCGGTTCAATGGTGAGTATTTTGGACTCTGCGCCTCGGAGGACCGGTTAGGAGCAAAGTGCACCTTCACGTACGGGCCATTGGGCTGTGGTCTGTGTGCGGCGTCAGTGTGGTGTCTGAAGAGTGTTCTGGGACCTGGTCTCTTGGCATGGCTCGGACGCTCCGTCTGTCCTGGCCCTTCATCGCCCTCCTCTTCCTGGGGGGCCTGCAGTGTGACCCGAGTGAACGTGGCCACGGACGCAGCACGCGAGACGTCAGCACACAGTGAGTGGAGGGGCCCGTGTTGACCCCTGGGGTGCCGCATCAGTCCGTTTGGCCCGCAGGGTCACAGCTGCCTGCTGGGGTTTTGCCTCTTTTCTCAAGTGAATGATTGTTCTGTATAATCTATGAGCTCGATTCTGGCCTTAATTATGCCAGTAATTTTAAGTTAATTGAATATTTTAATTAACATAAATATCTACAAGTGTTAATTATAGACTTGGTATTTTGGTTTACTGTGAAAGATAAACTTATTTCTTTTACTAAGATAAATTGTAAATAGCAAAAGAAACATCACAGTGGACATAATTGGATCCAAAACTCAGTTATATCTCAATGACCCACAGGCCGCGTATGATCTCTGAGAACGGTCACCTCACTTTTTCTGCGGGAAACAACAAAGACATCAGTTTTCAAACTTCAGGGTCAGGTCGAGTGAAAGTGGGGGCTGTGGACCTCACGGATCAAATAAATCAGGTGAGATCATCGTATGTCTCACATCAGAATCCTGTTTGTGTCAAATGAGATGTTGCTTAATACTAGTACTAATGTATGCTGTTCTAAGGACAGCATCAGTGCTTTGCATTGGAATTAATCATACAGCATACATAATGCTGTAATGGAAAATACTTTGTCACTAGAAAAATAACATGGCTAACTACCTTTCTAATTAATTATTTTTGAATTTTAGCTTTCTGTATCTTATGCTAGTTAATCTTAACCTCCTGAGATCCACATTGTGGTGTTGTGTGCAATATCATGCTATAGTACGCCGTGGTCATTTCTGTGTCTTGTTTGTAATGACTGTTAGTAATGGTAACTAAAGCAGGTCTTTTGTGAAATTTGTGAAAAATTATACTGTGAAAAACATTTATTTTCATGCCGCACTAATAATCTACTATGCTTTTACAAACATGCAGGATCTACAAAATTTCTTCATTGCCTCTTACTGAATCTGTATGTTTAGTGGACATTTTGAAGTGATGACATATTTTGCATATTTATTTCAGATCAAAATTAATAAAGACGATATTGAAACAATAAAGAATAGCGGTACCTCTGAGGAAATTCTAAACCAGGTGAATCAGCTGAAGACGAGAGTGACCACAGTTGAGTCAAGCGTTCAATCAATAGAACAGGTAAGGTCACAGCTTATAGTCTGAACTGCCTTCTGTCAACTTCAGTAAAATGTTCTATGTGTTTAACCCTTCATCGTGTGTCCCCCCTCCCCAAAGACAATCCAGAGGAAGACGTGTAGCAGCAACCCATGCCAGAACCTGGGGACCTGCCTGAACCTTGTGGACTCCTTTCACTGTCTCTGTCCTACAAACTGGCAGGTATGGTAGGTGTGCCTGACCACCTCAAAGCCTTCAGAATCCGTCCAGCACTGATCTCTACCTACGTGTCCTGCCAGGGTCCCACCTGTGCCGTAGACGTGAATGAGTGTCAGATCTACGCTGGAACCACTCAGGGCTGCCAGAACGGAGCTACATGCGTCAACACTCCTGGATCTTACACGTAACGCTTGTCATCATGTCATTAATCACCTTGTCTGCCGAGGGGACCTTCTTGTCTTGATCTGATTGTCCTGTTTCATTCACTTCAGATGCACCTGCACTCCAGAGTGGTTTGGGCCGCACTGCACCTCTCGCTATGACGACTGTGCAGGTGGCAGCCTAGACCTTTGCGTTCATGGGGTGTGCATTGACTCCGACAGGGTCACGCCAAACGAGGTAATTCCTCTCATATGGATCCAGTGATTTGCGTGTAAACAATACGTTTCCTACAGCGTCACTCTCTTTTGGTTGGCATTGTCTCGTAACAGCCTAAATACAAGTGCATCTGTGATGCTGGGTGGATGTCTCCTCCCGGCGTCTCCGCGTGCACGGCGGATGTGGATGAGTGTAGCCTTCCCAACAAGCCCTGTTCAACCAACCCCCCCGTGCAGTGCTTCAACACGCTAGGCTCCTTCTTCTGTGGTTCCTGTCCTGCAGGTGAGACGGGAGCTGAGTTTCTCTGCAGTCTTCTCACATTAGACTGAACTGGGATCAGTGATGCTTGGTAAAAGGTTCCTGAAGGACTCTTTTTCTGTATGTATTGTACACATCCTGGTTTGGTCTGGGAACTCCAGGCTGCCGTCTGTTACAGTGCGAGTTCGATTGCCGTGACATTCAAAAGAGATACATTTGAATTTCATCAGGGAAGGAAGTGAAAAAATATATATAGTAATGTCAATGTTCCAGTGAGCATATTCAAGACTCCCAGTCAGAGGAACATGCCCACTGCCACACACACACACACACACACACACACCTTGCTCCTTCCCCACTCCCAAACTCCCAGTTACCCATTCCCTGTACCAGTTTGCCTCTTTGTTTCTCCCTTCTATTTAAGCCCACAGGAACATCCAGGGCTGTGCATTATACCCCACTGAAACATTCAGACGCATTGAATCTTACTGCCATCTCTCTGATATGCTGCTCTCTCTGCTCTGCTTCTCTATCATCTGTTTCTCTGCTGCTCTCTCTGCTCTGCTTCTCTCTCTCTGCTTCTCTGCTGCTCTCTCTGCTCTGCTTCTCTCTCTGCTCTGCTCTGCTTCTCTCTCTCTGCTTCTCTGCTGCTCTCTCTGCTCTGCTTCTCTCTCTGCTCTGCTCTGCTTCTCTATCCTCTGTTTCTCTGCTGCTCTCTCTGCTCTGCTTCTCTCTCTCTCTGCTCTGCTTCTCTCTCTCTGCTTCTCTCTCTCCTCTGCTTCTCTCTCTCTCTGCTCTGCTTCTCTCTCTCTGCTTCTCTCTCTCCTCTGCTTCTCTCTCTCTCTGCTCTGCTTCTCTCTCTCTGCTTCTCTCTCTCCTCTGCTTCTCTCTCTCTCTGCTCTGCTTCTCTCTCTCTGCTTCTCTCTCTCCTCTGCTTCTCTCTGCTCTGCTTCTCTCTCTGTTTTGCTTCTTTCTCCTCTGCTTCTCTCTCTCCTCTGTTTCTCTCTGCTAAGCTTCTCTCTCTATTCTGCTTCTCTCTCTCTCCTCTGCTGCTCTCTCTCCTCTGCTGCTCTCTCTCTATTCTACTTCTCTCTCTCTCCTCTGCTGCTCTCTCTCTCCTCTGCTGCTCTCTCTCTATTCTGCTTCTCTCTCTCTCCTCTGCTGCTCTCTCTGCTCTGCTCTCTCTCCTCTGCTGCTATCTCTCCTCTGCTGCTCTCTCTGCTCTGCTTCTCCCTGCTGCATGCCTCTCCATCCTGCCCTGCTGCCTTGCGTCTCGCTCCCTCGTGGCCCTTGTGACATTCCTGTGTTCCCCTTGTGTAATGCAATCGTGTAGGTTGGCAGGGCAACGGCTACAGCTGTCAGGACGTGAATGAGTGTGACACCAACAATGGCGGCTGCTGCACCTCCCCCATGGTGCCCTGCCTCAACACCATGGGCTCCTTCCACTGTGGACAGTGTCCCCCAGGTATCAGCCCGGCCCAACACACACCAGCCACCGTACGCCATGTTTAGAGATTTTTAAACCAGTGCGTGACACTCACTTCCTTTCAGGATGTTTTCTTTTCTTTTGCCTCTTTTTGGCAACATTAAATTATGGAGAGCAATGGTTGTTCCAAAGTAATTTTCCTAAAAAAAAAAAAAAAAAAAGAAGTACAATGACACAGAACTGATTGTAACTTTGCCTCGCAGGAAGCAACCATGTAGCATGAGGAACCCAGCCAATGAATACATTTGTAATAGGAAGCCTAGGTCTGGACCAGCTTCTGCTCTGTGCCATAGCAACAGAGATTGGTCCAGGGAGATGATACACAGAAATAGTGATGCATTATCACCTCTTCATTGTGATAATTGTCTCTTAGTCTTATTCTCACTTACTGCTGTAGATGGCAGGTTTGTTAGTTAAGACATACGTCAGATCTGAAGGAAAACTGCAACATTATTGAAACCAGAGTTGCATGAAGATGAAGCACTGACTCAGGTGCTCTGTGCTCAGGTTATGAGGGAGACGGGAAGACCTGCACCCAGGCCGACATTTGTTCAAGCAACAACGGAGGGTGTTACCCCCTGGCCACATGCACATCCGTCCCAGGTGTCATAGAAAACCACAAACACACACACACTTTACACATGGTTTACAGTGGTTGCTTTTTACAAGAGCGCATGACCAGTGCTGCTCAGGATAAAATAAAGCCATTAAGATTATGGTGTTTACAGTTTAAGTGCTCTGCTGTCATCTGGTTACATTAAAGTCTTGTTGTGCAATAATTATAGCAATGGCTTAGTATCTTGACATGCTACTGTGCAATGCAACAAGTGGCATCACGAAACGTAAGTGTAAAAGGACTGTGCTGACGTGTTCACACGCTTCATCCAGGTAGCAATATCCCAACATGCACTTGTCCTCCTGGATACGTGGGTAATGGATATGGGCCTGCTGGTTGTACTCAGATCATTGACATCTGTGGGACCAGTAACCCATGTGTTAATGGCCAGTGTGAGGTAAGTCCATACTCCATAACCACCAGTGCCCTTAAATCTTTCCTTGCTACTTCACATTTGATATGGTAACCACACCTTCTTGGTGTTGTCTCCTTCCCAGAACACGGCCATTGGATATGTCTGCCGCTGTGACCCTGGCTGGAATGGCCAGAACTGTGACCAGAACATCAACGAGTGTGCCAGCAACCCCTGCCAGAACGGAGGCACCTGCAATGACGGCATCAACGGCTACACCTGCACCTGTACGGCGCAGTGGACAGGGCCGCAGTGCCAGACTCCACAGCAAGGTGGGTGGAGGAGAAGCTCTTCCGCTGTGTCGCTCTGTTTCTCCTGTAGCTCACCTGGTGCAGCAGGTGGAGAGACATGCTCATGTTCAGTTCCCAGGAGCACTTGCACTTGTCATACTGATAAATGTATGTGAGCTTCTGTGGAAAAATGTGTTTCCCAAATGCAGTAAATGTGTGGTGGTACCAGTACCCTGGGTGGTAAGTATCACCCAGATACATGGAGATGCATGGCCTGTGTGTTTCAGAGTGTGGAGGAGTACTGGAGGGCCTGTCTGGTACTTTCAGTTATCCCAATACTCCCGGTCACGATGAGTATGACCATTTGGTCAGCTGTGCCTGGGTCATCAGGACCGATGCTGACAAGGTTAGTCCTAACTGCCATTACAGCGCATCCAAAGGGAAAATTGAGGCCATGTTTATTTGTTGCATATTTTGAAATGATTTAATGATCCACATTACTGTCTCTCCCCTAGATTCTGCGCATCACCTTCCCCTACTTTGACCTGGAGCAGAGCTCCACCTGTAGCTTCGACTTCCTGCAGATCCATGATGGAGAGAGCGCCTCTGCCCACATGATTGGCAAATACTGTGGCACCAGTGCCCCAGCAGAGCTCTTCAGCTCCCACAATTCTCTGTACTTCTGGTTCCGCTCCGACCACACGGTCAGCAGAGGGGGCTTCACAGTGGCCTGGCAGTCCCAAGCACCAGGTCGAGCGCTCCACTCCAGTCGCTTCCACTCATAGCTTCGCTCTACCTTGTAGTGGACTGTTCTTGTGCCAAAATCAAAATCTATGAAATTTTCATTTTACAGAGTGCGGTGGCCATTTGACCAATTCATATGGTGACATCAAGTCACCTGGTTACCCGGGCAATTACCCACCGAACCGTGACTGCTATTGGACGATAGACGTGAGCCCAGGACTCCTCATTACCTTTGCCTTCGGAACGCTCAGCCTTGAACATCACCCTGACTGCAGCTTTGACTATTTAGAGGTACGGCAACCACCACAACACGTCAGGCTTCTCTACCTCCAAGGTTCAAGGAATATCTTTGAAGCCCTCCTCCCTGTTCCCTCCGTGTTGTAGATCAGGGATGGCCTGGTCCCGGAGGACCCTCTTCTGAACAGGTACTGCAGCACAGGGTCACCAGCCCCCCTGCAGACCACGGGCCCTGCTGCATGGATCCACTTCCACTCCGACTTTGTTATCACCGACCGGGGCTTCCACATCACATACACGACCTCTCCAAGTGAGTGCAGGCTTCACATCCAGGAATAGATACTGAGCATATGATGTATGCCATCTGTTGGACTTTTTACAGGGCATGATATCAGGTATCCATACAAAATATGCTGAGTTTATTACTTGGAAATTGTCTTCTTGGGATGCATGTGCTTAGTTTGTGTTAAATTATGACTTAGCAAATATGGGCAAAGGCCAAAATTACTGCACTTTATTACCATGTCATGAGTTCATAAAGCAGTTATAACATTTTCTGTGGTTAGTAAAAGAAAGAACATTCAACAGAGTCATGAAAATAATTCACAAGGATGTCCACATAAAATTATGCATTGAAACTAATTAAAATGTTAACTTTTAAAAGATTTTCTTTATAAAAAAAATCAATTATGTACATCATTAGAAAAAGCTTTTTAACCAGTACTAAATTCCAGGTGACCCGGGGTGTGGAGGCACCTACACAGAGAGTGAAGGGATTATCATCTCCCCCAACTGGCCTAATAACTATGCACACGACAGGCAGTGTATCTACGTTATCAGACTGCCACGCAGTGAGCTGGTGACTCTTAATTTCACTCACATGGATCTGGAATTTCACACTGGTTGTCAGTTCGACTTCGTGGAGGTATATATATTCATACATTTTGTGTGTGGGTTTGTGATAAATGGAGAATAGTTTTGCTTTCCTTTTTATTGTCTGTTTATATTATAATACATTTTTAATACGTAAAGATTCCGTAACAGATTATTGCTTCTGTCAGGTGCGTGATGGCACAGGGGAAACAGATCCACTCATTGGGAAGTACTGCGGCTCTACCCTGCCGGCGCCGATCCTGTCCACTGCTAATGGCCTCTGGATTCGTTTCAAATCTGATACCTCTGTCAGCATGGCTGGATTCAGGGCTGTATATGAAATCAGTGAGAGACGTTTTTTAATACCACGATGCTCAAAACCGGCTACGGCTTTACAGCTGAAGGCATTTTACTGTGGTGACCTCAGAGTCTTGTGTTCTGCTGGCTCAAGGCCACAGCTTTGATAAATGTCTAACAAGTTCTGTAAGCCTCTTAAACACAGCGGGAATATTATATATAATGTGATCACATAACTGGTTGGACAGAGGCTCTTTCTGCCCTCATCTCCCCGGCAGGTTGTGGAGGCACTCTTTCAGGCTCTGGCCAGATTCGCACACCCCTTCATCCTGATTCTTACCCCCACAACAAGAGGTGTGAGTGGGTCATCAGTCAGCCCACGAGCTACGTTGTCACCCTCAACTTTCTCACCTTTGATGTCGAGGGCAGTGCCGGTTGCATCTTTGATTATGTGGAGGTGCAAAACACTTTTGCCATATAGTGCAAATGAAAAATTATTTTCTTACCAAGTGAATTATGCTATGGCCAAAAGGGATTTGCACAAGCACCATCAGCATAATTTTCTTCTTCCTTAGGTACGAGATGGTGCTACATCCAGCGCTCCTCTAATTGGCCGATACTGTGGAAACCAGGTCCCCGCTATCCTGCAGTCCACACAGAGCCACATGCATGTGGCCTTCAGCACCGATGCTTCCGTCAGTAACCACGGGTTCACTGCAGAGTATTCGTCTGTTATGGAAGGTAGTGAACCAGCATGTCAGTGTGCTGTGTAGAGGCCTGTCTGCCTGCACACAGCACTTAACGACCCTTTCTACCTAACAGGCTGTGGAGACACTCTCACAGACCCCTCAGGCTCCTTCACCAGCCCTGGCCATCCTACTAGCTACCCTCATGGTGCCAACTGCTCCTGGCACATCACGGTGGCCCCAGGCAACATTGTCAGGCTGTCGTTCACCTCCTTTGATCTGGAGTACCATACCAACTGCGTTCTTGACTATGTAGAGGTCTATGATAATGGCACTGCTCAGACTGGGAACCTCCTGGGCAGGTAAGAAACTTAGCAAACTGACATCACACCCTGGCTCTTAACTTGCCAATGCCACTCTGATTACATTTTAATTGTACAAAAAGAACAAAACCCAACATAATGTATAACTGTTTGCTACCTTTAGTGTTCCTGACACCTTTGAATTCATTGTTCAGGTACTGCGGACGGTCAGTTCCTCCATCCCTGACCAGCACCGACAACCTCATGACTGTTCTGTTTGTCTCAGACTCCAGTCTGGCAAACGAGGGCTTCTCTGCCAGCTATGTCTCAATCAATGCCACCACAGGTAGGTCGTCACAACAAGACAGCAGAATAAAAACACAATAAAAATGCAATGAACAAAATAAATTGTTTAAGAGCCAAAATGCTACAAACAAATGTCGCTAATACACAGAATGTATGTAGCATTGTGTTATTGAATGCCTCAGTAAAGTACTAAAAGAGACCAAAAAAT
The DNA here is from genome assembly GCA_020368025.1 of Brachyhypopomus occidentalis. Taxonomy (NCBI): domain Eukaryota; kingdom Metazoa; phylum Chordata; class Actinopteri; order Gymnotiformes; family Hypopomidae; genus Brachyhypopomus; species Brachyhypopomus occidentalis. The sequence goes on along the minus strand of JAGXOD010000082.1, from coordinate 4,192,316 downwards.
GAACTGTCATCTGCTATTCTTCTGTCTGTAGACTGCAGTGAAGTGTTCACAACTCCCACGGGAGTGCTGACCTCACCCAACTACCCCGACAACTACCCCATCAGCCGAGAGTGCATATTCAAAATCATAGTGGGCCTCAACATGCAGATTATGCTCAACTTCACAGACTTTCAGCTGGAAGGTGGTTCCTGCACCTTCGACTATGTGGAAATCAGGTGAGGAGACATTTAGCATGAATATACAGCATGTATAGTAGACCACTGGCAGGTTCATGCATTATTTACTTCCTTCTGATTTATGTCCTACACCATAATATTCTTTCTTGCAGAGATGGAGGCTTTGAAACATCACCTCTGATTGGTCGATACTGCTCAAACCAGGCTCCACCTCTAATAATATCCCATAGCAACATGCTCTGGGTCATGTTCCGGTCAGATAACTCTGTTACTTACAAGGGTTTCTCTGCACACTGGGATGGCACACAGACAGGTGATTGTAACCTTGTTTGTATAGTGTGTTGGCAAATGCTAATATCAGTGCTAATATGCTTATTCCTTTGCTAGGCTGTGGAGGGACTCTGACAACTAGTGTTGGTAGTTTCACATCACCTAACTATCCCCTGCCCTACCACCCCAATGCTGAGTGCTACTGGCACATCAAATCCAGTGCAGGAAGTCAGATCCTGCTCAGCTTTGGGGACTTCCATCTGGAATCCAGCAGTGACTGTATTTTTGACTACCTGGCGGTGAGGATGAGCATCTCGCTGTACATCTGAAGTGCTTTTACTCTGTTTTAGTGGGGCTGCTCTTTGACTTGAATGGATGTGTCTGTTCAGGTTTATGATGGGAACAGCACTAATGCTCATCAGTTGGCCAAGTTGTGTGGAGACCAGATCCCTAATGCTATTGCCTCCAGCAAACAGCACCTGTATGTTAAACTTCGCACAGACAGTATCATCAGTGCAGGGGGTTTTACCGCCTCGTATGCGGCCAGTGAGTAAAAACCTCCATATCCTCACCCCCACAGATTTATACAAGGAGCTTCGTTTCTTTCATCAGACATCACAAAAGAGTTAATGTGATATGGAAATACCCTTATGACTAACATCTCCATTAGTTGTCACTATTGTACTGATTATTTCTCCTCTCACTGACACCAGCAACTTCACCTCATACTCTTCCTGTACAGGTGTTCACCAATTACTCTGGCTAGTTATTATGGAATTTTGAGGGGGATTTAATATGGCCGGCATATCCTGCTGCCTCAGAACGGTGCCATCCCTTTAACTTCAATTCAATTCAATTCAATTTTATTTATATAGCGCTTTTTACAACACATGTTGTCACAAAGCAGCTTTACAAATTGCGTGGGTCCAGATCCCTAATGAGCAAGCCAAAGGCGACAGTGGCAAGGAAAAACTCCCTAAGATGGCAGGAATTTAGGAAGAAACCTTGGGAGGACCAAGACTCAAAAGGGAACCCATCCTCCATTGGGCGGTCCGCTAGCAATGTCCACATTCACAGTTCATGTATAGTCCAGATATACTCTTGTAGTTATGATTCTACTTCCAGGCCGAGTAGTCACAGTCCCTTCAGAGTAGATGAGCCTCAAGTGGGAGTTGGCATCAGCGCGTCCTCTTGCGATAATGGCACATCCAACCACGGCATCGGCACATCCAGTGGCAAGCCAGACCATCTCCTAGATGCTTGTATGGGGTGTTGTAACGGGAAAGGCTCGTCTTTCCTTGTCCCGGTATTTCTCGGGCAGCCATTGGGAAGAAGAGGGACAATTAGTTCTATATGGAATATGTTAGACAAAGTAAATGTAAACATTTCTGGAGTGTGGCAGCGACTCCGGCAATTAAATTATTACAGCCTAGCTAAAGGGCAGAACCAGAAGGTAACACAGACTTGGGAGCATCCTGAGACACTGGCATCCATCCACTACACCGTCGACAAACTTGAGTGACCGCGTGCAGTGATAGGATGACAGCACCAGCGCACCAGTTTGCCATAAAAACCCTTTGCCCATGAACCCCTGGATCTGTTACCTTATCTAAAGGGGCACATTAATTACCAAATGCTAGATCAAACAAGTAAGTTTTCAACCTAGACTTAAAGATTGAGACTGTGCCAGAGTCCCGGACACATTCTGGAAGACTATTCCATAGTTGGGGGGCCTTATAAGAAAAGGCTCTTCCCCTGCTGTTACCTTATTAATTGATGGAACTAATAAGAGGCCAGCACCTTGGGATCGTAGTGGTCGCGGGGTTCATAATAAGAGATAAGCTCTTGGAGGTAGTCAGGAGCAAGTCCATGCAGTGCTTTATAAGTCAATAGAATAATTTTAAAATCAATACGGAATTTTACTGGGAGCCAGTGCAGGGCCGATAAGACTGGGCTGATATGTTCAAATTTCCTAGTTCTAGTTAGAACTCTGGCTGCGGCATTTTGAACTACTTGAAGTTTATTTATATTCCTATTTGAGCATCCTGACAGTAACGAGTTACAATAATCTAATCTGGAGCTAACAAAGGCGTGTACTAGTTTTTCTGCATCATGCTGGGATAATGCATTTCTTAACTTGGCAATGTTACGGAGATGTAGAAAAGCTATCCTGGTAGTATTATCTATGTATTTATCAAATGATAGGTCAGAGTCGAATAAGACGCCGAGATTTTTGGCTACCGAGCCAGGAGTAATGGGATAATCTGCAAGATTTAACATTAGATCTGGTATTTTCTGTCTTGTGGCCTTTGGGCCCAGAAGGAGAACCTCCGTTTTGTCACCATTAAGGTGGAGGAAGTTTAGCGACATCCAACATCTAATATCACTTACGCAGGCCTCAATTTTTCCTAATCTGGATTTGTCATCAGGTTTGGCTGATATATAAAGTTGGGTGTCATCTGCATAGCAGTGAAAGTTGACACCATGTTTATTTATAACTATTCCTAATGGTAACATATATAATGTAAATAATAGTGGTCCTAGGATGGAGCCTTGCGGGACTCCATATTTCACTTCTGAGTGTTTGGAGGGAATATTATCGAGCTCTACAAACTGATAGCGATTGGTTAGGTAAGAATTAAACCATGACAGGGCTGTACCCGAGATTCCAGCCCAGTTTTCTAACCTTTCTAGCAGGATCTTGTGATCTATTGTGTCGAAGGCTGCACTAAGATCGAGAAGCACTAATAGAGATACATAACCTTGATCAGAGGCAAGAAGGAGATCATTTGTTACTTTAACCAGTGCTGTTTCAGTGCTGTGGTGGGGCCTAAATCCAGATTGGAATTTTTCAAATATGTGGTTCCTGTGCAGATATAAGCTTAACTGTTTGGCCACAGCTTTTTCTATGATCTTGGATATAAATGATAGGTTCGAGATGGGTCTGTAGCTAGATAGTACATTAGGATCAAGATTTGGTTTCTTGATCAGGGGTTTAATGACTGCTAGTTTACAGGATCTGGGCATGTGACCCATTGTGATGGATGAGTTAACTATATTTAAAAGAGGTTCGATTACAACTGGTAAAACCTCTTTGAGTAATTTAGAGGAATCGAGTCTAATGTGCAAGTAGTAGAATTTAATGATGAAATTATTTTCTCCAATTCTAGTTGTGGGAGTGGATGAAAAGCTTCAAGCTTTTCTTCTAATGCTAGATTTTGTTCAATATCAGCCAATCCAGATGACAAACCAGATGAATTACCTATAAAAGGATTTATATTTAGTCTAATATTCTCTATTTTATTATCGAAGAAATCCATAAATACATTACTAGTTAGGTTCCCTGGAATCTGATGTTCAGCGCTGGTTTGATTTTTTGTAAGTTTAGAGATTGTACTGAAAAGAAATCTAGGATTATTTTTATTTTTTCGATCAGTGAGGCTAAGTATGTTGACCGTGCTTTAGTAAGTGCCCCTTTGTATTCAATAAGGCTATCCTTCCAGGCACAGTGGAATACTTCCAGCTTAGTAGAGCGCCAGTTCCGCTCTAATTTACGTGCTATTTGTTTTAAATTACGAGTTTGGTCGGTGTACCACGGGGCGAGCTTTTTAAGTCTGACCTTTTTATGTTTGAATGGAGCTACTATATCTAGAGCTGATCTACAAGTATTCTCTAAGCAGTCGGTTAAACTATCTAACTCCTCTGGATCTGTTGGCGAGTCGGCTAAAGTCGTTAAATCTGGGAGGGTTTCAGTAAACTGTGTGGCGGTTGACGAATTTATCGAGCGTTTTAAACAATTCCGAGGAGACTGGCGGGTATTTAGGTTAAGATGTAGCTCGAATGAGATTAGATAGTGATCGGAGATTGCTGTGGTTTGCGGAAATGTATTTATATTAGCTACGTCGGTACCCAGCGTCAAAATCAAATCTAAAGTATGATTGTGATAATGAGTAGGTCCCGTGACATTTTGAATAATACCGACAGAGTTCAATATCGAACTAAATGCCCTTTCCAGCGGATCTTCTGCCTTCTCAAAGTGTATGTTAAAGTCTCCTACCATTATTATTTTGTCACTACATACTGCTAAATTTGCTGCAAAATTACTGAAATCGTTTATAAAGTCTGAGTAGGGCCCTGGCGGTCTGTACACATTAGTGAGTGAGAAAACTAAACGCATACATTTCATTCTTCTTGAAGCATCTATAGTGCTTGCAGTTGTTGGCTCTTAAACTGTTCCCATGGACACAGTACATTGTAGGATGGGGTTAATTTTTAAGTGCTGCACCAGGTAGCCGGCAGGAAATGGCCTATTCTCTCACACCTGTTTTCTGACAGTGAAGCTTCGAGGCTGAGAAGTCTCTTTCTCTTTACTTTATTCCCTTGCTCATTTTTTCCCTGGTCTCACTTTGCTTTAATTGCTAGATTAGATGTGCCCAGATCTACTGACCAGACAAAGTAAACCTGATTTATTTAAGTGTAGGCCCCAAGCACGTAGAAGTTCTGTCTGTGGTAAAGGAGCAAATGTAGTGTGTTTTCTTCAGCTTTAAGATGAAGAATATTGGTGTAATAATATTGGTGTAATGTTTGTAATATCTTGATTCTAGCTAGAAGAATATGCACATAAACAATGTAGGTATTTGTTAAAAAATGTCACTGATGTTAACTGATGTTAACTGAATTGCCTTCCACAGGTTGTCAGGGTATTGTCATTGCTAACCAGTCAAAAGGGGCAATCGAGACTCTTAATTTCCCAAACAACTACCCCTTGAACTCTGGCTGTAGCTGGACCATCCAGAGCACCATGGGGAACACGATCAACTACACCTTCACCGCCTTTGACCTGGAGACAACGTCTGCTGGCTGTAACTATGACTATTTGGAGGTCAGTCTGTATGACAGGTCTCAGGGCTGAACGAGAATGTAAATGTAGCAGTGATTTACTCCATACCACATCTGAGAAGAACTGATCCTAAGAATCAGTTTACATTGTAAACTGGTTCTGCATCTACATTTGAATATTTCCTAAAGAAGACCTAAATATGTTTCTCAGCTCATGCTGCGATATAGAACAACATCATCCTGTGTTTTCTGTAAACTGGCATTATCTTCATCTAACAACATTGGCCTAAGAAAGTGTTCTGTGGTTTAGCTCACTTCAAGCAGTGGTGGATCTGTCCACTCTCCGGCAGGCTTTCTGAGATCTTACAGTTAGTGCACTGAATTTTTACTTGCCTCATCACCATGGTGACCCAAACAGCCATGACATCATGGGGCCCACAGAAGAGGTAGAGGAATGTTCTGTTTTAGGGTTGTTCATTCCCTGTTTTCCCTCAAGTGTTCTTCATCAGTGAACTTGGCGCAGTCTGCACTGTTCTCAGCAAGCTATGACCTCAGCTTAGTGATGAATCCAGTGTTTTGGTCAAACAGCAACAGAGTTACACAAGATGTGTTGAAATGTGATTAAATGAATTTGTTACATGTTCACATGATCAGTGCTATATCACTGGTGTGACTGAGATGCATTCTTGAAATCCTATTACTATGACGCCACACTTAAAAAGCGAGGGCTTATATGTGCAAACCAAATATCATCTTCCTCCATTGTCAGTATTAACTACTACAAGTCTACAAAATACAGTAGCATTTATTTCTGTGTCTTATCATATCTCGATACATTTTTCTGTCTTTGTGCAGATGTATAATGGTCCGAATGCACAGGCTCCACTGATTGGTAGATTCTGTGGGAACACGCCCCCTCCAGCCAGCGCCACCAGTGGTAGCAGCCTACACGTTGTGTTCTACTCTGATATGTCCATTGCCCACACTGGCTTCCGTATGCTGTGGTATCAGAATGGTAGGCTAACCCATCACAGCTAACTCTGCTAATGCATGTTTTAAGCATTGTTCTGTGAGGTCTACAATAGAAAAGTCAATCATAGGAACAAGGGAAGATATATAATCAAAAATACAAGGACTACATCTATAAAAAGGCAAAGGAACTACAATGGTGCTTTGGCTAACATTATTTATATCAATAGTTAAAATTTACAAAGCATTAACTTCAGAATTAATCAGAGAGTTGCTATTAATACAGATGTAAATTTTAATAATTTTTTATGGTTAATGATTCGTCACCTAATGTTGTAAATGGTAATCTTAATGTAAGGTATAACTAGTGATGTTAGACTTCTGTGTTTGCATGTAACTGTAATATGTTTGATGTCGCGTGTGTGTGTGAATATGGTGACATGCAGCTGAGACCCAGAGGCAGTGAGTCACTGGCCTTATGGGTGTGGCTGCATGTATTTATACTCCCACACTAGACTGGACACCAGCACTTATAGACTCACAGACTCACAGCACACTGGTGTTCAGCTACCACTGAGTTATGCTGGAGTGACATCAGCATTTGGAAAGCAGGGGTCAGGATTTCCACCATGTGTATGGAGTAGCAAAAGTGAACGACTACAATGATTATATAACATCTGGAAATAATCCAGTGGTCTTTTCCTGCAACAGGATATTTTACTCAGAAAGAGAGAGAGATGTCTGTAGAGAAGGAAAAACCAGCATTTAAATTCTTCAGTTTTGACAAAGGGATCCTCTCCACATGGGTATTAATACAATATATTTCATTGCTGTCTGTAGTCAGAGTGTGGGGCAGACAACCACCCATTCACTGTTCCTCTCCCTGGAGACCTGTGGGCATAAGAGAGATTGATCCTATTGATTATGTAGAGGAAGGATGGCCTGGTGGTTTCTCCCTGGACTTTACTGAATATCACATTACAGTCATTACTGTACAGTTACAGCTAGAAACATTACAGTCTTGTGTTCCTAGTGGTACATAAACTGATGTTGGGCAATTAAGCATATTACCACATTAGTTTGTTCATACCTCTGCAGTCCCTCCTTCAGACAGCCTGTGATTTCCTGACAGAGCACAGTAACAGAGTACCGCTACGTATGTCAGATGGGGACATCCAGTTGGCGATATTAGATAGCCCTTCCTCAGTGTGTCAGAAGTGTCTCTGAAGAAATGTCGCATCCCAAGTGGTCCTAGAGTCGCACTGCGTGGTCTCCTGCATCTTCCCAAATGATTGCATAGACAAAACAGGTTCAACAAACATCTGTGTTACTTGGGCGACGCTTTCAGAGCTCACGCTAACATCAGACTTTCTTCACATAGTAAAAATGTCCTTTCAGTCTGTCCCTTTACTTTGTACAGACTCACAAAGGATATTAAGAACTGTAAGCAAAGCAAACCTACCATGGCAACCTTTATGTTCAAAAATGGTTTTAACTGAGATCATGTTTGTCTTGCTGAATTTCAAATATTCATCATATTATTAAATATTAATATTAATTGATTAATATGTGACTCATTCCCCCATGCAGGTTGTGGAGGGGACCTCTCTGGACCCTCTGGCTCTTTCACCAGCCCAGGTTACCCTAACAAGTACCCTGACAACCGCGAGTGTGTGTGGTACATTGAGACCAGTCCTGGCAGCAGTATCACTGTCACCATCCATGAGTTTGATATAGAGCAGCATCCCAACTGTGACTATGATGTGCTGGAGGTAAACAAGTATCATTTATTTAATATTTCTGGTCCTCTGAAACATCCCTCATTAGAACCCCTGTGCTGTAAAACCCTGTTTAAAACAGTGGCTGCACTTGGGTATAAATATGCGCTTCTCAGAGTGTCTCAACTCGATGTTCATCTTTAACCCCACAAGTTATCAGGCGTATAACACAGAACACATGCTTTGCAAAGAGACATTCTCCACTACAACATGCCTTTGTCTCTCTGAAATTGCTTCACGTTAACTATTATATTTTGCACTGGTCATCTTTACTCTGCAGAGGTACCTGCCCCCTTTTGTAGTTTAGTTTGGCAACTTGTCAATTACACAATTGCTGGTAAATGTTTCTACCAAATATGATAAAAAACAAGCCTGCAGTTACTGTGCTGGTGCATGCAGTGTAGTGGGCACACGGAGGGTGTGTGTCGAGGTGTGTGTGGCGGTGTGTGCCGCGGTGTGTGTCGAGGTGTGTGTCGAGGTGTGTGCCGCGGTGTGTGTGGCGGTGTGTGCCGCGGTGTGTGTCGAGGTGTGTGTGGCGGTGTGTGCCGCGGTGTGTGTGTGTGTCGCGGTGTGTGTCGCGGTGTGTGTGGCGGTGTGTGTGTCGCGGTGTGTGCCGCGGTGTGTGCCGCGGTGTGTGTGGCGGTGTGTGCCGCGGTGTGTGTCGCGGTGTGTGTCGCGGTGTGTGCCGCGGTGTGTGCAGCGGTGTGTGCCGCGGTGTGTGCGGCGGTGTGTGCGGTGTGTGGTGTGTGTGTGCCGCGGTGTGTGTCGAGGTGTGTGTGGCGGTGTGTGTCGAGGTGTGTGTCGAGGTGTGTGCCGCGGTGTGTGCCGCGGTGTGTGCGGTGTGTGCCGCGGTGTGTGCGGCGGTGTGTGCGGCGGTGTGTGTCGAGGTGTGTGTCGCGGTGTGTGTGGCGGTGTGTGTCGCGGTGTGTGTGGCGGTGTGTGTGGCGGTGTGTGTGGCGGTGTGTGTGGCGGTGTGTGTCGCGGTGTGTGCCGCGGTGTGTGTCGAGGTGTGTGTCGCGGTGTGTGTTGCGGTGTGTGTCGAGGTGTGTGTCGAGGTGTGTGCCGCGGTGTGTGCCGCGGTGTGTGCCGCGGTGTGTGTGGCGGTGTGTGTCGCGGTGTGTGCCGCGGTGTGTGTCGAGGTGTGTGTCGCGGTGTGTGTCGCGGTGTGTGTCGAGGTGTGTGCGGTGTGTGCCGCGGTGTGTGTCGAGGTGTGTGCGGCGGTGTGTGCGGCGGTGTGTGTCGAGGTGTGTGTCGAGGTGTGTGCGGCGGTGTGGCGGTGTGTGTCGTGGTGTGTGTCGCGGTGTGTGTGCGGTGTGTGTCGCGTGTGTGTCGAGGTGTGTGCCGCGGTGTGTGCCGCGGTGTGTGCCGGTGTGTGGCGGCGGTGTGTGCGGTGGTGGCGGTGTGTGAGGTGCGGTGTGTGTGGCGGTGTGTGTCGGTGTGTGTGTCGCGGTGTGTGTCGAGGTGTGTGTGTGGCGGTGTGTGTGGCGGTGTGTGTGGCGGTGTGTGTCGAGGTGTGTGTCGCGGTGTGTGCGGCGGTGTGTGTCGCGGTGTGTGTCGCGGTGTGTGTCGAGGTGTGTGTCGAGGTGTGTGCCGCGGTGTGTGTGGCGGTGTGTGCCGCCCAGGTCTGTGGAATGCTGGTCCCCACTGTAGCAGTGAATGGAATTAGCCGTGTGGAAGAGACATGGAGCTCAGTGCTTAGTGCCCTGGCTATCGCAATTATGTTGTGCTTGTTCTGTTTTGTTCAGCAACCCAAACAACCTTACAATTGTTGCCATGAAGCATCTTTCATCTTTCTCCTCTACATGCCATGAACTGTACATCCAAATGCAGTAAAATCCAAACAGCATGACCGCCTTTCTTTCGGACATGTAGGTGTATGGCGGTCCTGACCTGAGCTCACCGCAGCTGGCCAAGCTCTGCACGACACGACCCCCCAACAACCCCTTGCAGGTGTCCAGCACGGGCAACACCGTCACTGTTCGGTTCAAGAGTGATGTGTACGGTAATGGCAGGGGCTTCAATGCTAGCTGGCAGGAGACTCAAGGAGGTGGGTGGCAGCTGTTTTTAACCCCGTACCTCTTTACGTGGAATAGCGATGCACTTCCACCTAAAGCCATTCTGTTCAATCTGAAACCCATTCCGTTTAATCTGAGTGCATCCATCGTTTATTGAGTTTTAACTAATGTATAATTGTCTCCATTGGTCTGTTGAGGGGATATGTTCTTTACATGCTTTGCTCTCTGTTGTGTTTAGGATGTGGAGGAGCTGTTGTAGCTCCCAATGGAGAGATCCATTCTCCCCAGTACCCTAGCAACTATCCTAATAATGTAGACTGCTCCTGGGTCATCACTGTGGACACAGGCCACCGGATTCTCTTCAATTTCACTGACATGGACATTGAGAGTCATTCCACATGCATGTGGGATTATGTGGCTGTGAGTGACCTGTGCTTGACCTCCTTCCTCCATTTTGCCCATGATGGCTTTGAATGCTTATTGCTCATTATCACTCATCTTCATGATGGAGTCGAAGCTCCAAAACTGAACAAGGCTGCCATTCATTTTGACACATGACCTCATCATTAAATGGATGTTTAATAGCCTGCCCACTCTGAAGGGTTTATGTGTCTTCTGTCACTGGAATTCCATGTATGTGTCTGTAGTTGGACCTGTGACTCAAGGAGGTCTACAGTGTGGCTTAGAAGCCTCAAACCCTGACATCACTATTCACTATTATTCACTAACAACTGAGCCATATGATCAGACAGTTAATACAGATTAAACATGATAAGACCTTTATCTTATTTATCCTTTCTTCAACTTCCAGATCCATGATGGGCCAGAAGAGTCCTCTCCTCTGCTGGCCAAAGTGTGTGGCTTCTCCAGACCTGATCCCATCATCTCCTCACAGAACGTCATCTACGTTCGCTTCAGATCAGATGTTAGCAACACTCACAGAGGCTTCAGAGCTGAGTTCTCAGAAGGTCAGTCAAGCTATGAGTCCTCCACACACTTCATGAAGCCCCATGTTGCTTCACTGCCGTACCAAGAGCTGCAGGTCTTCTCTTCCTTTCTTTACAGCATGTGGAGCCACTATCATGGCTGATGACGTGGGTGGTGCTATTGCCTCCCCACGCTACCCTTTCCTCTACCCCAACAATCAGAACTGCAGCTGGATTATCAAAGCACAGCAACCATGTACGTGATCCAGTGTCAGCTTCATACCTTCATGGTGTTTCTGCCAAGCACTTTCTCATATATTTCTGTTATATAATTCTGTTTTAGCATTTAAATTTTTTATCTCTATCTCGTCTATGGCCAGTCACTCACGTGACTCTGTCCTTTACTGACTTTGAGCTGGAGATGCTGAATGCCAACTGCTCCCATGATGCAGTGGAAATCTTAGATGGTGACAACTATGGGGCTCCATCAGTTGGTAAGTTGGTGATCAGTTTGTCTTTATATATATTATAAAGTTTGAAATTATGTAAGCATTACAGGCAACTCTTTAGTGGCCTTATTTTATTTACTTATATATTTTCATTTTAAAGGTCGCTACTGTGGAAGTGACTTACCTCATCCAATAACTTCATTCAGCAATGCACTGGTGGTAAATTTTGTGTCAGACTCTTCTGTGACCAAGAAAGGCTTTAGGGCAACATACATGGCTTCAACCTCAAGTAAGCTCAAATTTCAGTTTAAATGGCAACAAGATTAATTCGATTAGCTTTGTATTAACCAGGACACTTACTTAACTCAGGCTGTGGAGGAAATCTGCACATGGAGTCTGGAGCCTTTAACAGTCCCAACTACCCGGACGCCTACCCACCCAACACTGAATGTGTGTGGACTATAATTAGCTCCCCTGGAAACCGTCTCCAACTCTCCTTCATGTAAGCATGGTCTTGCTCTTACTTCCCCCTCAGCAGTAAAACCACCTAGTGGTGGCCGAGCTGATGCACTGCTCTACTGATGCTCTACTGATGCCCTACTGATGCTCTACTGATGCTCTACTGATGCTCTAATGATGCCCTACTGATGCCCTACTGATGCCCTACTGATGCTCTACTGATGCTCTACTGATGCTCTAATGATGCTCTACTGATGCTCTAATGATGCTCTACTGATGCCCTACTGATGCTCTACTGATGCTCTACTGATGCTCTACTGATGCTCTAATGATGCTCTACTGATGCCCTACTGATGCTCTACTGATGCCCTACTGATGCTCTACTGATGCTCTAATGATGCCCTACTGATGCTCTACTGATGCTCTACTGATGCTCTAATGATGCCCTACTGATGCTCTACTGATGCCCTACTGATGCTCTACTGATGCTCTACTGATGCCCTGTTTTTCTTTCTGTTTTCTCTCTGTTTTTAAATCCAGTCTGTTTGAGCTGCAGCACAGTGATAGCTGTAATAACGACTACCTGGAAATTCGGGAGGGCAACTCTACTGGTGCTCTGGTTGGCCGGTTCTGTGGGAACTCGCTTCCCTCTAACTACACCTCCCTCATTGGCCATGTGCTCTGGGTGAAGTTCGTCTCCGACTCCTCCGTTAGTGGAGCTGGATTCAGGGCCACGTTCTCACACTGTGGGTTTAATCACATTCACTGGCCAATCTGTTTTGATGACTATTGAATATCAGTAAAGGAGCAGCTATTATGTGTTTATGTATATTATGTATATATGGCTCAAGTGGGACTAGATTATTGAATTGAGCTTGTCCTAGCTCATCATGTTATTACTCATTTCCTGTCTTTCCAGTGTATGGAAATGACATCATAGGAAGCTCTGGCCAGATTGCCTCACCTCTGTATCCACGCACCTACCCTGAGAATGCTGACTACCGCTGGACCATTACAGTCAGTGGAGACTCCTACATTCAGATCCGCTTTCTGGATATTGATATAGAGGACCTGTATGACTGCTTCTTTGACCAGCTGAAGATATTTGATGGACCCAATGTCCATGCTTATCTCCTGGGAGTGTTTTGTGGTCTGTTTCTGCCTAACTCGGTGAGAAGTTCTGGTAGCACCATGACGCTGGAGTTCAAATCAGACTATGTGATTGGAGGAAGAGGTTTTCTCATTGAATGGACAGCCATACAGAACTCTGGTCCATTGCCTACTATACAGCCAGGTCAGCTTAGCTACAGAGTGGCTACTGTTTTGTATATATCATATGTCATGTGTATCACAGAATGAAGGTAGTTTTGTACATGGAAAGTCCCATAATTTAGATTGTTATTCCTTAGGTGCATGTGGAGGAGCTCTCGTGCCTGGGGATACCCCCAGGTTCCTCTTCTCACCGGGTTGGCCTAATCAGTACGAGCCAAATCTGGAATGCTCATGGGTGATCCGCTCACCTGACTCTATCGTGGAGCTCAATCTGCTGTATATGAACATCGAGGACCAAGTCACGTGTTTATATGACAGCTTGATCATCAGGGATGGTGAGAATCTTGGGTTTTGAAATGACAATTATTAAACATTAATAGTAGTGTGAATTACAGGCCTCTTCCTTTGTCAGAGCATAAAGATAAGGCATTAATATCTCAGTAATGTCTGCATGTGTGCCTTTTGATGACTTCGGTTATCTTTTCTTTCCAGGTGAGACCAACATGTCCCCAGAGTTGGCGAGGCTGTGTGGTCATGAGCTGCCGGGATCAATCCATTCCACAGGTGATGCCATGTTCCTGCGTTTTAAGTCTGATGCCATCAACAGCGGTGGTGGCTTCAATGCCTCCTACTCTAAAGGTGAGCTGTCAAACCGTAACCCCTCACTCCTGTTCCATGCAAGTTAGAGCAGCCATATTTAGAAGTGATCGTTAGCTGCTTCACATGATACATTGAGGTTCGAACACTAATGGTTTCTGTATGTCAGGTTGTGGAGGCCTGCTTCATGTAGACAGAGGAGTACTCAGCTCCCCAAACTACCCACAGAACTATAGGCCTAACCTGGACTGTAGCTGGCATGTCATGGTTACTCCAGGCTATAGAGTTTCGGTCACCTTCCTGAATCCATTCCAAGTGCAAGGTTTTGGGACTTCCTGCAGCACTGGGGACTACCTGGAGGTAAGGCCTGGTATGGGAGAGAGAATGCACTGTATTCTGTAAGGAAGTGTCATTGTTGTGAGTCTTTAGTCTAACTAAAAATGTAACCCTCTTTAGTTAAGGAACGGGCCAGACGGGAACGCACCATCTCTTCGTGGCCGTTTGTGTGGGTCCAACCCCCCTGCTGTTACACAGACCACTGATAACCATCTCCACGTGCGCTTTGTCACAGATGCCTCAAATGAGGGCAATGGCTTCAAGATGATATTTGAGGCCTACAGTTCTGGTAAGGCCTCACAAAGCTTAGTTTGCCACATATTTAAGTATTTTATTTAATTGACTTTAAAGATAACTAAATGAAATGGTAATTAATGTGATATTCAGTTCAGTAAATGAGATTAATGATACATTGCTTTGATTGTTCAGTTTGTGGAGGGACCATCGAGTTGAATGATGGAGATCCACCAGGGTATATTACGTCACCAAATTACCCTTCAAATTATCCTCAAAACATTGACTGTGTTTGGATTATTTTGGTTCCCAATGGGGAGTCTGTGCAACTGGACTTTGAGGAATTCTTCATTGAACCAAACACTGGGTATTTGTCACACTTCTTGTGTTTGTCATTACACCAAATCTTACTTTTGGTGAACAGCGTTCACTAAACATCACCCAACCTTATCTAATTTCCTAGATGTTACTATGACTACCTGGAAGTACGCGATGGTTCAAGTTCGAACGCTGACCTGGTTGCCAAGCTCTGTGGTGATATTCGGCCATCTACTCAACATTCCAGAGGCTCTGCTATGTACCTTCGCTTCCGCACTGACAATAGCATCTCACACAAAGGCTTTAAGGCCAAGTACTCAATAGGTAACCCAAACTTTCTACCGTATCCGTGTAGAAACACTTATTTGTTCATTCAGTTAGTTAATATTCATATTTTATGTTGACCCAAACAGCTACATGTGGTGGCACATACATTGGGCAGAGTGGTACAATCAGAAGCCCAGGATACCCAGATTCAAATTACCCAGACAACTCTAATTGTGAGTGGTACCTGGAAGGCCCCACTGGACACTATTTGACCCTCAGCTTCACAGCCTTTAACCTCCAGAGCTCCACAGACTGTACTAATGATTATGTAGAGGTTCGCGAGTACAATGCTTCTGGTGAGTCACACAGCTCAAATGCACCAATGTATCCTATTGTTTTACCATTTAACTCCTATTGTTTTATCCTATTTAAACAAGATATTAATCAGAGTTTTACTGTTGTGCAGGACGCCTCCTTGGAAAGCACTGTGGAAGCAGCCTGCCTGCACCCATGGACACAGGAGACAGTTTTGCATATGTGAAGTTTGTGAGTGATGGCAGTGGAAATGCAAATGGATTTAGCCTTTCATTTGAAGCCAGTGTAGAGGGTAGGTAAACTACAAAGCAAAATTCCACTGAAGGTTTCCAAATTGTTGACGCTATTTTCCTCTTTGGTGTTTGACAGAATGTGGAGGGGATCTGAATGCTCCCTCTGGGACAATCTCATCACCAAACTACCCCAACCTGTACCCCCACAGCCGAATATGTCACTGGAGAATCACTGTGCCTCAGGGTCGCAGGGTCACTCTCACTTTCAATGACCTTCGGCTGGAGGACCATAACACCTGTGTGTTTGACTATGTGGAGGTGAGATATCCCTGTTTTCATCTATTGTTCTGAACCCCATGATTCAAAAATAAAACTGACATCTTGGTAAGGTCTAGTAGTGGTTAGAAAAAAGGTAGTTTGATTCTGTTTGGTCGATTCTGTGTTTATTTTAGCCCGTAATGGATAGCGTGCGTAATTGTTGTCTGATACAACTCTGGCTTGGCATGGAGGTGGCAGTACATTAACGCTTGATTGGTCCGATGATGTGGTTCTTAGGTCATCAATGGCCTGCTGTCCAACAGTCCTCGCTTGCAGAGGTTCTGTGGCTCTGTGCCTGCTGGCACTCAGGTGAAGTCCTCTGGCAACACTATGACTGTTGTTTTTGCCACTGATTCTTCTGTGTCCAACGGTGGATTCACTGCAGACTACTCCTCTGATGAGGCAGCAGGTGAGAGATGTTACACAGCTTATGAGAACTCCACGATTCTAAACATTTACTAAATTGATTAAATGCAAATCAATTCTGTGGTCTATAAAGCACTAATTTACTACTCATATTGAAGCTTGTGTCGAGTTTTCTTGTGGTTAGCCACCGATTTATTTATTTATTTATTTTTACAGTTTGTGGAGGAATCCTTAGTACCCCAGGGAACTTTACATCACCTGACTATGGAATTAGTAACTACAGCAACAACCTGAACTGTGAATGGCTGATCCAGAATCCTCAGCATGTGAACTCCTCCATCGTCGTGCTCATAGAGGACCTTCATCTAGAGCATCACCAGACTTGTGATTGGGACTACCTTGAGTTCAGACTCGGTGAGTGACAAAAAAGAGAGATGTACATAGCGTATATATTAGAACCTACTGACATGCTCATTTGCAAAGTTCGCTTTGTGATCCATTGTTGTTATCAAAGATGAGCAGGAAATAAGCCACTCATGAGGATCATGTTTAAATCACGTTCTAGGAGATGTAAATGGAGAGCTTCTTGCACGTTTCTGTGGTCAGAACGTTCCTCCAGTGCCCATAGTGGTGTTCACTCCCCAGCTCTGGATTCACTTCCTGTCTGATGAAGCTGTGGTTGATTTAGGATTCAAAGCCACATATTACTTCTCAGGTAACTTAATTACTTGATGCAGAAATATAGAAACTGAAGTACAAAGGATTTTTGAATTTAGGTATGTTTAACTGAACTGTCCTTTCATTTAGATTGTGGAGGTGCCCAGAGTGGTGAGGGAGGGGTACTTTCTAGTCCTTATTACCCAGAAAACTACCCTAGCCCAAGTCGTTGTGCTTGGCTTTTAGAGGCTCCGGAAGGCCATACAATCACAGTACGTTTATTTTGACAATTCAGCTTTGTTTCATACACTATGTTATTATTAACGCAGAATTATTCTCTTCTTACATAGTGGGTGCTAATAGTATACTTTTCTTTGTCCAGCTAACATTCACATACTTTGAAGTCGAAGAACACAGCCAGTGTTCTTGGGACTCAGTGAGTATATTTAATGGTGGATCTCCAGGTGCTCCCCTCATTGGACAGTATTGTGGTCATTCTTCCCCTGGGACAGTCCAATCAGGTTCCAACAAATTAGCGGTGGTGTTCCTGGCTGACCACTCTGTGTCCAAAGGAGGCTTTCTGGCTACATGGTCAACAGACTCTTCAGGTATTACCTCATCAACAAATCTGAATATTGCTTTGCATACTGTTTGGCCTTTTTTCCTAATATAAGATCCTTTCAATCTTTAGGCTGTGGTGGTGTTATACATGCTGACTCAGGCACTATAAAGTCCCCCAATTACCCTCAGACCTTCCCATCTAATATTGAATGTTCCTGGACCATCATTGCTCATGAGGGCAATCATTTGGAAATGAGTTTTGCCAGTGACTTCCAGATACCGGACTCTAGTGGACACTGCCAGAACAGCTTCATCAAGGTGACAATTTTGGAATACATTTATACAAACATTTTGCTTAAACAGAATGTTACAGGTTTATTCATCTGTACATTCTCGTCTTTATGCCTGCGCGTCAGGTGTGGTCTGGTGACGAAGAGCAAAACAGTGCGCTCCTGACCACTGCCTGTGGCTCTGTAGCTCCTCCAGCCATTATAGCTCCCTTCAACGTCATCAACGCACGTTTTCAGTCTACGGAGACACCTGGCCGAGGATTCTCAGCCTCGTTCTTGACACGTGTGTACAGCATGGCTGAACTTTAGGGACTTCATTTCCTTTTACCCGCTTAGGATGTTGTGTATTCACGTTCAGATGTGTTACCGGTATCTTCCTTTAGGGTGTGGAGCAAACTTCTCTGCCCCTGAGGGTCGTGTGGTATCCCCTAACTACCCGGATTATTACCCCTCCAACTCAAACTGTGACTACCGTATTAATGCTGGAGATCAGACTGTGATTGTTATCACCTTTAAAACTTTTCAGATAGAGGGTAGGTACTTTTATTTATAGTCATAGTCATAAAGTTCAGTGCTGAGTTTCATCTGCAGCTCCGTGGATTTTATTCTTTGCCGTAAGTCACCTGGACAAACCTTCTAAATTAAATGTGCCATAATACTTTTTAAATGTAGTTTCTTATTTTCTGTGTTTCAAACCATATACACACATACACAGATACTTATGACAAATACATCTGAATTGTGTTGCTCTTCTTTCAGCAGGATCAACATGTGTGTATGATGGAGTAAAGATCTACGAGGGTTTACACTCAAATGCCAATCTTCTCGCCACTCTGTGTGGTAACAGCATCCCAGGGCTTTTCTCCACATTTGGTCCAATGCTCCTTAACTTCTACTCTGATTCTATCATCAATGAAAAAGGCTTCCTGGCTGAGTACATGGCCATCCGTGAGTGCTATATAACATTTTACACTATTGTCCATCAATATTCCACTGTAATCTGTTTGAGAAATACATTGTATTTAATTTATCCGTTGTCCTTTTTACTGAAGGAGATTCTTATAATTGTTAGTTCTGATTTGTATTTGTATATGATCACTTGTAATACGAGTAGTTTGCACCAGTTGTCTAGCGTCCAGGACAGTGACCTAGATGTGCTGATAAGGCTGTAGGTTTGGCCGTGCCCTTGTGTGAGGGTTAGCAGTGGCCTCTGCCAATGCCCTTTTATATTGGAGTCTGTGTCGCTGGCATGAATGTCCACCGAGGACACAAATGTGGAATGAATGGAATGAAGGGACTCTGCAGTTTTAAAACAATTAGAAGGGATTTGAAATCGGGCCCCAAATGCCAGATATACAAAAGACACACTTGTTTTAGATACACACACACACACTATAATAATTCTCCCACTCACCGTCAAACAGATATTGTGAGGTTGTATTCATGGGAGTTTGACTGTGGAAAAATATGAGTGGTGAGTGAGAGTATGATACAAGTATGATACATGACAGTGTAATGATGTGTAAGAGAGAGTGTGAGGAGATGTGTATGTGTGTGTCTGTGTGTTAGTGTTTCAGTGAAGTCCAGGAGGTGAATAATGACCTAAATGGCCTTACGTTGCCACACATACACACAAATGAATGTACTGTGAGTAACTGAGCCTTGTGTATTGATGGATTAGATGGCTAATGATACTGTCATGCATAACATCAGCCAGACATCAACAACTTCTTAGTTCTTAATCCAGCAGTGACTGAGTTTTCCCTGACACATTGTATTTTAGCTTTGCCTATGTAATGATGATAATTTTTTCTTTACAGCTTGTGGGGGTGTGTTCAATGGCACATCAGGAACAGTTAGCAGTCCTACTATCAACATAATCAACTACCACCACAACATAAACTGCACCTACCACATCTTTGTACAAGACAATCGCATCATTGAACTTAAGTGAGTTTTTTTTCATTTCATTGCTCATACACTCATAAACTCATGAATTGTAACCAAACATCTGGTTTACACATAATGTGATAAAACTGATGAAAATGTAATATTATAAGTTATTGGCATAAGCGTAATACATTGTATTGGGCTTGTTTAGTCTTAGACAGCTGTTGGGAGAGGGTGTGGATGGGATTGGTATGATCATTGTACACTCCATGTATTATATACAGGTTTTACATCACTCCACTTCCTACACTTCCCTAGCAGTCAAACGTTGTTGACTAATGTTTGGAACCTCTGTTGTTTGTATTACCATTACTGGCCATATTTTCTCCCAAGCAGCAAAATCCCTTCTGTGAGGGCTACTTATAATTTTAGTCGAACACTCAAATGTTTAGGAATCAAGATTTCCATCATATGTCTTCTATCCTCCATCTTCTGCTCCTCCTGTGAGACACCCTGCGGTTCAGTGAGAAAGGCAATCTCTGTCTTTCCATCTGTTTCCCTTGCAGGTGCTAGACCCTTTGTGTAAACCAGTTCCACTGCCACATTGTGTACTGTGTGTGTGTGTGTGTCAAAGAGGAAGTGTCTCCCTTGCAGTTTCACACCTATTAAAATGATTCCTTCAAGCTACCAGGCTAAATTCTATAAGAAGGCCACAGGTGTTTAGCCCATGGAAGATTTTCCAATTGTGCTGTGCTTCATTGTTGATACAAATACCTTTATGTTCCTTCATCTCCAAGATTCAACACTTTCCATCTTGAAGCTTCTTCGACCTGTAACTTTGACTATGTGGCTGTCTATGATGGACCGAACACCTTGGCCCCTCTTCTTGGCCGATTCTGTGGGGCTGTGCTCCCCCCAACGCTCAGGTCTTCAACCAATCAGCTCTTCATTGTATTCAAGACAGATGCCTCGGTGGATGCTGGAGGATGGAGGGCAACCTACAGAGAAACTTTAGGTACATTGTGTGTTCTTACAGATGCTCCTCTGTCACCATGAGAATATATTAAGCATCCCCTCTGCATAAAACAAATTGTTCTTTTATCATCCGTTTATATAACGCATCTGTTACAGGGAGAAATGTAGGTATTTTAGTCCTTACTCCCAGTTCTAATTATCAGTTTTATTATGCTGCTCCCTAATCTGTCCTCCCCAATAGAAAAGGCACGTGTGAGTCACCCAGAAGCATTACAAAGGGGCCTAAGAATGGAAGGGCAGAATACAGGTTCAGAGGGCACCAGCCTGCTGCTACAGCCTTTATCCCTCAGGCTAACCAGTGTGCCAAGCTCTTTACAAAAATCAGAACCCATTGAGCAGAAGTAGACTTTTAAGAGTCAGCCGGCATGGTGCTCTTCTAGTTTTTCTGTGAGTGAGAGAAAGCAGGAAGGCCATATCCTCTATGCTGCAGGGCACGGCATGTCCAGTGTAGCACCTCAGCTACAATAGAGTTCATTCACTCCAGTCTGTCTGAGCGCTGCCTCTGTACATGGAAAGGAAGGGCAAATATTCTCACAACACTGCAGTCAAAGGGCAGAAATATAAGGCCAGTGTTGCTATATGCCTGTTTGTTTGACATTTGTACAAACTGAAGAAATGTTTCTACTGCTGCCTGCCAGCTCGGTGTTCCTGGCAGTTTTTCTGTTCGAAGTACATCCTTTTATATTTGGAATTAAGCTCCTTCCTCATTCCTTTCATTTCCCAGGATTCAGAGCTCTCTTGGGGTGGCTAATTTTAGCACTGTGTGAATGAGAATTACGGAAGAAACTGCCGTATATATTTTTAGACATTTTACAATTTCAAGTGCTGATTGTGGTTCTGAAGCTGATTTTGGGATTACTAAATAGGTGTGTTGCATCTGGAAAAGAAATAGCAGACTGGAGCATACATTGATGGACAGTTACTGCCACCTGCTGATTATTTTTGGTATTTTTTTAAAAAGCAAAGCAGAATTATTTGAGAGAGGAATTCTCATCTCTCTTCTCTTCTGGTTTAGGACCTCAGCAAGGTTGTGGAGGCTATCTTACCTCCTCTACAGGACAGTTCGGTTCACCGGACATCGACATGAATGGAAAATACGAGTCGTTCATGAACTGTCTGTGGACCATTGCTGTTTCTCCCAACAAAGTCATCAGCCTCACATTCACCACTTTTGAACTGGAGAGTGATTCTGGCTCCAGCTGCCCATATGATTATGTGAAGGTAAAGACCAAACTGTTTTGATTCACACAACTTGTGTATTAAAGGAAATATGTAAACTGGGGTGAGAATGTTTTCATTTAAGCATTCATCAGCATCCATCTACATTGAATTGTTGGTTTGTGTGCTTCCCTTAGGTCTTTGATGGCGACAATGTTAATTACCCACTGGTGGGAAAATTCTGTGGAACAGTAGTTCCTGCACCCTTTGTGTCGGCCAGTAATTTCCTGACAGTGCACTTTGTCACGGATGGCTCAGTGGCTTTTAGAGGCTTTAACGCCACCTACAGTGAAGTGAACAGTATGACAACCTTCTTTTCCACACAGCTCTTCCTGCAAAAGCTGATGTTAATGTTACAGTGAATACTTTGAGATAATTGTTCAAAGTGGAGAACTTTGCAAGACTGTGCCAGAATTGTGCATAAAATTATAAAGCTAAGCAATAAATGCATCAGGTTAATGTCCATAATGGTTCTTACTTAGAAATGTGGGTGAACTCAGTCCATGCTTACTATTAACTTCTGTGTCTGCTCAGGACTATGTGGAGGAGTATTTAACGCCACATCCACACCTCAGACCATCACTTCTCCATTTTACCCCAACTCATACCCTGCCTTCACCTCCTGCCGCTGGATTCTGGATGCCCCTCCTCAGGAAACAGTGAAGGTGGTTGTTCAACAGTTCCATCTGCAGCCCAGCCAGAGTTGTTCCAGCAACTTCCTGGAGATGAAAGACTGGCCTGTGGTAAGACTCAGCTCTCACGCTCCACGTGCTTCAGCCCCTCTAACCTTGTGTCCCGAAGGCTGAATACTGACGTGCCTGAGTTATGAAGACAAATCTGATTCATGAGGACAAATGTCTTTCAGGGAGACTATGGACAGGCGCATAAGTTCTGTGGCTCAGACTCCCACATCCCTGACTTCTACAGTTATGGCCGCACCATGCACCTCACCTTCCAGTCTGACACCTTCTTAGCCGGCAACGGCTTCAGTCTGTCCTATCAGGTCGCAGGTGTGTCTCCTTCCCATTTTTAGCATACACCATTCTGAAAAAATATGTGTTATGTGTAATGATTTCCAGGACACTGTAAATTTGTATGTCTAATTTACAGGATGCAGCAGAGTGTATGAGCAGGCTTACGGTTACCTGAAGAGCCCAGGTTGGCCTGCCGTGTATCCTCACAATATGGACTGTACCATCGTCCTCCGAGCTCCTCAGAACAGCTCAATCTCCCTGTTCTTCGACAGTTTTGATGTAGAATCTCACCCCTCTTGCAGTTATGACTTCCTGGAGGTGAGGAAACAGCATCATTTAAATTAATGAGGCTAAAGTAATCAAACTGTATTCAATGTATCATGGCATGGTAATAATGTATATTATTAACATTATTATTAACATTAATAATACATATAACAAAGGAAAGATCATATGGTGGTTAGCTAGGATGTATGTTGCTGTTGGAGTGTAGTCATGTTCCTTATGTGTGTGTCAGGTCAAGAACGGCAGCACATCTTCAGCTCCTCTGCTGGGGAAATACTGTGGGAGTTCGCTGCCCAACCCTGTCTTTCCGAGAACCAACGAGCTCTTCCTGCACTTCCAATCTGATTTCTCTTCTTCCCGCAATGGCTTTGAGATCACATGGACGTCCTCCTCACAGGGTGAAGACATAAAAAAAAAAAAACATTTTTAAAAATCCAGCATCCCAACCAGCTCTTGTTGAGTGAATTCTTACTTTCTGTTCTATGTCTTGTTCAGGATGTGGTGGTCAGTTGTATGGAGACCATGGTTCTTTTACCAGCCCAGAATACCCTGGTACCTATGCCAATGGCACTCACTGTGAGTGGGGCATTAGGGCCCCCAGTGGAAGAGTTGTGACAGTTACATTCAACCAGATCAGCATTGATGACCCAGGGGACTGTCAGAACAACTATCTGAAACTTCATGATGGACCAGATGCAAGCTCGCCAATCGTCGGGCCTTACTGTGGAACGGTATGAGACACACTTTGTTCTTCAGAGTTATCTTTATCTTTATTGTTATCTGGTCAGCTGTTCTGGGTCCCTCAGGAATACAGTACATTATGGTGTCATATCATTTAGTAAAAGCTGTTTTCTTTTTTGTTTGATTTTCCATAGGAAACGAACATAGCCCCATTCAGAGGCAGCTCACACCACATCTTCATTGTGTTTCATGCCCAATCTGTTGTTCTGCCATCTGGATTCAGGCTCACATGGAGTAGCTGAAGATATTCTGTGAAATGTGTACACACACTTGTTTACAAACATTAGATCACAAAGATTACAATCATGTAAACAGTGCAATTCATAGCAATTTTCACTGTACAATGAATTATACAGAGTTAAATTTATGCTTGATGCTTTCATAGGATTTCTAGATGTGTAAGAATATATATAATATATATTTTTGGAAAATGAATACTTTGTCTACTGTACTGTTGCAGTGACTGTGTCTAGTTTGTTTGAAAATAAAACTTTGTGGACAAAAGTTGACAAAAGTTTTTATGTTGTCTGATTGAGCTATGCGTTGAATTCTGGGTAATACTTTCTGTTGACAACCAAGTAAATGGTGTATAATCAACCACTTACACATATTCAACTCTAAACATTTTCCAGTAACCGATCATTCATGCATCCCAGACACTAGATTGCAGTATACTGGTCAAATTAGTTATTCCTTTGCATTACATGTGGATTCCCTTCTACTGCTTACTTTATAAAATCATTTTTATGCTCATTCATTCATGTTTTTTAGTTTTTGTTTTCATACACGTAGATTCACCAGTTCTATACACAATAAGCTTAGCATTTCTCCTGCGTGAATGTAGCATTTGCGTCTTCATCTCTGCTAATGTTGAAATGCCAAATTTATTCAGAGCAGTTCATTTTCTGACGTGCTGGACTGACTAATTTAGCCCCGACTGCCTGGAATCTTCAGTGTAGCTGAAACTGCTGACAGCTCAACACATGACCCATCATGTTCAACCTGTCAGTGAACCCCAGAATATAAAGGGGAAAGACGGGTTGGAATAGGACAGACAGGTCCTTTCAGAGCCAGATGGACACAATAGTCGGTTCTTTAGTCAACTTGGTGAGATCAAAGTTCATGAGAACATCTCAGCTGTAACAGAATGTTTACAAATTTGACATAATGACCTTGAACAGAACGTAGCTCAAAACATTTATACTTTTAATGCATGTTTGAAAAACAAGTCAGTGTTGTAAAATTCATTTTATCCGTCAACTTTGACTCGCCATTGGTTAAACTTTAAAAAAAGCATTCACATTAAGACCTGCAAAAATGTCAGATTTTTTTAAAATGCCACTACTGGAGTGTTTGCATTGTTGTTCAGAAAGCACTGTGTTTAAGTATACCCCTTTTATCCCTGCACACAAACAGTACGCAAGGTATGCATGGTCACATGCATTCTGGGAACGTGCTAACATTATCTACAAACAGTTTAAATGAAATCTTCTCTGGCACCGTGTTATACCTTGTTTTGAATAGATTTATTGTTTTGACTAACTGACTGGTTAATTAATATTGTACAGTGCAATGACTCTGAATTGTAGGTCTCTCTCTTTTCTCTTTCTCTCTCTCTCTCTCTCTCTCTTTGAAGTAAGGTTCATCCATGCTCCAGGCATTTGCTGCCACCCCTTAACAAATATTCCAGATCTAATAATAGACATCACTGTTGTGCAGTCACCGTTGTAATGATCACCACGAAAACAAGGGGGACACAGAGAAACAGAGAGGTGTTTAAACTTAGTGAACTAACACAAACGCTCCTTCCCCTAGCCAGGAGGGAGCTGTTCTTGCTTTACCTCTGCCCTATGCCAGGGTTCTTCATGCTGGAAGAGGAGACAGAAAAGGCTCAATCTGCTGTGCCCTCCATTTTGCAGATTAGGACGCTGGCCAAAGAATGTGTCTACCATGCAAGGTAAACTTCAGTGGACAAAACTAGGGGTTGATCAGAATGACAAACAGCTGAAGACTGCCACCTGCTTAGGGATTACTTTATACAAAATCAATTAAATTCAATTCAATCTGATTATTTTGATACTCTCAAAACAAATACCTCATTCAAGATATCTATGGATTAACAATAAAATTGACTGTTAATTTTCCACTTTTAATATGCACTAAAATTAAGATATTGTGTTATATGTGTTTTGTATACAGGACATGTAGGTTATTTTGTCTAATGTTTTAGCATGGGATCTTTTTTCATACTAAAGTCAAGTTTATATGATAATCAGTTTGTGTGTCAATTTAATCTCTAAGAGTTGCCTTTTTTAAGCCTTCACAGAACATATCAGGAATGGGTAAAGAACTTTATCAAATGCAAATGAAGCATGCTACGGCTTCAAAATCTGCCAAGCACCTACTACTATAATTTACAGCCGATTTTACGTTGGTGTACATTTCTGTTGACCTCCTTTCATGCTATTGTTGAAAAAAACATCACAATTGTAAGTGACGTTTCGATTTGGTACGATTGTCGACAAGCTCTTTCAGTCAGACAGCAAAGATTTCTGTACGTTGACTAGGAAAGGACGTAGAACTTTTTCCATATGGATGTGGGAAGTGCCCTATTAAGGAATGTGGCGACGAAGGTTTCCAAACATCTATTGCTGTAATCTACACACAGTTTATGTCGGAGCACATTTCTGTCACAACTTCCTTTCAAGCAGTTGTTGAAAAAAAGCAACAACGAAACTTTAACATTCGTTTCCATCGCGTGCGACTGTCCATATCGTTGTTTCCACTGATTCCCATCATTTTTTTTTTGGAAAGGACATATAATTATTTATTTATTTGGCATCTGGATGTAGGAAGTGGCCTTTTAGGGAATGTGGCTTTTCTTACCGACTTCCGGTTGGGTGTGAAGCATATTTGTCGCTGTTGAAAACAGTTGTGCCTTAGGTCATATATTTTTTTATAGAATATTATAACGTTCGTCTAGACGTCCATTTTTTAAGCAAGGTATGTAGTACGCAACATTTTGCCTGTGTGATTCCTGTTAGCACACATAGCTTGTTATTCTAGTTGTGTTTTAGTTGTAGCTTGCGAGCTAACGAACTTGGCTACAGAGGTGTTACGTTGTAGCAACATCCACACACAGTTGTGTCCACCTTTTATTTACGTTACTACAAGTCTCTGGTCTTCTTACAGAAAATGTCAAAATCTTTGAAGAAAATAGTGGAGGAGAGTAGAGATAAAAATCTTCCCGAGGTGGATATGTGCGACAGGGGGATATCGAACATACTGGACATTCCTGGCTTATGTGAGTGTCTTTGAGATTCTTGTTAATGCTCATCTTAAAAGTTTGTAAGACTGTGCACGCATTTTGACTGTTTACTAACTGTTTATTAACTGTTTACTAACTGTTTGCTACCTCAAATACGTTGACTATAACGTCGGTCTTTCGTGTTCATTTAAAAGTTAAGAAACCACACCGATCACTTGTATAAAATTCTTTGCACAGTAACTTTACATTTTCTCGTCTGACATACATTGTAACAATCCCATAAGTACATTTAGTTATTAGATATTAATCAACACCTGTTGTTTTGTTTTACAGTTACGCTGTCTAACATAACTCAGCTTGTCTTGAGCCACAACAAGCTTGCAAGTAAGTGCTCAGTCTAAAAGTCATCTTGACAGTTTGACAAGGTGTTACATGTAAAAGTGTTAATATAAGTCTGGTGTTACTGGTTTTTGAAGCCAAGCACTAAA
This sequence comes from Brachyhypopomus occidentalis, assembly GCA_020368025.1. Classification (NCBI taxonomy): domain Eukaryota; kingdom Metazoa; phylum Chordata; class Actinopteri; order Gymnotiformes; family Hypopomidae; genus Brachyhypopomus; species Brachyhypopomus occidentalis. Next base: position 4,164,772 of record JAGXOD010000082.1, on the reverse strand, counting down.
TATATTTTGAATATATATATATATATATGTGTGTGTGTGTGTGTGTAAACACAATCAAGTGCTGAGCATATTAGTGTGTTTATTTGATAGTAGGCACTTAGTAATTAACGCATTGCATAGTGGTATTACTTAAGAACACATTACACAGTTTGTGGAGAGGGCCAGTGGTGTGGAGATGAAGCACAGGCTGTAAATATAGGTACATGGGGTGAAAATTATTGGAAATTGCTACTAGACATAGGTTAAAAAAACCCAAAAAAACCTACAGATCTCACACTCTCTACTGCGTTAGCTACGCTGAGGCCAGACATGGTGTTGTATTCTGACAGTAAATGGCTTGTTTATTTTTGTGGTTAACATTTCCATTTGAAGATGAAGTGGAGAAAGGTGAAGCATGCCGACTCGCAGGCTGAGGTGAAAGGACACAGGTGACAGGAGCACAACAGAGGAACAGGGGATTGGCTGCAAAGTCTGTCACTTCACTGCTCGTGCAGTTCTGAGCACCGAGGCACTGAGCAGTCACATCAGTGGGACTTGGTTACGGCCTTAGTCAGCAGGGAGGCCAATTTAGGTTTACATTTAAAGGGGTCCAGCTTGGTTTTAAAGTGATCTTGGACACGGGTGAGGCTGGGATGAAACCTCATGGTTGAACCTTCTGGAGGTGTCATGGGCTTAATTCAGAGGAGCACAGATGAAGGGAGGTGCCTACCTGATGAGCCCTGAGTGGAGCTCACTGTGTTGTGGCTTGAATGTAGAGTGTAGGCAGGGCCCTGCGTGAAGCTCTACTAGATCGGCACGGGATATCGTTACATCTTATTCTTTGTGTAAGTACAATAATAACTTTGTACATAAGAAGGATGTTTTGACAAAAAAGTGCTTATAATAAAACTATTTGCTTGACTTTGTGTAGTAGCTTTAGACCCCCTTTGAAGTACACATGTGTTTACATTCAGACCACTAGAGGGCAGTATTGGCCAGTAAAGAGTATTGAAGACATTTAGGGCAATGCTCTAAAGATGGCTCCTTAATAAAAAAAAGACAATAAATTTAGCATATTTACATATTAACATTTTGGGCTATAAGTGTAACTTTGTTACGCTGGTAATTGCTAATGAATACCATTGGTGATCATTTAAAGGTTATCAATAACCTTTTGTAAATTTATAATTCTGGCTAGGCTGTTGACTGATGGTATACATAGACTGTAACCTAGATATATAAGGCAAAATTTTCCATGGTAGCAATAACCTCTGGAGGTCAGTTTGGACAAAAGCATCTGCTAAAGTCTGTAAATGTAGGGCACAAACCTACAGACTACTATAGTCAACCGGACTTTACTACATTTAGCAGAAAGCTGCATATTTTGTCTCATGTTCAGTGTAAATGCCTGAGGAGGATTTGTTTGTTTGTAGTGGAATCATTGTAATCTCCATGAAGATCTCCGAATTTGATATTGCTCATGTTTGTCTGGTGTTATTTTTAGTGATGATCAAAGCTGCCTAATTAGCTTGAGTTTGTCCATGTCTCCTGTCCTGAAGGTGAGATTTGTGAATTCCATCACTGGTTAGGTTATGCTCACATGACGGTTAAAACAGACTCTTTTACATTCCTTTATTTAAAAGTGATTGTTGACTATTGACTTCATTTTTTTGAGGTTTCGGTATACAGTCTATTTATTCCCCTCTGTACCTCAGTATATTTCTGGACGTACAATCATCCTGCTTTATTTTCATGGTCAAATGGCTTCACTTCACACACTCTCTTCCCAACGTGCAGGAATGTAAAGTGCGCCATCTTTTTGAACTTTTCAGGGTAGTCAGGAATTACACTGACATTTGGAACCCTTTCATTAGAGAGGCTGGTGAGTAAAGTCCCTGAACTGGCAGGGATGAGGGAGACACTGCTGCTGCTGTCAGGATAATGAGAACGTGAGAGAGAGAGAGAAAGTGAGGAGTAAGGGAAACGCTTTGGAAACCTCTCTCCACCGTCCGGACGTTACAGTGCCCACACTTACTGCTATCAGTCACCCTGGCTATTAAGCAGCCTTGGGGTTTCATCACAAAGTATCTAGGGCATATGATTTCCTGAAGTGTTATTCACAACATGTGCGCACACATACTCTCGCATATGAGAGCATTCAGACGTATGTAAATCAATGCAGTTAGCAATGCGTATTTAATGCCGGAAGTGATTGTTTTAAATCTTGTCTCAGAATATGAATTTCTGGGTGAATTGAGAGCAGTTGCGTTTGCATTTCAGATATTATGGTTCAGGAGTGCAGTGTGTGCACATGCCAACCTCTGGCTCCAGGAACCTACATCTCCTCAATCATTCTGTGATTCTCGACATTTTATGACACTACTTCATTGAGGGTAATAGATTGCATTGTGTTTAAATGCTAGATAAGGTGTGAAGATATCTTCCTCAGCCTGCAGGCATTTAATAATGTTTTTTAATAAGGCATCTGTAAAAACTGCCATTAAAATTCATCTGCTAAAAAAAGTAGCAAACATGCTTTATTTGAATATAAAAACGTAACTAGTTCAGACTCACTCGGAGTCGTGCGCTTCACACAACGAACAACAAGACGGAGGCAAAGATCTTAGAAGTGTAGAGACATTGATAAATACGGTGTGTATCATTTTGCCTGTGTGTTATGGAGCCTGAGGCGTCGCAGTGATATTGTATCTGTATGCCTTGGGTGTGCTTGGTGGAGCTGATGTCTCTGAAGGCATTCGTGTAATGGCGTTTGTGTAAACCCCTACCCACCTTTATAATGAATGCCGATTGATCAGGTAATAATCAGATAGGTGTTCTGCAATCCTCATCAATCTTTGACTCCAGAGCATGGGCAGGAATGCCCTCCAGGAGAAGAGGGGGAAACAGAACCGTTATGCTAACGCCTTCATCATTTAAATGTCAAATCCATCGCTGGGCGACTTGACCCGTAATAGAGTCATCAAAGACAGCCTGACCATGCCCCGGCGCTCGTAATTAGCTCGTTAAACCCTTCCAGGTCCCCAGGCAGCCTTGGCCCATGAGGCTGATTGAACTCTTGCTTGTTTTTAAACTAGCATTTGATTTTGGTGAATTCAAGGAAAAATGATTTTGTTGACAGGCGTAATGTGACGGCAGGCTGTTTTAATGTTCTCCTTGTTCTCCATTCCCATAGCTGTGCCTCCAAACATTGCTGACCTGAAGAATTTAGAGGTGCTGAACATGTTCAACAATCAGATAGAAGAATTGCCCACTCAGATCAGCAGCCTTCAGAAACTCAAACACCTGAACCTGGGGTAAGAACCTGGGGTAAGAACATGGGGTAAGAACATGGGGTAAGAACCTGGGGTAAGAACCTGGGGTAAGAACCTGGGGTAAGAACATGGGGTAAGAACCTGGGGTAAGAACCTGGGGTAAGAACATGGGGTAAGAACATGGGGTAAGAACATGGGGTAAGAACATGGGGTAAGAACCTGTCCACAGCAACCTCACTGCTTGTGTTTTTTTGTCCTTTTTTCACTGGTCTTTGTGCCAAAATATTTTTCCTCTCAACAAACCAACTCTGTATTTCTTCAAGAGCTCATGGATTGGTGACGGTCAATGTCGGTGTTTGCAGCATGTAATCCTGCTGGTCTAATAAATTTTTATTAAACATTTGATGCAAAATCTATTAAGACTTTGAACACCAGGAAAGCAGGAGACACGGGCCTTTCACATAAAAAGCTCCCAGCGAGAGTATCATTGATGAATCATAGACATTATTGTTCAGTTATAAAATAACATGCTCCTATAAATCATGCTCTCAGAGAAACCCTTTAAGAACCAAAGTATAACGTCATGAACGTGATGTAAATGGTTGCTGTGGCGTCTACATTGTTGTGCTGACCTCGAGCAGAGGCAAACAGCAGTGTGTGTTTGGGCGTGCGTTTAACACATCAGTACACAGCGTATGTGGTCTAAGGTTAAGCTCTAAGGCCTCTTAAGTTAAACCTTGTTTCCTTAAGAAGTCTGGGTAGACCTGCATTCATTAGGCCATGAACCAGCGCACTTGGACTGAGGTGAGAAAGAGTCGTGAGTCCCGCTCCCGTCCCTCACATCTCTGCTCGGGGCTGTACTCCAGCGCGACTAAACGTCAGGTCCGTCGCTCGTGTTTAAGGGACCACGGGTGGTGGTGCGCTTTTCCGCACACTCCGCACCATGCTGCCCTACAGCGGGACAGGGCGTTTACCCCTGCCCAAATCCACCGGCCCTCCTTAATCCCTGAGGGTGGGGAAGAGGCCTCCTCAATGTCAGGCGGCATTAGGGAGCGACACAATCTCCCCTGCATCTGACATCCCACATTTCTATTGATTTGCTGTCAGCCGCGTCATTTCCAGGCATAATCTCGAAACCATAATCCGCGCCGCTGTATTCGTGACGGCGAGTCCTGGCCCAGGCCTTGGTGTGTGTGTGCGCCTTCCTGCCTGATCTCATTTGTCAAAACAATTCCCCACCTCTCGTAATTGCTTCACAAACAAAGAAAGGAATAAGTTTGTTTGACTTTTAAATCCATCGCAAACCTGCGCGTGTGGTTTGCAGCGGCTTGCTGTCACGGCGATGTGAGGGAGAGGCAGGTAATGAAAGTGGGGAGGACATGTAGACTTAGAAAATAAAGGCTTAAGTGGTCAGAGTTAATCAGCTTTTGATCTCAGTCTCACTCTATCAGACACATACACACTTCAGTTCTGTTGAGCCCATTGTAAATCACATACTACTCCCTGCAGACCAATACTCTGAAGTACTATTGTATTGTGTCTAAGCACAGCATCCATCCCCTAGCGTCTTCGCTGGAGATTTTATATTAAGCTGTTTTGTTTTGTTACATTTTGTGTTAAGTTATATTTAGATATGTGTCTTAAGTATTGTTTAGTGTTTCTATATCTAGTATCTGTCCTTATGAATACATTTTGTGTTAAGTTATATTTAGATATGTGTCTTAAGTATTGTTTAGTGTTTCTATATCTAGTATCTGTCCTTATGAATACATTTTGTGTTAAGTTATATTTAGATATGTGTCTTAAGTATTGTTTAGTGTTTCTATATCTAGTATCTGTCCTTATGAATACATTTTGTGTTAAGTTATATTTAGATATGTGTCTTAAGTATTGTTTAGTGTTTCTATATCTAGTATCTGTCCTTATGAATACATTTTGTGTTAAGTTATATTTAGATATGTGTCTTAAGTATTGTTTAGTGTTTCTATATCTAGTATCTGTGCTTATGAATACATTTTGTTCTTTATCGTTGAGTTGTCTACATTGTGTTGACATACAAACCATTGTATGTGTCTCCTTACTGAGTCAGTTTGTATTTTGTGTTTGTGTTTGTGTGTGTGTGTGTGTGTGTAGGATGAACAGACTGAGCACATTACCCAGAGGCTTCGGTTCTCTCCCAGCACTGGAGGTCCTGGATCTCACTTACAACAACCTGAATGAGTCCTCACTGCCAGGGAACTTCTTTTACCTTAGTAAGTTTGGTTCACCTCTCTCTCACACACACACACACACACCCATACACACACACCCATACACACACACACACACACACACACACACACACACACACATTCTCTACTCTCTTACACATGCACACACACACTAAACACACATTTCCAACTATTTCCAATGGGCTCCCATGCATCACTGTGCACACCAGGACTTCACTAAAATAGTGAAAACAGTATAATTTGCCCAACTAAACTTCATCAGCAACATCACATCATCATCATCATTGTCTTCATCACCATTCCAATCAAATCTACCCCATTAGAGGGCTTGGGCTGATCATTGGCCGTCTCCAGTGCTCTGAACATCTGTTAATGGGCTGTTATTTTAATTCTGATGACATGATGAACGCACGTACTGAACAGCAATCAGTGTTTTAACCCCCCTGCCCTTACGCCCCCCCCCTCCTCTGTTTGTCATTGGTAACAACCAGCCTCTGATATTACCTCTGATTCCAGCAGCAAATTAAAAGGGATCTGATTAATGAATAAGCTTCAGGTGATTAAGGTCAATCAGAGACAGCAGAGTACGCTGCAGGAAGAAGAGGAGGGTGAAGAAGATTAGTGGGCTTACTCCAAAAACAAAGCCTCACGGAGTTCTGACTGTGGCGTTCTGAGCACACGGTTATGAATGAAAACGTGTATTCTACAGCTTAGTCCCAAACATCAGGACACGGGGGAATGTTCCTGCACTAATTATTACATTTTGACAGCTTTGGTTCTGTATGTTATTTTGTATGTGGTCACTCACCTCCTGTGTCTACATGTTGACGGCTGCTCTAATAGGCCCACATCTGGGTGTGCAGTATGAATGGAAGCTGAGCATCTGTACTGATGCTAGCACGCTGCGCTCAGGACTGACGTGCCACGCCCTTCCTCACTCTCCCCCTGCACTCTCATTTCAGCCACGCTGCGTGCACTCTATCTCAGTGACAACGACTTCGAGTTCCTGCCCCCAGACATCGGCAAACTGGCCAAGCTGCAGATAGTGAGTAATCTATCTAAATTCATCCCGAAATCAATCCCCCCCTTTTTTTTTGTATCCCGCCATCGGTTGGATTTATTCTTTAGAGCGCATGCTGTCCTTTATCGCGAGCTTGTGGGACGGGGGGGACAGGGGGACAGGGGGACAGGGGGACAGGGGGGCTGCTTAGTTATCTGGGGGGGACAGGGGGCTGAGATGAGTGAGTTATCTGAGTCAAGACTTGAATGATTCAATCAAAACCAAAGCTGATAAATGTTCTGAGATCTGTGAGTGAAGTTTCTCAGGGCTTATATTTCTAAAGTAATGTGTATATATGTGTGTGTGTATATATGTACATATATATGTATGTATGATGTGTATATGTATTAATTGTGAAAAAGGCCAGTCATTAGACCCACATATGAACTGAAATCTTGTTTTGTTTGCTTAATACCTGGTCTCCCTGACCTGTCCTCTCTCCTGGTTTGAGCTGGTCTCCCTGATCTGTCCTCTCTCCTGGTTTGACCTGGTCTCCCTGATCTGTCCTCTCTCCTGGTTTGACCTGGTCTCCCTGATCTGTCCTCTCTCCTGGTTTGACCTGGTCTCCCTGATCTGTCCTCTCTCCTGGTTTGACCTGGTCTCCCTGATCTGTCCTCTCTCCTGGTTTGACCTGGTCTCCCTGATCTGTCCTCTCTCCTGGTTTGACCTGGTCTCCCTGACCTGTCCTCTCTCCTGGTTTGACCTGGTCTCCCTGACCTGTTCTCTCTCCTGGTTTTCTAGCTGTGTCTGAGGGATAATGACCTGATCTCCTTGCCTAAAGAAATAGGAGACCTGACCCAGCTGAAAGAGCTGCATATCCAGGGCAACAGGCTGACTGTGCTGCCACCTGAACTCGGTGAGGTGTGGGTCTGTGTGGGTCTGTGTGGGTCTGTGTGGGTCTGTGTGGGTCTGTGTGGGTCTGTGTGTATGTGTGCTTGTATGTGTGTGTGCGTGTGTGTGCGTGTGTGTGTTTGTGTCTCACTGGCCATGAGAACTGAGTTTTTCAGTACTATATTTTAGATCTATAAAATCTAAAATATTCCTTTCCATTTATTAATATACCTATAAAGCTATAATCTAGTTCAAACTGGTATGATAAAGCTGATCTATTCTATTAATTAAACGGGCTACATGCCTCCTTGTAATAGAAGTTGTCATAGTTTGATGCCATGCTGTGTGTATTTGATGAGACTCTGTATAGTGTGTTTGTGTGTGTGTGTGTGTGTGTGTGTGTGTGTGTGTGCATGCGTGAGAGTGTGTGTGAGAATAGGTACAGATAACTCGGTGAATCCTGTAGTTACCAGTCATGCTGAGGGCTCTGATCAGCTTTGGTTCACTGACACTACACTTCTCTTAAAGGCCACGTCAAGGTCTACACTCGCTCTTAATGGGCCTCTCTCTGTCTGTGTGTGTGTGTGTGTGTGTGTGTGTGTATAATATGTATAATAAATATATATATTTGTTATATATTTTGACAGCTGTTAGACCTCTTCTGTTCTCACAATAAGAATTTGTAGCAATGCATTTTTGTAAGCACACACACACACACACACACACACACACACACGCACACAAGAAAATGTGACCCAGCTCCAGGCCCTTTCAAACAGGCATGCAACAGACCGCTCAATACGCACACACAGGAACAAGTACTTTTTCCCCTTCTCGACCAATAGCTTCCAAGCCTTCCCCTTCGTTTAAACTTTATAATGACCCTCTCCTAAGCATTCTACAAGCAGTGCTCTCATTCATCTCTAGAGCTATGCTGTTTTCCTCTCAAGAGAAGGTTCAGCTAGTCTCATGACACTAACATGGCGGGACGGACACTTTGGAAGGGAGGCTGGTTAGGTTATTCTGAGTATAAGCAGACACACATATACACACCCACTACCCTGTGCGTGCTCTTCTCCTCTGACACACATGCACACACACACTTGTCTGAGGAGGCGATAATTGGCCTTAAACAGGCAATGTTATCCACACCACATCTCCTCCAATCTGACTTGTGGAATTATTGACCCATGTGTCTTGGGATGATAGTTTAGCAAATTCCATTTTTAATTGTTGTGGATTTGTATACTGTTTATGATGTGTGATGTGAATTACAGATATACGTGTTACTGTTATAAGGATTACAGGACGTCTAATATACCAAGTAGATGTTTTGGGTTGTTTGAGCTTGTCTTTGTGGGGTGTTAGGTGAATTAAAGTGTCAGACAGTACCTTTGGTGCAGGTTTACACAACATGTGGGAGTTCTCTAAGCCTGTATGCAAAGGTGGAAGCATTTGGTCACATTAATTTATTTTAATCAATGGCATTTATATAGAAAAGTTTCTCCATCTGTGGTCAGATTGTTGAATCAAGAGCTTCATAGCCGAATCAAGTGGCCGTTAAGGACCTAGAGGAATAGAGTGGATGTCCTGGTACTGGTGTGTGTTTGGTGATCGCTCCACACTGAGAAGTGGAGTGTCTTCCCCTGTGCACCCTGCAGGGAGGACGCTGCCTATTGAGCTTATTAGGACCATCCCGTTATGTCTCCTTAATCCTGCTCCTCATTGCCTAGCCTCGTTAGAGCTGACACCGAAGTGTGTGTGTGTGTGTGTGTGTGTGTGTGTGTGTGTACACGCACACATGAAAGAAGGAAAATGGAGAGAAGAGCTCGGTTAACAAGGAGCAGCCAAGCACACAGAGGGTGAATAGGGAAAAGAGGAGCAGAACATGTAGAGGAGGTGCACCATAGCAGCGGAGGGAGGGAGGGAGAGAGGGAGGGAGGGGGAGGGAGAGGAGAGAGAGGAGAGAGAGAGGAGAGAGAGAGAGAGAGAGAGAGAGAGAGAGAGAGAGAGAGAGAGAGAGAGAGGGAGGGAGAGAGAGAGAGAGAGAGAGAGAGAGAGAGAGAGAGAGGGAGAGGGAGAGAGAGGGAAGGCATGTTATGACTCCAAACACAACTCAGTGACTCTTCTGCAGTACTGCAAGACAGGGTCCACTTCCCGAGGAAGAACACGCACAGCCTGGTCCACTCTAGCAGAGATTACTGAGGGCTACTGCTAGTCTCACAGTTTACTTTGAGGTGGGAATTATCATAACCTGAAGTTCGTAGAGGTGTGAGAGAATTTTCATCCTAGAGTGATCCTCATCTCATAACTCTCTGCGGCAGGATTTTAACAGAACTGTGAGGCTTCAGTGGAGTTGAAAAGTGAGGCAACAGATTAACTGCTAAATTACACTAATGGTGCTGTCTGGCTGGTTTAAGAAGCATGACGTTGTATGCCAGGCCCCGGGTTTAATTTAGCTGCTCCTCTGACAGCTTTTTCAACACATTCTAATCAGAAACAATTTAATTAGGCCCCTTGTGTCCTACAATGTGCCACATTAGCACTGTGACCTGTACTGTTACATTGTCAAAATTTTCACTCCCATTTTCTCCCCTCCTTTTATCTCCACGTCCTCCTAAACCTTCTCCCTCCACTATTCTCTCCCTCTCTCTCTCTCCATCTCCCTCTCTCTTTCTCTCTCTCTCTCTCTCTCTCTCTCTTTTGTTCTCTAGGAAATCTGGACCTGACTGGTCAGAAGCAGGTGTTTAAAGCAGAAAATAACCCCTGGGTGACTCCCATAGCAGATCAGTTCCAGCTGGGCGTATCCCACGTCTTTGAATATGTCCGCTCTGAGACCTACAAGTAGTAAGTGACTTTTCAGACTTGCAAATACTTTATTAGAGGGAGATGACAATAATGTATAAATAAGAGATACAAATGCCTTAATATATTTCCTTTAATACAATAACAATGTAGGCCCAAGTCACATGAGAATCCTTTGGCCTTCAGGTAGGCAGGAGTGTGTGACTTCAGTATTGGGCACAAGAAGATTACATTTCCAAAAGTCGTATACAGGCAGGGGTTTTAGGGCACGAGCGCTGTTGACTTGACTACCATACCACACAGCCTGTGGGCTGTCTGGTTGCGTCTGCAGCTCTGGGGTTTGTACATGAGCCCCTGTGTCGTCCGTTAGCCCCATGATGGCTGAATGATGGATTGAGCAATACTACCCAAGCCTGTAAAACACGGCACTACCTGCAGCGGCCACCATGAAATCCAGTTAGATCAAACACGTCCTTTGTATTATGCCCTTTAACTATGAGGCGTCAGGCTGATGAAATGACTTTTATTGAATATTTGATATAAATGTAGACATCCTATATGGGATGTTTTATTTTTGAACACATTTATATGGAACAAGCCCAAGGTTGGCTCAATGCAGATGAGCAAACGCTTTTATTAAATGTCCCGTCGATTTACCACAGAACCGTACCAATTAAAGTGAAGTCTTGAGGCATCAGTAGAGGAAATCTCTCTCGCCTCCGTCAGTGACAAGCTTTTTCCCCTCTGGCTTTTTAATATAATACACATAAACGTGCCTTTAATAGACCTGAAGGAGAATACGATACTGACATAATACGCATTTGTATTGAGTCAGTTCTGTTTGTTAAGAAACTCAGCCCCCAAGATCTTTTTTTTTATACTAAATGTTTTTAATGCAGTTTTGACGCTTCTATCCGCCAGCGTTCTTGTAGATGTAAATGTTTAAAATTACCTCTTGTACCATGTAAGGTTCACCTGCTGAATGTACTTCCGGCACAGCTCAGACTGAAAGGCTTCAGACTGAAAGACGCCCTCTGCTTTAGCACCCTTGGGCCCTGCAGTAGTATCTTTAGCAGTAGCAAAGGTTCTTTTTTGTGCAGGAAAAACTTTCTAATCTAATCGTAGCATATCGTTGGGAATCCGTTGCAATTTCTCAATCCCCCACAACAGGAGTGGCAAATCCTTGTGTTTGATCATTTAGCCGCCTGCTGAGCTGGAGTCCTGAGACGCACACAACCCACTTACTGGAACCGATCTCCCTCGAAGGCACCAACACGTCTGCCTTTAATACGCTGGCAGAATGTCAGGCTTCCCCTGGGTGTGTGCGTGTGCGTGTGTGTGTGTGTGTGTGTGCGCGTGCCTCGGCCTACTCCGTGAACTCGTATATGACGGGTGTGAATGCAGTTCCTCGGTCCCCTGCATTTGTTGGACGCCCCATTGAAATGGGCCTCCAGGTCAACAGTTTATGTCCTTCGTATGGATTATATCTACATGGATAAGTTTAATGGCTGGTAGCTGAAGCAGCAGTAACTCTTTGACAAATTGGAATTCCTGTATTTAGTGTCATCTGTACCTGTGATCAATTTCGAAGCGGATTGTCATCAGAATTGCAGAATGCTGAATGTGCTATATTCTTTAGTCAGATATGTCTGGTTTCAGACTCATTGCTCATGGAGCTCGGATCTGTTTTGTACGCCTTTGACAGCTCGGTCTTGATTTTTGACTTTGAGTGCTGCCGATATGCATTGTTTGCAGATGACTGCACTTGTTTGAGATGCAGTCCCTGAGTTTAAAATGCAAGATTGATATGGAGCTGCTGGTACTGAGTGCCAAAACAGGCTTTTGTAATGATATTATCCATATCCCAAGGAAATACAAACATATAATGTTGAACCCAATTCTTTACCTCTTGGTTCGAGGCTACAGAGAGGAGCAGGCTAAACAGAGCCATCATTTACCAAATAAGCCTAGCCTGAGTCTTTAGCATTATTAAGAAAAAGGTCAGTGTCACTGGCACCATTAAGGTCAATCAGGCAATAAGATAAAAGGTAAAGAGGAGATATGGACTTAAGTGGTCATTGATGTTTAAGAGGAAACTGAAGGTCAAAGTGTAGTGGCCATTGTTGGGAAAGATTAGACACCTCGTGCTCGGTGGAAAGTGCTACCTCAGTCACACTCTATGCCTTGTATGGACCTACCAACATAAAGAGGTCAGGTAGTGTTTTGCTTCTCCTGCCCATCTCTGCATGTTCTCCTCTGCTCTACATAGATGTCTCCTACTGTAACTCTGTGTTCATCTGGTTTGGCTGAGGTGAGTTGAGGTGAGTGTGGGTGCGTGTGTTTAGGGGAGGGATGTGTCCTATTAGACAAGTGTTAACAGGTTGTGAAGTCTGGACTCTGGATATGTCCGTGGCTCAACAGTTTCATTCACACCTGCCTAAATGTCCTTCGGTGTTGGCTCCTCACCTTCCCCAGGCCTATTTTCTCTCATTGTCTCGCACTAACCCTCACTCTAGGCCCCTTTGCTCTCTTTCAATTACTCATTCTCACTCCTCACTCAAGCTATTTCTCACCTTCAATGGATTTTTTTTTTTTGCATAAGCAGTTATCGTCGAAACACCTAAACAATAGAAGTCGTTAGAATAGGAATATGATTTGTATAGAGAATGAGAGGAAGACATTCTGTGCCCTAGGTGACTGAACCCTAGCTAGCTGTTCTGGGATATGACGGTGAGGCTGAGTGGAGCTGTAGCGCCGTATGCTAATGCTAACCCGGCCCTGTGGGCTCTCCGTATGGAGATGTGCCTTCTGGGCTCCCTGGTGACCCGTGAGAGAACACATGCTTGCAGAACACGCTTACTTGTCCGTTTAGGAGTTAAAACGAACGAAAACATGCTCCACTAAATCCTGTCCTCTTCTCCCTCTATTCTGCTTTGGCACCGTTGGAAGCGGTTTGGAAGCCCCGTGGCAGAAGGCAAGTGTGTTGGGAGAGAGGGCCACCTACATGCATATTTCATGAAGGGGCTTGTTAACCTGACAGAGGGATCTTCTGGCTGACTGACGGTGTGAGAGAGCTACTGCATGCTCATAATGCATTAACATATCGTAAAGCCTGCCTTGCCGCCATCTTTTATTCATCCTCCCCTCTAAACGCTTGTTGATAGCGTGCAGCAGAGCCGGTCGCTGCACAAAGCGCTCGTCACAGCTGTCTGGGGCCGACTGAAGAAACTGCAATTAAAATCACCCTGCCGCCTCAGATCCTCTCTCCCCCCCTCTCTCTCCTCTCTCTCCCCTCTCTCTCTCTCTCTCTCTCTCTCTCTCTCTCTCTCTCTCTCTCTCTCTCTCTCTCTCTCTCTCTCTCACTTACTCGTATGACCGTAGACAGGCCCCAGCGTGAGAGTGTATTTGTGAAAAGTAATATGCTTCCAGTGCAAGCGGTCACATATAGGTGAGATGATTATTGCTGTTGTTTTACATTGATTCTCACCACATTTCTGTTCTTTGGAGACCAACAATCAATTTGAGTTTAAGCCCTTTACTTGCTATTGCAGTGGCATAAGAGAATCCTGGAAAACATGTCAAAACGTCTGGATCACTATGTCCCAACAGAGACTGTCTGCACTGGTCCGTGAGTGGCCAGAGACAGGAGCTCCTTCCTTGAGTCTTTGCTGGGTTCAGAGGTTAACCTGGTGTCTTCTGTGTTCTTTCAAAGTGGCCCAGACAGACAGGAACGTTCTACAGCCCAGTGCACATGGGACTGAGAAGCTCCCACAGACGGAAGCGTCTAGCGTGCTGAAGAAGGTCACCAGACGTAACCCATTGCAGCACCATTGATTTTATCAGTAATCTTTCCTTTGCAAAGAAAGAAATCTAATTTGTGATGTAAAGTGTAGTCATGTAAGACTGCAGTACTTGTAGGTACTAGTGTGTAGATGTGGGCTTTGATGAACCCCACTGAGTACCGTGGATGTAGAATAAGATCTGCTGGTCAGCACAGGGATAATGATCACCAGATGCCCTCAGCCCTATAACCATGCAGCTCCACAGGCTATGAGATCTCAGCACTTCTCAAAGACGCTGAGTCATTGGGACAAGACCACATACCTGAGTGAGCAATTACCCCCTCTACTTGTTTCTGAAGATTTTGAACAATATCGGTGCTAAACATTGTGACAAAGTGAGAAAGAATACAAAAAAATGAAATGATGCGACCATAGCATTGGAAGCAAAGGATTAAAGCAGCCTCAACCCAACCTGGGACTTTTAACTATATACAAACGTTACTGTGATGTGGGGAAATGTATGTTGATTGAGCCCATCGCTTATAAAGTCTCCTTTAACCAGATCTCTTGGCATGAGAGGAATGGTTAGTTGTACTTGAAAGTCGCACATTTTAGTTGACTTTACCATTTGTGTCTGTGCATTAGCTAGCCCTACTGCACATGCTCAGAGATCCTGAGACATCTCCACTGTCTCTCTAATTAGAGTCATGCATTGCTGAACCCTGACACTGGTGCACAGGGAGCCAGAGAGGTTCGCTCTGCAGATTTTCTTCAGAAGTCATTTCCCAGAACCTTCCCTAAACAGAACTCCCTGGTAATTTTTGGAAAAACAAAGGGAATATCTTTCCAGTTGAACACATCTCCCTGGTATCATGATGTATTTCGGTCCAGACCCTCGTCTTCGTGTATTGACTCTTTTAAGATAGCTTTCAGTAACTGAAATCAAAAATGTGTTTTTTTTTCTTTATATTTAATTGCGAAAATGCCCCTGTTAATGTGTCTTCTGACTGCATTGTGAAGAGCATCTGAGCAGGAACCCTTCGACTCTGTGCTTATGCACAATTGTCTCTGTGTGCTTATGATTACTGAGTATTGGTGGCGAAAGCTGGGCAGGCCAGAGGGGGCCCATCGCTTCTCATTAGGCCAGACTCATAGACAGCTCTCTGGGCTTCCACACCTCCACAGCTTCCTATAGGTTATCAGTCAGAAGCCTCATTAATGGCCTCCACCTTTAAAACACAAACCTGCAGCCACCTCGCGATGGCTCTGCGCAGGGAAAACATTCAAACAGGCCAGACACTGTTTACAACAGAATTCATTATTAATGAACAAAAAAACAACCAAAACAAAGACATTTCCACCACACATAACACGACACCGTGTAATAGTGTTACCCATTAACACACAACACAACTGTCTTTATTGTGATGATGCATCTGGTTTATTGGTTGGCGGGTAGACTCTTGCATCATGGTTTCCGTTGGTCAGAAGGAACTAGCAGTACTAGGATACCCTTCGTTTCTGGCATGTGGTCATTGCGTTCTGCACAGCAGCAGACATCAACAAAACAACGCGCTTCATCATCCACAGTGCGTGCTAATGATGGGAGCACCTGGGGAGCGATCAGTTCTGAGCCGAGCTTTTGTTCCATTCGTCGTGCGTCTTCATTATTGTCATTCAGTGTCATTGAGCCCGAGCATGGATTTCCATTGGTTGTGTCACAGTGGATAGTGCTTCAGACTGAGCAGAGTGTTCACCTGTCACGGCTCCAGGCTCTTTGGCTACGCTATCTGATGTGCAGTGGCTGTGGAGGGGAGTGACGGTCGGTAATCTGCCTCTGTTAATGTGTGATAATGCCTCCATTACTTTCGTTTATTTGTCTGCGTCTCTCCTTTAGCCCCGAGATAATCCCACTATCTCTACAATTTACACTTCATGGCTACATGTACTTAAGCTTCTGGCACTTAAGCTGTTTTAGAGAAATGGAAATCAGCTGTATGTTAGTGAACAGTATCTGTGTAATGTGTCGTCTGTGTGTGTGAAAGTTATAAATTATATATTATGTTAAGTACCTCAGCATTTTCATCTTTTAATTTTTACAGAAGTATAGGAAAATCGAAGGCTCAAACATTACACGGTTTTAGCGATTAACAGGTTTCAGCCGCTGTTTGAGTCCAATATTTTTTATATGCTGAGGAAGCACTTTGAGTTTGAAGTTTAGTCCCATTCTTTGTGAGACTGGAAGGTTGATAATTAGTAAGAATATGAGTCATCTTCTAATAAACACACACACACACTTTCAGCCCATTAGAAGCAAAAACCAAACTGTAGAAGTTTCCACCAACCTTAATATCTGATCATGGACGTCGAGTATCTTCATCACTAGGCCAGATGAACTTTCTGCACATACTGATCCCAAAACACGTTCATTCAGCCTCACAACAGTTACACGTGCACGTTGTCACTATGCAGAAGCAAAAGCTTGTGATGGACTCAACTGTACATACAGACACATTGGGCTATAACTGAGATTAATTAACCTGAATGGATTTGTGGAGCCCATAGGAATAAAATCTCTTCAGCCAAATCACGAATCAGATTCCATTAACCGGGCAGACCCAGTTCTGGGCTTTAATTGTTTCTAAGTGCTTACTGGGACAGATGAATGGGAAATCTTTGTGTTTATACCAAGGCGGGTCAGCAGAGCCACACTGCTGTAGTAATAACCCTACACTTCATTGATTTGGGCTCAGGGATTTGGATGCTGCGACCGTGTTTGACAAAGCTTTGGCTATGGAAGTGGAAACAGACACTCGCAGCCATAAACCAAAGAACTACAAGCAGGGCCTCCAGACACTTTGGTGTAAGTTGGACATGAGTATTTTAATTATTACGCAAATGTGTCAGAACAGAAGTGAATATCCCAGAATATTTGTGGTTTTGTTTCTTTGTGTTTACTCTTGAGGCTTCTTCATTTTCTAGCGCTGACTGGTGAGGCTGCTCTTTTGAACCTGCTCCATGCGGCCCAGTAACGGACTTTGTGATGGGCCTGTGGACTGTGCTGTGAGTGTGGCGTCCGCGTCTCCCGCTGCTCTGTTTGCTCAGTATTCCTCCCATGCTGGTGCACTTGTCAGTGGTGTGGGACGCTGACGGGAAGGGAGCGCTCCAGTGCTCCCCACGCACCCACAGCCAATCAGTCTGATGTAAAACAGTCCAATTTGGCTCAAGCCTTGGTGCCAATATCTATGTGCATCTGTCAGCACTGATCCCCAGTCTGACACAACCCCATCAGCTCACAATCCCTGTGCAGATCATAGTCACTGCCCATACGTACGTACATACATACATACATACGTACATACATACATACATACATACGTACATACATACATACATACATACATACATACTGTACATTCATACATACATTATAAAGATGCATGATAAACAAGTTCCTATTAACAGCCGCACAAAACTACAGGTTTGTCTTCCTGATAAAGTTAATACACAACTAGAACTCCCAGTACTTATTAAACAGTCGGTATTACTGAAAAGGCACGTTGCACCTTTTATTGAAGCAATAACACTCTCCATCTCATCCCATTACTTCCACTCTCACGTTCATATGGCCCATTCATAGCGACGCGTATAGTCTTCTCAAAACTTTACCAGCATTTTAATTGAAATCAATGTATACCTCTCTTTAGCATTCCGAAGCTCTGTCACTCATTTTATGAGGATATTTCAATGCTGCCCAGATAGATTTTTATTTTATTTTATAAGTGAATGGATCTTTTCCCTTTTCCACTCCATCTATCAGCTTTGTGAAATTATGCAAAATAACTTGGCTTGTTATGACAACACCAGTTGCATTCTGAGCTGTTATTGACAAAATGAGTGATTCACATCTCCTTCGCTGTCTGCTTAACATGCAGCCCTCAGCTGGACACTTTCACTCAATCCTTGAATTTCACTTTTTGTGTATTTTCTTTCTTTCGTTCTTCTTTCTTTCTCTCTCTTTCTGCGATGTCACTCTGCAGCATCATTCTTTCTCGAGATGTATGAGTATTGCAACAAGTCTTTGGTATTTACAGACTGTTTAGCTCCATATGGGCCCACAGGCCACCCATTGGGGCTTCTCTGTGCATCTGACTGGGCAGCTGTTGAGGAGGCCAGGGGAACAGTAGCTGCTACACCCCAGGGGAGAGGACCGGATCTGGGCCTTCCAGTCACCAGGAGGGGGGCTACCTAGACTAGCTTTGGCACTTAATTAGGTGCAGTTTGCCTGTTGAATTTGTGTAACAAACTGCCTTCCATATGTCTCCCGACTGTCACAATAATAATGATATTAAAAGGAAAAGATTTTCCAGTTTGGAAAACCCTCCATTACATTGTCAGTCCCTGCATGCTTGCAGCTTGTCTCTCTGTTATTGAGAGACCAGCGACGGTCTTCTCTGATTAACGTCACTCAGCTGGGGTCATTATGCGTACATATGAAACATGAACTCTAGTACTCTTGTAAGTGTTCTCACTTGACAGTTTACTGGTCTACAGTTCAAATCATTTCTCAGATGGTGTTCTTTAATTATACTCGCAACCTGCTCAGCCCTGAAGCCGCTCAGTTGCCCAGTGCAGTGTGGCCGACCCCGCAATCACCAGCCACTTTGTCAACAATCAATCAGAGACCCTTATTAGTGTGGCAATGACTGGAGCACAGCATCAATTAGCCTGGTTCCTGCATCCACCCACACGCTCTCTGCCATCCTCCCCTGCTCTTGCTCTCTCTCTCTCTCTCTTTCCCTCTCTCTCTCCCTTTCTCTCTCCCTTTCTCACTCTTTCTTCCCTATACTTGTGTCACTTAGCTCTTTGAGTGCCTCTTACACTGAGAAAGGCAGTGGACTGGAAACGGTTCATCCTTCCCCCCTCTCTCTCTCTCTCCCTCTCTCTCTCCATCTCTCTCTCCCTCTCTTTTTCTCTGCTGCGGTCTCCCTCTCTCCATTGCCTGAGGCCGAGCGACCTGCCTTTTGGATAATTGTCTCTCTGTGCAGTCCTGTTATGCAGCGCACAGCTGTGGCTGGACAGCCTTAAACACCACAAAGAGTCTGTTGTCTCAGTAAGGGACTCATCAGTGTGTGGCATACTCAATTAAGACCTCCTTCAGTCCAGCAGCCCAGAGAAAATGCTGCTCTTCACCACAAAGTCCACATGAAGCTCCGTGTTTGTTATTTATCTATTTCTCATTATGCTTTTCATTATTAAGTCTTTAATCTTGCTAAACCGTCCGGTATGCTAACACGGAGTGTGTATGTTCTGCCCTTCAGCCTTTACGGTCGACATTTGCAGGCCAATCCTGAAGCACCCAAGAAGAATAACGACAAATCCAAGAAGATCAGCCGCAAACCCCTGGCAGCCAAAAACAAGTGAAGATGAAGAGAGGTGATGAAGAGCCCGGATCAGCCTGACCCCATCACCTTAATGCATGTGCCTTTCCATTTCTATTTATTTACCAGTGGAACACCAAATCTGTTTTTTACTCTGTGTATTGTGCTCTGGTGTCTCTCGTGTGGCCACAGGATGCCTGTGCCGTGTCCCAAGCAGCCAGGGGTTCTGTCATCTAGGCCCTCTTAATGAACCTGCTGTGGTATTTATTGCCCTTCAATCAAATGCTGCCGCATGCTGATGTGTTACTTCTAAAGCCGTTGAGTATTACGTATCTAAATATTACTGCCACGCGTCGTGCAGATCCAAAGCCATAAACATTCACAGCTTCGATTTTTGTATCATTTCAGTTGTTGCTTTGGGAGATTCCAGGTGTTGCTAAGCGTATCATAACACCCACACATTACTTCACTTTATTAGAATTACCTATATGGTTCCTAAACTCACTGGCCACTATATTAGGCATGCTTACTTTATTAGGAGACTTTTTTACATGTACATTTAACAAATTTAGCAACTGTAGCCTATCCCAGTACCACACACAATCTACCATCTTTTACACCGTACGCCACTTTTAGACCACAGAGGCCCTGCTGCTGATATTTGTATAGTGAAACTCTTTCAACCCAGCGGAAACATGAACACAGTTGTGCCACGATCTTGGTTGATGCACTAGTGCAAGCGTATCACACACAGCAGTGTTTCAGAAGTTTTTAAATGCTACAGTGCTGAGTTAAGAGGAGTCTGCCACCCCGCAATATCGAGCCAGCTAAGCCCTGTGGTCCCCTAGCCATTGATAATAGCAGGAACACTAACACATTGATTACCATATTGTGCATGGCCACAGATGGGATATAGCCTACACCTGGAACTTACAAGGTGGATGTATCTAATAATGTCACTGAGTGTGGATCACAACATACGAATTTAGATATTGTCACAAATGTTGAGTGTCTCAGAGCGTTAAGCACCTACGGTTCTAATGCTAATTGTTTTCATTACTTTTTAGGCGTTATCGTGCCATTTTTAAAAAAAATTTTTTCCATGTTCCAGAATGGACAAATATGTGTCGTCTACCATTTGCCAGACGGCTGTCTGCAATGAAGAAAAAAAATCATTATATCTAGCTGTTTGATTTGAACATTTGATCTAAACACGAAACGCAGCTTTTCTGAAGAGCAGTTTTTAGCTTCTGGTGCTGGGCTCAGCAGTGGTGGCTGTTGCGTAACTGAAGGGGGATTTCGGAGGGGTTTAAGGGTTTTAGGTGCGTTTGTGCCGAACGGTGTCCTGTCTCCAGGGCCGTGCTTCTGTCTGCTCCCGCCGCCATGCTTCACGCTCTTACTCACTCGTATGAACGGCTGCAAACTGCAGTTTGCAATAGATCACCAAGTGGAGACCAGTCCAGAACAACAGTGCAGTCTGTTTGAGTGGTAACAAGCTATTCAAAGAATGGATCAGCTTGTTCTTCTAAAACCCTACGTCCAAAACGTACAGCCGAATACAGCTTCGGTATACAATTCAATATTGTCTGAGTGTCAGCGTGTGCGTGTACTGTAATAAACCACTGCTTTTGAGAGAACTCGAATTGTAAGGCAGCAATTATCCCAAAGTCTACACCAAGAGTATTGTTATTAATATGTGTAATATATGTTATTGTCATAGGTCTCAAAACATATTACAGCAGCAATAAAAGAATATTCTTTTTCATACTTTGAATTTGCTTTGTGAATGTATGTCATATTTCATTTTCACTAATAAACTACTCACTTTGACTATTAGTTATATGTCTTCGTGCTTAGCATTACGGACAAAAATGTATTCATTTTAATTAATTCACAATATTCCATATACAGTTAGCTCCATTTGTTGGGGTAAGAAAAAGAAGACTTGTGCAGAATAGAATGAAGTGTAAACAACATCGTATGTGAATATGAATGCAGGTTCACTCTCATCATGACCAGAAGGATGGTTCAGGTTCATCCTCTCATCGAAGTGAACACTGACAAATACTGCTTTGGCAGTCTTAGTGTTAGAGTGCAATGACTACAGTGCAAACGTTTATGATATTCAAGAACATTCTTGGTTTTCCATTATAAGCATTTTGAATCAACAGGTTTTCCATTTTTTTCTTAGCACAGGAACACACAAAAATTATTGTCCAGGGCTACATGCTACAGTCAGATAAAGATTAGAGTGAAAAACCATGGAAGGTTCTCTAAAATAACTGGAGTTTACATATATATAGTACTTGCTAAGAAAGTGTGTGATCTGAAACCCTGATGGGGAATCAACACAGCTCTGAGAAGTGATCTGCCTATAGGAGGCCATGTCATGGCCCTGCCCGCATCAGTGACAGGAGAGGAGAAGAAAGTGTTGACCTTTCACTACCATGTGCCTAACAAAGCTGTGTGTGTGTGTGTGTGTGTGTAGGTAAACAGGGTCTGTGCTACACTCCTGAGAGGTCCCGTCACACACCTCTCCCTGCTGTTATTGTTCTCTGATTATTATTATCCTGTCTCAGACGCTGTGTGTGTCCTCCTGTCCTCCTCATTCACACTCTCCTTACACTCACACACTCAGCAGGCACATCTGTCCTCTGCACACTGCTGAGCTTATGCCACAACCCAACACACTTCCCACCACCGCTCTGTCACACCCTTCATCTTTCCGTCTTTTCAGTGTTTCTCTTTTCCCTTTTAAACTTTGTCTCGTCTCTATCAGGGCAACACCGTAAACCCCCCCCACACACACACACACACACACACACACAGACACTCATATACCCAAACTGAACTTTCTTTACCCAGCATTGGGAAAGATGAAAGTGTGCTTTCAAAGTTAGTACCGAACTCCAGGCCATTCATTATGGGACGGGTCCCTCACACAATCAATCTCTTCAGCTCTCTGGCTTCTTATCTTTGCCTGTCCTGTCCTTCTGTCATTGTCAACAGGAATTGGGATGTTGAGGTTTAAAAATGACTCTTTGTTGCAATGGATCATTATGCATGCCATATACCAGACTCTGACATCAATTACTCACTGACCTTTCAAAGTAATCGTTTTGTCTACTTTTTTTTCCTTCACCCAAAGTCAGAGCAATTTGGGGAAAGCAGTGTAGATTTGGTTTGTTGTGATTGCTTTTTGTATATTTGTTTGGTTTGTTTTAGTTTCACTTACATCATCCTGTTTAAGTGGATATCTTCGTTTTTGTCTATGCATCTCACAGTCTCAAGGACACAATGGCTCCCAGGCTAACCAAACCCATTGATTTTTGGCTGTTGATTTATGAAGGTGAGGTAAAGCACTACAGAGCATGCTCCGTGCCATCCGGGGGGTGGGGGGGGGGTGGTCAGTGGACAATATGAAGCAGAGCCTTGCCTAGGTTATCTCGAATCCAAGGTCAGAAGACTAGGCATGATTTCAGATTGTGTTGTGGAAGACTTTACAAGTATATTTACTTTTTTTTTTCTCTTTTGATTTCTGAATTGCTTAGTTCCGAAAGCATGACAACAGCAGACATCTAAGCAAAGTTGTTCCAGATTACTATGCAAAGACTTAATCATTCAAGGACATGTCTGATTTAAATAAGAACATAGCATTCCTGAAAGAATAATGTGAAGCATACATTAAACTGTTCTAGTATCATGCCAAAATGGTTGAGTAACACATGAACTACAAATGTCAAACAGGTTAAATGTTTCCGTCCTGGGAAGTCTGTGGTCAAAAAGTCAGATTAAATAAATGTATTACTGTACATTTATAGTATGCACAATTAAATTATTATTTTAGTCTATATTGTTAGTTTCTTTCTTTTTTCCCCATCCATCCTCACCTGAGCAAAGATATTGGCATGAAAGTGTGTGACATCATTACATTTGAAGGTTTTAGAACAACACAAAGTGGTAAACCTCTTCCAATTTATAGAATGCATTCTAGATTCCAAAATCAACCATTGGTATCCCAGTAGAAATGTTATGAAAGTGTAATCACAATGTTAATATTGCTCTGAAATGAAAGCAAGGTTTCTGAGATTGTTAGATCTTGCTGTATCTAAAAGGAAGTGTCCTGCCATGTCACCTTTGCATCTCTTTACAACCTATTTGAAATCTTATATGTAACGTTTTTGTAGCATATAAATACACGCATGTATGCAAAAATATATAAGCAAATTACACTAGACTAGCTTTCAACACTTCTGGTATATTAGTTTAGATAAGCAACATGAATTTGTACGAAAATCACAACAAAATTGCTGCAGCAAGTGATTGTTTCTGAGTAGGAGTCGATTCTCAACGAATGGTTTCTCCTTGTGTTCTGTGGGGCAATATATCACTTGCACGTACACTATTGGCAAAGGTGTCATGTTAATGATCGCTCCGTTACCTTCACAGCTCATTCTTGGGGCCTGAATACAATATGTCTCCACGACATAAGTACAAAATTTCAATATTCACATTTTCACAGGGCTATGACAAGCATATTTGATTTGATTAGGGTGTCTTTGATAATTCATTTAAGTGAAGTGAAGTGGATGGATGGATGGATGGATGGATAGATGGATGGATGGATGGAGCAGTTCTTCATGTTTTCAAATAAATTAAAACACCCAAATTTAACTGTTCAAGTTTAGATTGTTTTGAATGTTTTTGTTAGTTTTATACATGTAATTCCTTAAGACGTAAATTTTGGACTTGAACGGAAGGAGATGTCAGCATGGCATTATGGGGTGGCGGCCGTTGTCTTCAGTTTCCATCTGTTATAAGATCGCGCTTGGGTGCTCCCTCCCTCTTTCTCTGTCTTACGCTATGCCCACAGCGCGCGCAGAGGCTCTCCTGCTCTCCAGATCTGGGTGACATCTACTTCTGTCTGAAGGTAAACTGTGTTTGCGCTATCCCCTGCCGTTTCCGCTTGTCTTTGTTCACAGAGAAGAACGAGAGAAGCTGTGTATCTTTGGAAAGGATTTGCGTGCTTCGGGATATAAGAGCGTTTCTCTCGGACGCCGGAGCTGGACTTTTACTCACTGCGCGCATCCGCACGTGGCCGTGGATCTTTAAAGTGCAGACTCCGAGAGATGCTGAAGACGGTGTTTTCTAAATCTCTGACGACAAGAGCGAGCTAAGCCTGGGAAAGGCTAAACTTTTAGTGAGACTTGAATAAGCAAACATCAGCACAAAAAAAAGTTAAGCGGGAGAAGAAAAAAAAACGCTGTTTGGGCCCAGCCCAAAAGGTTCATTAACATTAACAACAAACCGAATAGGTTCGGTTTTTTTCATCTTAGGGGTTCCTCATCAACCAGCAAGATTTCGCCCAAAAGCAGACAAGAGGATCGCCCTGCGCTGACGAGGCTAGTCGGCAGGAAGCGGCTGATCGTGGCTGGGGTGCTCGGGGTCGTCATGGTGTTAGTTCTGGTGATTTTGATCCCAGTTTTAGTCAACTCTGCTGGAACCTCGGCACATTACGAGATGCTCGGTACCTGCAGAATGGTTTGCGACCCATATGGCACTAAATCACCAACAAGCACCGCAACGGCAGACACGGTGCGAGACAATAACCTCATGCAGTCATTACCAACTTTTATACAAGGACCAAAAGGAGAGCCGGGGCGCCCGGGGAAGGCGGGGCCCAGGGGCCCACCTGGTGAGCCGGGGCCACCCGGACCACCCGGACCACCAGGAGAGAAGGGAGAGCCGGGACGCCCCGGATTACCTGGACCACCGGGACCAAATGCTGCCGGCGCAATCAGTGCTGCGACCTATAGTACCGTCCCTAAAATTGCTTTTTACGCAGGCCTTAAAAAGCAGCACGAGGGTTACGAGTTACTTAAATTTGACGACGTCGTCACTAATTTGGGGAATCACTACGACCCAACGACTGGAAAATTCACCTGCTCTATACCAGGGATATATTTCTTCACTTACCACGTACTGATGCGGGGCGGAGACGGAACCAGCATGTGGGCAGATCTGTGTAAAAACAATCAGGTGAGCTCTTAAGATTGTGGGGGTTATGATTGTTTGTCACATCTTGTCATTTCAGTTCGCATTTAGCTTGTAAAGTTTCTATAAATACCTGTTGTTCGATGGTAAATGTAATCTGTGCATGCTGACGTTTGTAATGGTGCCGACTTTGTAAGATTAATCAAACCCTCACCTTTTCTTCTTAGTCGTTCCGCATACTTTAATGCTTTGATTTTTAGGCAGATGCAGAATCTTTCTTGTCGAATTTGGCAATTTATTATTCAGCCATGGTTGCATTATTACTGCTTATATAAGAGAATGTAATTCGGAAACAATGCGATGGAGAAATAGTTTACCATTTTTCATTTACGAGCATTTATATGTCAAAATGTTCTTAAGGATGGGATAGGAGGTGTTGGTGCTCATTCAGTATCGCTTCATGAAAAACGTCAATCATGCAATCCCATAAAAAGGAGATCTGCTCTTCAACCATCCGTGGACAGTGATCATTTTGTCATGGTTTAATTTTTTATCTCCTTAAAACAGAACCAGCAGCAGCAGTCGAACCAATAACACCAGCGTAATTCACAACTAGTCATCAAAGAGGAACCTATACAGACATTTAACATTGTTGGTGTTATTAGTGGTTTGTTTGGTTGTTAGTTTTTAATTTGTTACTTTTTTTAAAGCAAACAACCGTGGGCATGGAAACACATGGGGCTGAACCCAGGCGCCATGCCAGGTCCCCAGCGCTGTGCACGGCCACAGACCTGCACTTCTTCCCCACATCCAAATCTTCCATATATTTTTAACAAATTCATCAATATATAACAATGGAACCTACACGAACCCAATAAATACCCTATGTCAGTCTAAACAAAGAACAATTGAAATATTTAATTGAATGGTGATTTAAGGCCTACTCCGTAAAAATAAATTGCCTTTTCTTATTGTATTTTCATAAATACTGCATTTTCATACTATATTTTCATAAATGATCGGTTTCTAAAATGTGATGTGTGTATTTACACCAGACGCAGAACTGAGTTTGGAGGCGTTGCTTAAATTATTAATGGTTTAATAGAGAAGAAATGTTCAGTGAAACGTTCTTTCGTCATATTCATACGGTTCCTTTTTATCATTTGTGTTGATTATGGTAATTTGACCCAGCAGCTCCACAAATACTAGAGTAAAAACCAAAGAACTGCATGTGCACATTCACTCGCTCCTCTGGTGCTGACCGTGGTACTGAACTTTGTTTTGCGCAATATGTTAGAAAACGCACTGAATCTGGCAGTCCCTTGTTATTGTGTGTCATTTAGTCCAAGGAGCTTGACTAAACAGCATATCTTCACCACAGGTCCGTGCCAGCGCCATCGCCCAAGATGCGGATCAAAATTACGATTACGCCAGCAACAGCGCTGTTTTGCACCTGGAGCCCGGTGACGAGGTCTACATCAAACTGGACGGCGGCAAAGCCCATGGAGGCAATAACAACAAATACAGCACCTTTTCTGGTTTTATCATCTACGCCGATTAAGACATACACTTCCCCCTCCTGAGCTACTCCAGCGCGTGCACTCCTCTCGCTCACCTTTCCTTTTTTATGTTGGCAAGTCTCCCAGGGCCAGAGGCAAGTGACACATTCCGTCATCTACAACATTCTGTCACCAAAAAAGTTGGTAAGAATGTGTGGGTGGGATAACACCGTTTCCTCCAAGTCTAATTCGGAAACAACTTTTTTTTCGGAAGGACAAATGATAGTCCGCGTAAATAGAGGGATACAGTGATACAAATTCTCGTCTAAAACGTGCGTGCGAGTATTACGAAAGCAGTTAATGGCGTGGCCACGTGTAAATCGATTCTCTAGCGGCAAGATACTTTTTATAAGATGGAAACTGAGAAACTTATATGTGCAATAACTTTAACAATTATAATATTCATATTTCCAATGCTACCTGCATATCAAGCTTTTTTTCAGCATTGAGCCGCAACTCTGACGCCTATAGTAGTTTATGAATGACGTTTGACTATGTTTATGACTGAACGTCATATCTAATTTATCCCAGGCTAAACTACGATTTCTTGTCATATACATAGCACAATCAGAGATCAGCAAATCTCTCTGGAAGGGCAGTAGACGAGCAGGGAAATAAGAGCATTATAACTAGACATCTGCTGGATTATTGTTGAGGTCCAGTCTTCTAATTTTGATGTGATCTGTTGCTTTTACTCGGTTGGAGCTGGTTTACATGTCGCAGTTGAACATCTGAACTTCGTAACATATTGTTAAAGTTCTCCTAATGATGCCATTGCACACGGAGTTGGCAGATGGATTTAGCACATTGGTTAGAAGTGTAGAATAAGAGCTGATCTTTCTAATAGGTATTCATGGTAGGCTAACTACAATGCAGCATGAATTTCAAATGAATTATTCACTCCAGAGTTGTAAATGACTTCAGTATAGCCAGTTTCTCTTTTATCTCCATACATCAGCTAAATATATTACAAAGCTCAGATTCGGCAATGTGAAGAAGATGCAACAGTAGAATTACTGTCTTATATAGATTTCCTAAAGAGAGGATGAATGTGCTTTGTGATATTAAGAATACTATGGAGAATGTACGTGTTGATATGTAAATGTGTGTCTATATAAAAGGGAATCAGCGAATGTGACTACAGATATCGCTACTTATTTTCTATGTACATATAGTAGTTGATTTTTTTTCCCTAATATGTCTACAAAGCACTGGAGTGTCTCAGTGGTTTGGGAATGGCGCAATGAGACCTTTGCATTTTACTTTCAGAATTACAGTGTGTAAGAATTATTGTGTAATGACTTAAGAGCAGATTAAATTTTTATTTTTATTATTTTTTTGGATTCCCAGAGTACACTTCATCTGTATAGAATGAAACACATTTTTTCCATTAAATGGAAGTTTAATCTGATAAGTGTATTTCTCTGATTTATGCATATAATCATTGTCAATCTTAAAAATCTGCACTAAGTGTAAATCTAAAGCAATTACTCAGTTACTAGATTCCCATGCACCATTATTGACTGTGACATTTCAAGCAGTCTTGTGATATTTTCTCCTTATGTAGCATATAGGCACCCAGTGCAAGTCTGTCAAAAAATGGCGCAGATACTGGATCATCTCTTCGTCAGTCAGAAGGTTTTCATTCTTGTACTACGGTGAATCAAGTCTATCCCATCTCCTTTTGTCTCCACCATGAAGTCACATTAAACCCAGGAAGGAACCATTGGTGCCTATAATTGAGATTAATCAGGAACAGTATCTCAGATATTCTCCCTGGTTAATTCCACTCTCTCCGACCAAAGAGAAAATTCTGTAGTTTTTGGATTACACCCTATAACATCTGTTTCTTGTGATTAGCACAGCCAGTGCAGTACTGTCCTCTGGCCTATGACTCTCATGATGACATAGGCCCTCGCTGTGCATGGGTGTAAGTGCTTCCTGTTTGTGCTGTGGCCCCAGGAGGCCTAACAGTTGGATCAAGCATCGTGTCATGTCTGAACAATAGCTCCCACCCACGCACCAAGTCACAGCGCTGGGACTGTGTCAGGAGCAGGCTGACTGTACTGGCCACAATCTGAAGGGTTACGATAGGAGATGGTCCACACACGTTCATCATTTGCTTTGTTTCTCAGATCCTATTAAGGCTGGTCAGATGTTTGTGGTTTAAAAGAGCCCTCACCACCCAAAAGTCTGTGTGAAGCTTCAGATAAATGTGGATTTGGGAGCAGGGGCAGGGCAGTCAGGAAAAACACCTTTGACTATTTACAGCAGGATTACAGCAATATTGTTGTATTAAGACCAAGTTTGCAAATATGTTCTTCCTCTTGTTGCCAGTTTTCTGGTTTGATTGATTTTTGTGATGTTCTAATATCTAAGCTGCAATCTTTTTCTTTTAGACTATCTTAGACTGCCCAGAGGTGTGTAACTTGGCCAATCAGTGCAGGGTCATCCAGAGGTCATTGCAGTGTGTGTAGAACACTCAGATCACCCCATAAACCCCAAGCTCTCTAATGAGCACATCACTCCTTCTGCTCCCTACCCATCAACAGTCCTTCTCTTTCTCTCCCTTACACACACACACACACACACACACACACACTCGCATCTGCACATGCATGCTCACATGTTTTATTTTTCTGGCTATCTCTTTGGCTCCGTTTCTAACATAGTGGCACTTTCATGTGGATGTACTTTATCACTCATTCTTTCATCTTCCATTTATTCTAAACTGACAGTGACCTTTGCCTAACAGTGAATCAATATCTTGCCACCACTGGTCCAGAAGCAGAAGTCTTAGTAATTACTCGTAATCTCATAATAACTTACATCTCCAAAGTTTGGGGAACAGATCTTTGTTCGTTGGCTGACTGACATATGTCCAAGAAAGTTATAGGATGGAAATTGATTTTTTCCTAGTTACCAGCATCTCTCCTACTCATCAATAATCCACAAAGGATTTGTTATTCCAATAAAAAAAAAAATAGGTTGAGACAAAAGATTTTTCAGCCATCTCTTAGACATGACACTGTCCAAATGTTATGCTGTTTTTCCATTTTTAGAAAAGGTCTGTGATAGTATTGGCGTCTCTTTGGGCAATTACTGCTGAATGGGTGTCATTCATCACCAGAATCCTCTCTGAGAGGGCCACCTGTTCAGTCTCCCGCCCCTCCCTATCCTTCATCAGACCTAGCCGCCCCCTGAGTGAGCGTTAGTGCCAGATCACTCAAGCTCAGGAGGAACCAGACAACAACCACATCCCTGGAGGTGAGCTGGTTCCCCGCCCACTCATTCTGACTTCAATTTTATGCTCAAATGGCAGGTAAGGGTCTCGCAACTCATTATAGAAAGTAGCATAACACATATGCAGAGTAGACTTGGCAGGACGGGACAGTGCAGCAGTGCTCTCTCTAACCTCACAGTAACGACAGTGAGTTCATATTGAGAAGCACGTACTGAAAATATTTAGTGCTCAAATATTTTACTCTTAAGTTACATTTATTTGGCACTGTATGATTATTGATGCTCATGCCTGAAAGTTCTTTTATGAGCTAATTATGCAAAACACTAAATGAATGGGCTGGATTATAAAAGGTCATTCTAGAACTCAGACTGAATCGTGATCTTGCAGCCCTCCTGATCTGCTTGCTTGATGCAGCGTCAGCTGCAATCATCATCTATTACCACAGCCCCTCGTGCATAGGGCATCACGGCACAGAACGGCAGGAAAAGAAAGCCGCCGGAGACAAAGGATGAAGGCCACACATATTACACAGGCTGAGACATGAAGCAAAGCTGAAAAGCTGTCGAGGTTTGCGGTGGAATTTAGGGGATCCATTAAAGCAGGATTACAACATTTCCTCTGTGTGTTTGTGTAGAGGTTCCCTGTTGAAACGCCACTGTGGGCTCTGGCTTCCTGCTCCCATTCTTTGTCTATTACATCTGTTACGATGGCCCAGAAAAGCCTCATCCTACTACAGTCTCTCTTCTCTCTCTCTCTTTGTGCTGGATGGGGGGGGGGGGGTGCATGTGAATAACACGATGCAGAGGTCAAACCAGGCCGGTCTACAGAGCTGGCATTAAAGAAACAGATGGTTTCCTACCCCTTTGAAGTCAAGGTTCACAATATGCAATAAGATTTATAAATGGCAGATTATGACTTTTTTAGTTATCATAACACTTCATGTGCTATATTTCCATAAAAAGGTGGGCTATTTCTACACAACTTCAACGTATCTTCTTCACTGCCCCCTCAATACACCATACCACCCAATTTGACCCCCCCCCCCCCTACACACATACACACACACTCACATACTAACAAACATACAAGGGACCCCTAGGTGCCATTAATGAGAGAAAGAGTGTTCTGGGATAAAAACCAATATAAATTGATAAAAATGCCATGGGAATACATTGTGTCTCATTTATCTAGCAGAAGAGCTAAAAGGCAGCAGAAGACTGCAGGCCTACAACAGAGAAGGGGGAGGAGAATCAATCGGTATGCTTTATTTCTGAGTGCTATTATATCTGTGGGGCATTTATAATGCTGACACGTTGTGCTACTTATTCAGGACTACAAACAAGGATGACCACAGTTGAAGCCTACAGCTTCAGTGCGTTCAGAGCAAGGCCAGACCCACACTCCACTGGAACCCAGTCTCAGGGTTCAACATGGCACTCAGAATTCAATGTATTAAACCAAGAATTTGTAAGAAAGGGGAAAGTTTTGCACAAATTTTAAAAGATACATACAGTGCTCGCAATAAGAGCCCAGAGATATAGAAAATTCTGTGTGGAGTCTGATAACCCAGATGAATAATTCTCTCACTCTTTAGCAATAAGACAGACAGAAAGATAAAGAGTGTATGGGGGAAAATATGAGGATTTAGAAACAAATGTTCTTGTTAGATAAATGACTAACAGCTGTCATCACATTCATGAGCGGACATATATTAAAGTGCCTTACCTTAATGAAACATAAACACACAGATGCATGCACACGTAATTACAGAAGGTCAAGAACTGTGGATGAATTTTCCAGATGTTAAAATAAGAAGTAACATTTAATCATGTGGGGCTGAGATTTGATATATAAGATGCATGTTCTTCATGAAAGATGTTTGTTTGCAGATCACTGGTTTGGTTGCATCACAGCACCCTTGTGCCTGTACACCATAGTCTCATATAGTATATTCACCCTCAGACATCACAAGAGGATTCTTTGAGCACTTGATCAAAATCAAAATCGAAATGCACTGAATCACTTAATTAAAAAAAATGATATATATATATATGTATACACACAATTGGTTTATGAACTGATGAGTAATGTGCAGACTACACTGTAACATTAAAGTGACATGTATGTATTGGTTGTTTAAACAAAGGTCCAAAAAGAATAACACAGCCTCCTCCACAAAGGTGAGACCCACTTAAGACTTTTCTTCATTCAGCTCTTCATCTCTGAGTTTTGATTTGCGGACTGCAGGGCTGAAGCCCGGTCTCGTCTCTGGTGGTCTGTGTGAATACAAAGCAAGCCACTCAGTGTGACGGGAGACGACCCTGTCTGGCCGTGATGGACTCGGAGATCCTAAAGCTCTGTTTGGAAAACAGTTTGGGCTGCTGACACAGTTGTCCCTGACAGAGCTCCAAGGAGGATAATTAAAACCCAACACGGAACTGGCCCTGACAGCCCAAAATCCTCCTGGACTTTGACTGATCCATGCTGCAAAAGCGAAAAAAAGCCCAATTACCTTCACCCTCATCCCATCTCATTCAGTCATGTGAAGAGACAGAAAGAGAAGTTTATAATTGTTTATATTTATCCTCATAACATAGAACTGCACTAGATGGATTCAACAGAATAATCTGAACTGAAACTACATATTTAGGCTTGAAAAACGTCAGAGTATCTGCTGTCTGCTAGTATTTGTGTATTTATCTATGCTAATATTTATGTATTTATGTATGCTAGTATTTGTGTATTTATCTATGCTAGTATTTGTGTATTTATCTATGCTAGTATTTATGTATTTATCTATGCTAGTATGTATGTATTTATCTAATACTATGCAGTAATGTGACCCAGACAAAAACATACAGAAATTCATACTTTAGATTTTGCAATTCTGTAGTTTTATACTATTCTGAGTCATTTTAAAATGTAAATACAACATGTAGGAAAGAGACAGCCATCTGATGCACCAAAAGCTACACAACAATACAGACATGCACACCTGATCTCTCTCTCTGTCTGCTTCTCTCTCCTTCACACACACACACGTGTGCGCGCACACACATGCACACACACGCACACACACCACCTCTACGCTCTTTCTCCTCCTTTGATTTTATCACTTGTGACAAGTGCTGTAGAACTATTTGGACAGGGATGTGATTCACTTCACTCCATGCTTATCAAATCTCCCGGAGAGGAGACTATTAACTCAAAGCAAATTGTGCCAAGTAGCTTAAAGGGCCTCTTGTCTGTTCTAATATCACTGATATCTCCATTTGTTGTCAGGGTGTGAAAGAGTTTGCTGTGTTCAGTTAGTGGGGATTTGATGGCAACACCACACTGGTCACAATCACTCTTGCTGCTCCTTCTCAAGCACACCACCATTTTACATTATACTATCGCCCATTTTATAGATGATTCTTATTTTTATTATAAATACTGTAGTATTAGAAAAAAATCCAATATTGTAATGATTTGAGTTCATATTATAAAATGTTTTTTTTAGACTATATATGAGATCTCGTTGATATAAGCAAGAAAAGCTAAAACCTGATAACATCCTGATATTTTACAAAAGAAGATATAGACCCACCTGTACTCAAAAAACATCTTTAAAGACTTTCCTCACTTAGTCCAAAAGAGGTGCGAGGGAAAATGTTTGATCTCGGTAGTGGCACGCCTTGGCCCCAGGACACCATGCCATATGTACCATCTACCTAGGAACCAGCAGAGGAACATATACCACACACAGATGTAGTGGTGCAGATTCACACTGAGTGAACTATGCCAAGCAGAGGTCAGATTTAAGCCATTTCCTTTTCGGCATGAAGGTGTTCGCAGGACAGGAAAAGACAAAGGAGGATTTTAACGGGCGTTTGGTAATACCCTTCATCTCCATTAGTCATGAAGCTCATGTTACACACAGTCCCTGTGTGACTGCTGCTCTTTCCAACAAAGCGCTAATGAATATGACTTTTGCTTAACATGGCACCACCAGCATGTCCACATGGTGTTGCTCACACTGCACTGTGTAAGACATGTTTTATCTGCATGCTATGTGCATCTGATTTTTATAAGTGGTGTAGTTAGTTAAAAAAGTAGCTATATCTGATCCATGGTCAAGGTGTCCTAGTCTGAACTGTCAGATCAGAATGAATGTGCTTTTGTAATCAAACTTCACTGTGCAGGTGCTGGTCACTGTCCAAACATTGCAGCCCCCCCCCCCCACACACACACACTCTCTTCATGGAGCAGACAGCACTATCTGGTCCAACAACAACAGTTATGCACTTTTCACCTATTGGCCCTCATCCCCAATAGACGAATAACTCTCAGTGGTCTGCTAAGTGTACTTCACTGGTTTGTGTACTTCACTGCTACGTGTACTTCACTGCTACGAGTACTTCACTGATACGTGTACTTCACTGATACGTGTATTGCACTGATACGTGTACTTCACTGGTTCGTGTACTTCAGTGCCAGGTGTACTTCACTGCTACGTGTACTTCAGTGCTACTGCCCTTTTATATATTTGGTGCAGCTTATGTCTTGCTATTTCCTCTTACTTGGCAAGTTGGTACAAACCAGCTATATAATTAGTTAGATTTTTATGTAATGAAATATATAATATGTGTTTCTTTATGGCCTTATTTTGTATGTCAGACAGGACCTCCACCTTGAAAGCATACATCACACTGTCACTGGTCCAGGAGTGTAGACTTCGCACCATGTCCCCAGCGTCAGAGATACATCACTTATACACAGGGTGTGTCCAACAGGAGCTGGTATGTTGGCACAGAAGCGAAGCACATCGGTCCTGACAGGAGCAGCTTCACAGAAGAAGAGAGAGGCCAGCACTGGGTGGGCTACAGACCAGTCAGACAAGCCACTCATGGAATCATTCCCCCAAGGACTCGTGTTCGGATAGTCACCATGACAACAAAGCAGAGATTGAAGTACTAACAAAGGCATGATGCACTGTGCACCAGCTGATCAATCTTTCAGGGGAGAGACAGAGAGACAGAAATAGAGAGAGAGAGAGACAGAGGGAGAGAGAGAGAGAGAGAGAGAGAGAGAGGGAGAGAGGGAGATAGAGAGAGAGATAGAGAGAGAGGGAGAGAGAGGGAGGGAGTGGTCATGTTCATGAAACTTGATGTCTGGTCTGGGTCTTGCACTCTACCACGGATGGAGGATGTTTGCTTTCTGCTCCACCCTCAGAGGCCCTTCAAATTAATGGTGGAGGTTTCGCTCCTGAACACCCACCCAAACGCTAGCGGGTCTTATAAGGTTGATTATAGGTGTAAAAAAGATCGATTGTCAAGATTACATGGGTTGAATATCACATAACAGATCTGGTAACGTGCACCAAAAGGCAAGTTTTCTACTGACAACGTCCATGGCCCGAAGTTCTTCTGCAGTGTGTGTGTGTGTGTTCAGTGGTGGCTAACAACCACTTGCTGCTTCTTTTCTCCTTGTGTAAACACTGAAATAAAGTCACTTCTCACAGACAATGATAAATCAATAGTGACATTTCTGGATGAGGTGCAATGCATTTAATTAGCACAAACACGCTAGAGAAAGTTGAATTCCTCGATACCTCTCCAGGTGATGCTGCCCTACACGGTAGAATCAGCTTGTCCGTTACGATGTGCTCTGCGCACTTAGCGGGGAACACTATCCATTTATTTTGGCACTTTAGCCCAATTTCTCCCAAAAGACCACAATAGTGTCCGACAACTGATTGTTTCTAATTATGCTGCTGCCTGCTCAAGACTTTGGATCAGGAAAAAAGAACTTGTATTGTAAAACACATACCATCTCCCCGTAATGAGGCAGGATCATCCAGACGCTCATGTGTAATAGTGCCTATGTTTTTATTGACAGAGAGATAATCCAGAAATGTAGTCGAATAACAGGCCAAGATCAAAAGCAAAGCAGTGTGATTACCAAACCAAAGGAGGTTGTACAGGGTCAAAAACAACCCACGCAGCAAACAAACCCAAACAGGGAGGATCCAAAAACAGAGCCAAGCTAAGCAAAACCAGGCGATACGCAAAAAGCATCATTACACAAAGGAACAACTCAAGCTGCTCTTGACAGCAGGGACAATACTTCACAAAGTCCAGGAAGAAACACACTGTCTTTATAAGGAGCAGAAATGATGAACAGGGAGATTCAATTAGTGCTCTGGGAAGATAATCTTGATAACTCCGTGCGATTGGCTAATTGCTGGGTGTGGATGTTCACCTGCCTCCCCTGGGGATTGTGGGAACTGGAGTGTGCAACCTGAGTGCTATGCTTGTTGGCTGGGGCTATGGGCACAGGGCTGTAGGCACAGGGCTGTGTGACACTTCCCCCGAGAGCCTGAAGACTTCTAACACTAGCATTCCTCCGGCGCTTAGCACTGTCACTGCCATTTATCTCCAACCATGTGCAGTTAATGGAAAGATATACAGCGAAGTTGCCTTGTCATTAACCCACACAGCCAAACATTTAGTTCACACTTTTGCAAAATGTTGGAACGATTCGTATTTGCTCTGTAATTTAGTTCTGAGCAGTTTCACCCTGTCTCACTATAGAGAACATTGGAAATGTATAGTTCTTAAAATATCTGTAAAGAAGAGCAATATTTGTCAAAGAAGCTTGATCATTACCTGACCCTACAGGCCACTGAACAAAGGGCTGTATTGACTTGGACCTTCCCCAGAGTCCTCTTGCCCTTCTCCGCTCCCTATGGCTGGTCATCTGTGGTGTGTAACAGTGGTGGAATGAGATAATTGGGGTACTGGGGTTTCCTTTAAAGGCGAATATATTGATTGTGATTGTGGTCAGTCTCCTATTTGTAGTGGTATTTGTCTTGTCTGATATTAAAAGCCTATATTTAAAGACAGATGAAAAATAGATGGGTTATAGCAATAATGCATTATTGGGCAGAACAAAGAACAGGGTGCCTCCTGATAGTTGTGCTGTGTAACTTCTAGCCCCACCTTACCTCTTAAGTACACAATCCAGCCAGTATGGTGTGATTTAATAAAGCCACTGTGCAGTTTTATGATGTTTTCAAAGAAATTTTAATATGGTTGACGGCCCCTGGTGTAAAAAAAAAATCCATGTACATAGACATTTTTAAATACTGTGATATTTTTGGATTACTGAACAAACATCATTGCTGATAGAATGAGTTTTTTCCAGTAATATTCCTAGTTTATGAGTTTGTAGCTTTTGGTTTTCGGTTGGTTTGGTTTTCGGTTATTGTCTTTGTCTGCCCATTCTTGTTTTTTGGATTTCTCTGTGATAGCCTGACCTGCCTGTGTTACTCACCATGCTGTTTGTGGAAACACCAAAAATATTTTTCACATACGCATTTTGCCACCCATGATTCCTGTACACTGCACATCAGAAATGTGGAACAACAGATACTTGAGTTTTGTGTCAGTGGAATCAATAAAAAATAAGATCACTCACTTAGTGTTAAGTAGATTGACAGCGGCCATGATAAATGTGTGTGGCGTGTGTGCGAGCGTGTGACTGTGTGTTTATGTGAGATAGGGGTAAATGCTGTGGTAAATGAAAGCATGACCTTTGCCCTGCCTCCACGCGCACACATTGGCATGGAAGCTCTCTCGTCGCTGCCTCCTTCCTCGTCTCCTAGTCCGCCTCGTTCTCTCGGATCCCAGGGGAGAGGGCTGAAGCAGGAAAATCGATTGCTCCACAGCCAATTTGTTAGCTGTGCATGCCTGACTGAGCTGCTCTGTGCTCATACATCACAGGCATTTAGAGCGGGACAGAGAGCAGGGATTGTCCACACCACTCTGGCTGGAGCTCACTGACTCTTCTAGTGTGCACATGTTTAGATTAATTGGTATACCTGGTACTTGGAGGGCATTTCATTGAAAACATAGAAGTACATATTTCTGTTTCTTAAACCCTAAGCACTAACAATAAACAGAAAAAGGACACTCATATGAATTTGTGATCATTAATGGAATAAAGGAAATAGCAAGGAAAAAAAGACACCTGATTCAGCAATCAAAACTTCTGGTATCAAAACACTGGTAATTAGTTTTATTAGTCAAAATGTGGTAGGTGTGAACACAGGATTTGCACTTCAAAGCATCTCAGAATGAGTAAATCTTGAAACTATTAAAGCTGGATTACAAAATGTTTTAGAACCCTTTACATATTCTGTGGACAGTTGTGTGACGAAATTTGAAATTAGAAACATCTCATTTTTATTTACAATGAGATATTTGTGAGTGAGTTTGCACACATACCTTACTGTAGCACATTGTTAAGAATACGTTTGAGGAGAGTGATATTCAGTAATAATGACTGCAGAATTAAAGAAATAATATTTACATATGAGGCTCAAAAATTCTAAAACTGAAGAAAAAGAACATATAAATGTTAGTCTCTGCATGATTTACTTCTGCCTAAAAGACCTTTTTTCTCTCCCTAACCGTATGCTTGCAGAAGGGGGAGACTGATCCCAGTCAAAGACAGAGCCTTGGGGGGTGTGCTAATTAAGTGCTATTTTTTTCCTCATCAAAACTGAAGATTTAAATCTATTATCTCTCATTTGGGGAAAATGATTTTCCATGACTTTAAACTCACTGGCACACGCGTAAGTAGACCCAAAAGTGAAATGCAAATGTTGCGTGTCAAATCAAAACAACTTTATGTTCTTGCATGTGCCGCGTGTAGCGCGTCCCGCGTAGACTGTCTAATAACAGAGTGCAGACAGCTCGCTGCATCCCGCCAGTCACGGCAGCCCGTGCGCTGACCTGCACTCTGTGAGCTTTCCCACAAAGCCACTGAGAGGAGGACGTTAACGAGAGACAGGCAGGGGTGGCCACCGAAGCTTAAGACAAGTCCCATGTCGGAACAAATTGGCGTTCCTTCAGCATTGTTCCAGGTGCCTATTAATAGAGCGCCGCGAAGCCGCGACCGGAGAGAGGATCCGCACATGGAGATTAGGGCTTGTCAGCCCAGGGTGCCACGGGGCATAGCTGGGCTGTGAAATCAGGAGCTGGCACTCACGCCCACGGTGGAGCTAGCAGGGGCGCTGGGGCGGGGCCGGTTAGCGCACCGCTCCAAAGGTTAATTGTTTGTTTATGTGAGCAATTCACTCTGCCATGTGCTCCACGTAGCTTATGGCTAAAAGTGCTGGAGAAATTATCATACGGGTGGGGTGGGGGTGGGGGTGGGTAGAGTGACACGCACACATAATTCACACGCACAAACATACATGTAGATTGAAGTTGTAATTGCAGCAGCAAACACGGGGGCTCTGACCCCTGTGCTGTGGTGATGAATGGGGCCGTGTGAAGACTGAAGGAGCCCCTGACCCTCACTGGAGGGGAGAGGCCCAGGCAGCAAAATGGTGCTGATATCCTGAGGGTTTCTTGGCACACTTTCTCTCCATCTATCCCATGCGCTACATGTCTCTCTCCCTCCCTCCTCCTCTCTCTCTCTCTCTCTCTCTCTCCCTCTCTCTCCACCTGTCTTTATTAATGGCCCCCTGTACTGCGAGTCCCATTTTTCACTGTTGCTGCTCTTTCCTCAAAACTCACGGCTGTTTGATGAATAAAGATGGCTCACATAACTTTCGGTCGCCATGGAAACGGTGCGGCTCGCAGGGATTTAGGAGGAGGAGGAGACTGGTGCCAAAATCGGTGAGGAATGTTCCGGCACGCTCCGGAGCCCCTCGGATAGGGCCGGAGGAGCACAGAGCAGTGATCTTCCTGTCTCACCGCAATACACAGCCATGCTCAGCCTCCCTGCCTGGCAGGGTCTGGGGGGGGGAGGGGGTGAATATCCACTACCCAGCTCAGAAACACATCCCTGAGGGAGCGAGCAGCTACAGTTAGCCTGGCATGCTACGTCATTAGCAGAGGCCTCCCTGCCATTATGTACAGTGGGATCTTGAACAAGTGCAAAGTGCTCTCACATACACGCAATTATGCTGCCATCCACACCCACATGCTCTCACTCGCAAGCAGTTATGCAAACACCCAGATGCACACCCACACCCACAAGCATGCACACGGTTTCTCTTTGTAATGGGAGCGGAAGGCTCACAGAAATACGGGGGTACGACATTGATGTTCCTCAAGGTTAATTCGATTTTTCTGGCAGGAGGTTTGGTGATGGCCCAGGAGTATGAGCTCTGGGATAGCAGGGAACGGGTTGCTTTAAATGGGACCGTACCAGGAAATGCCCACAGTTGGGACTAGTTTAGTAGTGGGTGGCGCACACTGGGTAAGCAATTTTCTATATTTTAATTTTGATACATGCAATCTAGACAAAGCAAGGCAAGGCACGTTTCTATACATAGCACCTCCTGTACAATGCAGCCACTGAAAGTTCTTTACAAAAGAGAAAAGAAAGAAACAATACAAATAAAAATATGAGACTATAAAAATAAAGTAGGTGTATGTAACGTTCATATACCTAAATACGCAATCCATAGAAACCCATATATGAAGAACGCGCTTGTGTAGTCTGTCACAATAGCCATGGCTGCACCAATCGGGTGTAACACGCTACACATTTATGATTCACATCACAGACAGCGCAAAAGGCTGTGAGCTGAACTTTATTTGATGTATTCATTTGATACTATAGCAAACACACTTAGCATTTAGCCCTTTTTTCAGCGTTTGCTGCATTTGGCAGACGCACTTATCTACATCAGTGTTTTGATCAGCACGACGGTGCACGTGACCACTGGGAATCACAGCCGTGACCTCGTTGTGCTTTGGACGCATTGCTCACTCAGTTTGCTCTAACCAGCTGAACTACAGGAACACATGAAGACTCGTTAAAGGCTGTTTCTTTAAAAAAATAATAAAATAAATGAAATAGTGCATTCAGACTGAGTTGTTTACATTATCGAACAAATAGAAAGACAATTCCATCTGAGCTTATGTTATCCAACAGATACGTTTCAGAAAGGCCACAGGATCCTGCCTACAGTTGCTTTGTACATGGTGGATTTAATTTCAATCTGCCCTTGTCCTACTGCTGCGGCTTTCATGTTGCTTCTCCACTGCATCGGCATGTGGTGTGTTATCCACAGCTTCAGAAAACCATCTCAGCTGCTGTTTCTCTCATCCCTCGTGGAAAACAAGACGAAGAGAGACTTACTTTATTGAATGACTGTTTCTCAAGGTCTCGCAAGACTGTGATTCCAGTTTTATCACAACATCCGGTTTTGTTAGGACCTAAGTACTGTTGAATCTATGTGGCTCAAACAACAGAAGCCCTAAATCCTTGGCACCACAAGTTGGGGACAAAGTAGACACGCTGTATTGTACAATACCCTGCTAAAGCGCGGAACTCCTTTAAAAGTCATACAACAACTTTACAAATGATATACAGACTGTTCAAGCCCATGTTTTTATTTGCAAGCAGTGTATTTTAAAATTTAAGGTCAAAAACCAATATTTGTCAACTGAAAAATGTTGCCTGCTTAAGTGGACAAACCCTTCAGACTATACTCAGTAGAACCACTTTTTACTGCAATAAAAGCTTTAAGTCTGTTGAGGTGCATTTCTGCCAGTATTGCACACTGTTTGTGAGTAATTCTTGAACGTTCTTCCTGACAGATTTCCTCCAGGTTGTTCAGGTATGATGGTGCCTGTAGTCCACAGTTTTCAAACAGTGCTGCAGATTCTTACATGGCTTGAGATCTGTACTTCAACTTGGCAATTCATGAAACACAAACTTTTTGTTTTTCAGCGTCTCCTGTGACGCTTTGGGCTTGTGCTTGGGGTCATCGCCATTTCTCCCAAGATTTAGATCTTTTAGCCGGTTGTCTTGCAGTATCTTACCAACTCTTCATCTTATGATTTAGATGACCAGGACCTTGTTGAGGCAAAGCATTCCCACAACACGATGACCTCCATACTCCACCGTGCCTCCATGTTTTAGCTGGCCACTCTGATTTCTGGATTCTTTCTAGCCAACATACAGGCCACTTGCTTGCAGAACATGTGCACTGTTGACTGGGGCACCTTCCCTCTGGCCTCAGGTACTGAACTCCCTTCAGAATGATGGCGTCTCTGGATTCCTTTACAACTCCCCTCCTTGTTCTGATGCTGAGTTTTGAGGTATGGCCGTGTCTATGCAGTGTCTGGGTGGTGCGATGTAGCTTTAACGTAGTCAGAATTTATCCAACATGGTACACTGACATATCAAATAACATTCTTTTTTCTGTTAGCCATTTTTGTCGCAGCTTCTCATTAGGTAAACTCAATCTCTTTTTTGATACTTTTGATCTTCGGTATTTTTAATATCACCCTGCACAAAATATCCAAGCATTATTTGAAATTCAGAGGAATGTGATTAGGGGACAAATATTGTTGTTGATGTCACGTAAGGATCCTTCCTGTTGTCAGTCCAGTCCTTGTCTTCTGTCTACCTTGTCTGGATCCATTCCCTAGTGAGTCCTGTCCGTGTCTTCTGTTGTTCCTTGTCTGATCTGTTCCTGTCACACCCCTCTCGTTATTCGTCTCCAGCCCTGCCTTGATTGTATTCCCCTGTTTCCAGTGTTTAAAAGCCCCATGTTTGCCCTGTTCCCTTGTCGGTTGTTTCTGATCCCTTGTGAGTACCCCTGTCGTTATGCTGTCTGGTTTCCCCTGTATCTTTGATTCCAGTTTGTTTGTTAGTTTGTATTTAATTACCTTTGTATGCAGTGTACTCTTGTCAATCCCCTGGTAAGTCTTTATTAAAAGACATCCTAGGTCTGCATGTGCGCCCAGCCTCTTGTCCTAACAAACGTAACAGTAACAACTGACCTCAAAATGGACGCAGCGGACACCACGGACCTGCCCCCTCTGATCCCACCGACCTCATCTCCCCTAAAGACCCCAAAGACTTTTTTTTTGGGGGGGGTAGTGGTTGTGCTCAAGTGCTGGAGGCCCAGTGGTGGCTAGCTCTTGTGCACGAGATGGAGGAGTGGTTAATCCGGGCGCACGGAGGCCCAGGAGAGGCCAGCTTGAGCGCCGGAGGCCCAGGAGAGGCCAGCTTGAGCGCCGGAGGCCCAGGAGAGGCCGGCTAGTGAACCGGTGACCCAGATGGGGTCTTCCACATCTCCTGTTCGTGTGCCTCGAAAGAGGTCCCCCGCGTCGCCTGCTCCCGTGACCCGGAAGGGGTCGCCTGCTCCCGTGACCCGGAAGGGGTCGCCTGCTCCCGTGACCCGGAAGGGGTCCCCCGCGTCGCCTGTTCCCGTGACCTGGAAGGGGTCGCCTGCGTCACCTGTGACCCCGAGGGGGACGCCATTGTCGCCTGTCCCCGCTGCCAGTCAACAGACTCCTCCCGTCCCCGTTGCCTATCAGCTGACCTCTTCAGCCCCCACAGAGACTGCGTCGCCCGCCTGTGGGCTGAATGCTGAGAAAATGGATCTCCCTGAGGCTCATTTTCTGTCTGGACCTATGTTCCCTGTGTTACCGTGTTCCTTACC
Source organism: Brachyhypopomus occidentalis (assembly GCA_020368025.1). Taxonomy (NCBI): domain Eukaryota; kingdom Metazoa; phylum Chordata; class Actinopteri; order Gymnotiformes; family Hypopomidae; genus Brachyhypopomus; species Brachyhypopomus occidentalis. The sequence continues at coordinate 4,121,172 of JAGXOD010000082.1, read as the reverse complement.
TGGTTTTCTGTTAGTCCCGGTCCCTGTGTGTATGTCTACCCGTACCTCACCGAGTCTATTCCGGTATCTCGTCAGGTATGGTGGTTTCTGTTCCTGTCCCCGTGTCCGTTCCCCAGGTTGTGTTCCATTTTGTCCCTGTCCATGTGTCTGTAATCCTACGTGTACTTACCACTGCCTTTGCGTCTGCCCCAGCCCCCACTCCCATGTCTCACCCAGGTCCAGTCCAGTCTCCCCGGATTCCTTGTCCCCCGGTAAGTCTTTATTAAAAGACATCCTAGGTCCGCATGTGCGCCCAGCCTCCTGTCCTGTCCTAACAAACGTAACAGTTGAGCACTGTATATTATGACTACAAAATCACAAGTCATCAGAAAAATATTTAAGAGGCGAGACACTATAAAAGAATCACAACTATGTAGAAATAATTTTCTTTCCCCATTATGATTCCTGATCAGCTAATGTTAATACTTTTTTGCTTTTGTGATTTTTACTGCTCTTAAAGTGCTTTTATTGCATCTTTAAATTGAGCGAATCCATATGTTCCCTTAGGGGCTGAAGCAGAGAAAGGTGCAGCACGGAGTATCACATGGTTCATTCTCATTGTATTGCCACACCCTCCAGGACTGTGTTACAAAACAGTTCACATGCCCTGTCACAGACCTGAAGTCACTGTGCAGGTGTTGTCCATGCAGGCTCAACAGAAACGGGATAACCTTTCTGCATCTCTCACGCCCTCTCAGCAATTAACGACTATAATTAGTGTATTGTCATACTAGGACCTAAGTAGCGATCTGAATTCCACAGTTATTATGGTGGGGCAACCAGCTGACCAGGTTACCAGCAGTATGGTAAGTGTTGTCTTCTGAAATTAAATCAGCATACATCTAAATGAGAATCAAGAGGTTAACGTTAACTGTAGCTGAGTTTAAGTTCACTGTGAGCCACAAACATATCTTTGTCCCTGTTTTAGCTTTGAGGCACATCACCCCTCTTCGTATACGTCAAAGTTTTAGTCGGTAAAATACACGATGGGTTCTGCACAGAGCAAAGACAAAATGCACTGCAACAGATATCTGAACGGGGTTGGGCCTCCACCAATCGCTGAACAGGGTAGCTACTCTCTACACCGTCACAACCTCTTTCCACTGATACTGTATCATGCGCTGTAGAAACCAGTTCTCTCTTCCCAGTTGAAAACAGCATAAATGGACCAAGGAGTTCTAAAAAGCACTCAAAAATAAAGGACGGAAACCAACCCAATGAAGGGCAGATGACAATGACGGTCCAGAGGAGGAGCGTACCAGGATACCCAAAGAGTGACACCATACAGATGAACTTTGTGTTTGAGGATGGAATACAGGAGGTGAGTTTTCCTTTGCGTTCTTTCTGTCTACGTATAATTATCACAATTGCGATCTGCAGCAACCTGCATGCATGGCATAGTTTCAGTCACCTGAATTTGGCTGGAGGCTTCTTTACCGCGATTCCTTCATGCTCTCGCTCAGGGTGTGGAATGTTGTCCTGCCTGTTTCTCATGCATAGCCACAGGTCAGCGGTGTAGATTGACTGACGCTACAATAAATGGAGATCCCCCATCACTTGGAAGCTATCTTGTTCCACCTTCAGAGTTGTTTATGGTGCACTGAATTGGAAATGTTCAGAATGTTTATGGGTTTTCTGACCCAGTCACGGAAAAATCCACATAACTGTAGCAAAACACTCTCTTGATTCTTTATGCTCTCCTTGATGTATGTTTTGTTCCTCGTTTATCTAAAGGAGAAGCACCCTAATCCGGGGCAAACGTACTGCGGGCTACACACACAGGCCTATCTGCCACAGAACAGTGAGGGGAGGAATGTCTATGAACTGCTGAAGGTGGCATTCGATCACAAGCTGCTATTCACCGTGACCACCACTACCACTGGAGAGGAACGAGTCACCTACAGTGACATTCCCCTAAAAACCATGGAGAGTGGGGGAGCAAAGAGGTGAGGACAGGGGGAAATGAGACCTGAAGAGATCTGGATCGTACAGTTAGAGACATGGATCCTGCAGATGGAGATCCGGATTGTACAGAGATCTGGATCGTACAGTTAGAGACATGGATCCTGCAGATGGAGATCCGGATTGTACAGAGATCTGGATCATACAGTTGGTTAGTGTTGGTTCCAGTGATATAGTACTCACTGGACTGACTGGTCACATGTTTTAGGTTTAGTAATCTATGACCAGAGACTTGGACTGAGTTTAGGAGACTCAGTCTTTCACTTGGCCTTGAAGATTTCGAGAGAATTTTCTATGTTCCCACATTCAGGATTTGACTTGAGTAGCAGTTTAGCCTCTTTGGCGTGGACCTGAGTCAAGATTAAGGCACAGCAGGTTTATTGATAGAGCACATTTCAGTAATTCAAGGTGATTTGAGGATGAATGAGTTGACTACTCTGGTTAGTGCAGGGATTAATGGGATTAATGTACAGGGCACTCTGGGATCAAGACGGCGGGGAAAATTTTCTCTGGAAACTACAATTTTAATACGTCTTCTCTCTCTCTCTCTCTCTCTCTCAAATGTTTGAACACACCTGACTGAACTTTGTCACTAGTAACAGACATTTTAATGTAATGGATGATGCAGTTTCTAAGTAAAATATCATTTGAGTAACCTATATAACCTATATATTAATTCTCACACACAAACACACACACACAAATTTAAATGCACCATCAGCAAATAGTTCAAATAGTTTTATTTACTTTAGTTTCTTGCTCTACAACTTCTCCGCATATGCAAGAAAGTCTTGAATACCGATGTAAAAGTATCCTAGGCGGCTACCTCCTGAAGCTGCTTAAGAGAACACCAAGAGTGTGTGAGGTGTGTGTGAGAGTCCAGGACACTTACTCTGAAGAATCTAAAATCTAAGACAGGCAATATCGATCACAGCATAACTATATACAGTATGTGTTATTGCATTGGTTTGATACCTTTGCTGTCTATTAAAATGCATATATGTACAGATTTGTAATAACCTGTAATAATACTGTATATGCACATACATACGTGTGTGTGTATATGTATATGTATATGTATATGTATATATATATATATATATTCACACACAGGAGTATTAAAAATCTGAAGAACATTGAGAGAGAGATTGAAGTTGTAGTGAAGTACATAAAGTGACATGTCAGACAGAGGTCCTTCATCAGCTGTGCAAGCCAAGTGTTTCATATATACATATATGTGGCTGATATTTCTCTAAATAAGAATTGTACATATCTGTCCTTAACCTCTTAAACTTACACAGTGTTGTCTTTATTAGCGACTGCTTTCCAGATCCAAACTACCTGAAAACAGTGAAGAAGATACTAAAATCTAAAGGGATCAGTTAAGAAAAGAAGCTCTGGATGGCAAACTGGATTTGGGAACTTGGGATTCAAGGATTCACAGTGGTTCACTTGTGAGTTCATATTAGCGTAGACTGCTTCTATATCTGTTTATAATGTGAAGGTCTATACAATCGTTGCTAACAGTGGTAAGGAGGGTCTGTTGTGCTTGCTATGGACAGTACAATGCTGCTATACAAGATCCTCTGAGTTGTGTTACATGGAACGCTACCATTGTCTGACAATCTATGTGATAATGTTTGTTGAAAGTAGAAAAGGACTTTTGCCACTACTAGTGAACTTCCTTGTTAATCTGATTATAGTCTACAGGAAGGTTTGTGTCCTCAAATGAATTTTTTAATTTCTTAACATAACTTAACTAGGAAGGCAGTGGTTCCCAGGAGCTCTAATCTCACTGTCTGTAATGTTCTTGCCTGCTGAAACTGTGGGTTAAACCTCTGTTATTTGTTACCATGTGGCAAGTTTCAGTTTATCAGTTATCAGTTTGTAACAATCGCATGGTGAGGAGACGTAGTAGAAGCAGATCTCTCCTCAGGCTATCTGTTTTATTTTACTCTCTTCTTGATCTCCACATTATGAAACTTAGATTTTCTAAGATTGTATGACTTACCCATTTTAATACTTACCTATTTACCTAGTTTGGTGTTAATTAAATCTAAATATGTGTTAATTATAAAATAATGTGATTTTCTCCTTTGGCTTGTGGGACAATGATATTTGACTCTCAATGCAAAAAGAAAGATGAAGAGTGTATATTAAAACACCTAATTAAATGTTCACAATCCATTAATTTTGGTCAGCATTGATTCATTATAGATCTATACTCTCTCAACCTAGGGTTTAAGAAGCCTTTGTGGCCTCCCCGGTGGAATAAATACCACGGGTATATGTTTTTGTCTGTCTGCTACCCGTCCGGCAGATTGCAGACTATGAACTTTCCCAGGATGACGGAGGCCCCTCTGTTCTCTTCAAACTGAATTATGGGCTGGGCTTCATACAGACAATAAAGTCTAATCGGATTGGCGGGCCCCATTAAAGAGGCCTCTGTCATCTCCACGGGCATTCTTAAACCACTTTCTCCTGGACGATCCACCAGGAGTCATCTGTCCCAACTGTCAGCCAGCAGTGCCGCTGTGACAGCTATCAAATCTAGCTGTTCTACATCACCTTTTCCTCCCCATCCCCCATAACCCCTTTCTCCCCCAGCTGTGCCTTTTCTCCCTTCTGGTCTTGAATGCCCAGAGGAGCAACACCATCGAACCTCCATCTGGATGTGTCACCATCATGTACACATGAAGGGAATAAGTCTCCATGCTTCGCTAAGATCAGAACACCAGGCAGCTGCTCTTGATGCTCTTCTGTAACTATTTGGTTGAAGCTGCTGTCATTTCGTTCTGTGGTTATTTGTTTCTTTGGCCCCTCTTAAGTGTGTTAAATGTTTGATAAGACAAGACAGTTCATAAGGTTTTCCCCTCAAGCGTCCATCAGAATAAATGCTGGTTATGAACTGCAATCATCGTTTGCTAATGATTACTTCAAAGAATGAATCCTGCAGGTACGGATGCAAACAAGGCTTTACACTTATAGCAGAAGTCGTTCACATTCTTCACTGCTGCGCTCCATGTATACCCTCTTTTGCAGAAGCTAAATGTTCTTCAGCTCTCCAGTTAGTTGTGATGAATGGGCTTCAGGCTTGTTTTCATTAGGTTCTTTAATTTGGAGCACAATTAGACGTTATCCTTTTTAGAAGACAAAGCAGAGTCTGAAGCTGTTAATTAAAAGTGCAGAATCAAAGACACTGAAGATGGATGCAGTTACTGGCTCTGCACAGCTGAACGCAAGAAGTCACCTTCTCTTTTCTCCATAAGCCCTTTACACCAGAATCAACTCACGTTACTCTCACCCGTGGATGAGCCGTGAGAGGAGACTTTTTGAGGCGAATGCTCTGTTTGTTGGAACACATGATGCAGCTGAGGAAGTTGGCACAGAGCCAATCAAAATGCCACTGGATTAACTGGCTTTTGTCACCACAGGCAAACATAAGGAATGCACAAAGGTTTAGTTGAGGTAAACTAATGAATAATTCTTCAGCTTGAAGTGTGCTGCTATAGTGCAAGGGACAAGGACAAGATGCGCCAAATTCCAAGAATACATTTTAAAGTTAATCTACACCCTTTCAACTGGATGTTTCATATCCAAGATAACACTGCACCGCTGGGGTACTGCCCAGTTTGACCAACAACGTTATACAATCATGGTGGGTTCATCCCTTTTTGTTCACAGCAACAGATAGCGAAGCAAATGATATCCACGGTGACATTGTGCTGTTGTTGTTGTTGTTGTTGTTGTTTGTCATGGTATAGGTGTCATGAGACTCTGTGAGCCATCAAAGCGAGCTGGTTTGTTGTGACAGAGGTAGTGCATCCCATTTGTGTCACGGTGTCCTTTTTACAAGCCCTATAAACCTTGCTGGCAGAGAAGACGAGTGACGGTACACATTTGCTTTAGCTTGAATCGTAATCCGAAACAAAAAAATGGCCGCGCTTGCCGCAGAGGTGAGGGGAGTCAATCTTGCGAAGGAAAAGGTTTATGAAGAGATAAATCTTCACGGAGAGATGGATTGAGTGTTTTAGCCACTGGTTCCTTTGTACTTATGGCATGAAACTTTAGCTTTAGGCTGTCGTGTGGCCCAAATCATAGACACCAATTACACAGAGATCCCTGAAAATGTTAAGTGTACCTTAGGTCAGAATGAGGAGACATTCTTTCAATAACTGAAAATGTTTGGGTTTGGATAATGAGTACGTATACAGTTACATGTGCACCCTACGTATGGGGTAATAGTTAAACTTATGTAAAATGATATTGCTGATGTTGTTAAATGATATACACATATAACATAAATGATATATAAATTCATGCTAATGCTCAGAAAAATATATATATAGAATGAAGAGATATTTAGACTGAGAGACCAAGAGCCTGTGTGTGAAAGGGAGGGACATATATTTCTGTATCTCTTTGTGATTTATAGTTCTGTCTCGCCATCGGTGCTCTCAGAGGTATCCGGCGCCATGCTTTCATAAAGTAACCAACCAGCACCGACCCTTCTGCTTCCTGCTCCTACGCCAGCACCCGTCCGCGCCGCTCCCCTCTGTACCTCTTTGTGGCCTCACTCTTTTCATCAGACACAGAGACCCGTCAGCCACCTGGGGCATCTGGACCCACACAGCCTCTTTCCAGCTCTGTGCCAAATGAAAGCAGCCGGAGATCAGACTCTGATAGCCCACCGGCTCCATGTGGCCTCAAAGTTAGTCGGAGATCAGACTCTGATAGCCCACTGGCTCTTTGTGGCCTAAGGTTACTCCCTTTCCATGCACACACGCTCACAACATACCCATATGTCTCTTAAGGCTGAATGAGAACAGGGCTTCTAAAGGAGCTGAGATGTGACCCTCTGATATTGTTGTACCTTCTCTTCACATGGCCTTTAGCTGGAGCACGGAGAGGCCAGATGCAGAGATATGTGGGTAATTCCTGCACTTTTCCTTTTCAGACCTTTTCACAATGAACTATACGGCGTAGACTGAAGTGCTTTTTTCAAAGACACATTATCTCACATGGAGCTACTCCCTAATGACAGAAATGGTTAATGACAGAAATGGTTAAGTGAGTCTCTACCAGCATCCTGTGCTTCATGGTCTGTATATCTCTTTGGAATCAGAGTATATGTAAAAAGACAAAGCTTAGGAAGAAACCTATGAGTAGATATTCTGCAGACAGCCACAAATGAGCAGCTCTGGTGTACGAGGTCCCAGTGTTCCTTATTGTCAGATACTAATTTGGTCGCCCTGATCTTTATGCTTCACTGTGACACATTAGTGGTCAGTTACGGTATCAAAGATGAGTTGGGTGGTTCTTTAGCAGAAGAAACATCTATAATCTTTCTGAGACATTCCGTATTGGACCCAATAAAGCCAAGCTGAAGTGCTCCATCTTTCAGAGTAGACCGGTGGGACCAGTAAACTGTGGTGCCACTTCTCCCCCAACTTTTATAAAAGGGCAATAGGTGTGTAGAACAACTGCTGGTGCTACAGACACAAAGACCAGAATAGCGCACCACCAAGAATTTAGGTCCAGATGGGAAAATGAAATGTAATGCCATCACTGTCCCTGTACCATAGAAATGGCTGGTTTCCTATGTTAATATGTGGGATGGGGTGCAGTAAGGCTGCTCAAACCTTTCAGACTGGTGTGATTTAGGCGAAATGACATTTAGGTGTGAAATACACCACAGAACTTCTCATCATCCCGCCACTAAAACAACAGGCTGCTCATTTTGAAAGCTCTCTGGATCAAAACGTTTTAAAACAGAACTTAAGCATGTTCTAGAGGACCACCGAACGTTCTCTCACATCTCCCTCACCACCGTCCCCTGTGCCGCGAGCTCCTCCTCTGCGTAGCTGAGGAGCCAAGCTTAGCTGGCCAAACTCCCAGCACCACTTTGTGATTAATGACCTTTAAGGTGACAAATCGCCACGGTAACACAGCATAGGAATAGAGGAGCAGTGGCCTCCCCTGAATCGATGCTGCATTGTTCTGTCTCTCTCACACTCCCTCTTCTTCCGTCTCCCCCCCACCCCCTCTGCTCTGCATCTCTCCAGAGTGCGCTAACAGGGACAGTGCTACCCAGATCTGTAAGTGGGATGCAGGCTTTGAAAAGATGGATTCTTGACAGTTTTAAATCCGCTACCGACCTCAGACGTAAAGGTTTTAATAGTGACATTCCTAGAGCTTATTTAATATGAAAGAGGTTTTTTTTACATAAGATATTTTAAAAGTACCCTGATGTGAGCTGATTTTTATGTAGTGATTTTAGAAGGAGTTATGAAGCAGGAGTTAATTTCTTATAGCCCCTGTTAAACATAAAGTGAATTCTGTTCTCTTGAAGACTGGAAACGTAACTCTGCTTTACAACACTATCAAAATCATTTGTGAGTGCTGTATAGTATGTAAAATATGTGTCCTCTGATGGAATTGCACTTTGTATAATGGTTAGGATGGTCTGTAAACGCTGCATTTGTGTATATTCTAAGTTTAGTTATCAGGAGTCTTAGCTCTACATGTCACTGCCAATACTTTCCATAATATGTTTCCTTTAAACTTTACTTCAGAGATATAAGAGCATATCCACAGGTGTTCAGGTTCAGCCTCATGCTTTTAATGGTTAACATGTATTAACTTTTCACGCTTTAAGTTTATCATGAAGTTTTTTTTATGAATTTAATATAAACATGATAAACTCTCATCTCCTGCCATTTTTTGCCAACTCTCTGCTGAAGGTCACATTTCCAAATTACTCTTCAACTGGATGCACTGAAAGCTATTCTGTGTTATTTTTCCCCTGTTCTTTTCATTTGACATGACCTCTCTCTTTCTCTCTTTCCCTCTCACTCAATCACTCTCTCTCTCTCTCTCCTTTCTTTAAAATCAATTTCAAAAACTATATTGTCAGGGCAAATTCTTAAAGAAAAAACTGATTTTATATCTGCCAGTGTATTACATCATGCAGGTTCAAGCCCAATATTCTATGTAACAAGATATGACACATAGACACCAACCTGTGTATTTATATATTTGCAAGAAAACTGTGATATTTAATCTGATGGGCATTTGAGCATGGTATTTGAGCATTTAGTCTTTTTATAAACACGGTGAGTGAGTGTGTGGGAGGAAGATGGTGATGAAAGTTATGAAAAGAGTACACACACGCAAGCCATGGCAGTCCACCATCAAAAGGTCACGTCTGGTGGGATATTGGCTTATTGAGACTGAATAATTAATGTGCTAATGTCCCCAATGTGCTGTAAATTCACATGGTGGTGAAAGGCAAAGGAGGTGTGAATAATTCTCCGTGAACGCACCAGTATTAGCCTTTCTGTAATATTTAAACCATGTGTCCTTCTCTGGCTGTAATAAAGCAGGCAGCAGTGAGATTGTTGCTGACCATATTTTATCTTTCACTTATGTCCGTTGCCGATCATTTCCTGGCACTACTATCATGGTTAGCGGCTAAGTCGCTGTCGTGGCACGGCCTGTGAGTGTTTGCTGGTGCCAAATGACTTTGCCTCACACCAAGATTTAGCTGGCTGGTCCACAACATTGAACGGCTGAGGGGGCAAGACAGAGAACTTCTCCCTTTTATTTCTTAATAAACGGCTTTCTCTCCACAGGAGCCTGATAGATATCTCCTCCTTCCTCTCACAGCGGTGGGGAAACCCAAAGAGGATATGTCTGCTGACAGTGGGTCTGTCTTCCTAATGACTGGGACTTCACATAACCTTCAAACTAGGTTGTGGCACCACCCAATCGCTGACAGCTCGACCATCTCCCCAAGCTCCAATAAATGTCAAGCACTCATCTCTCTTTCTCTCTGCTGTCCCTATCGCCGCTCTTGACTTAACAGGGGTCCCATAAATCTAAGTGGCCCTACTGCTCCCAGGTCTGAGTGGGGCCCAACAATCGGTACTGTCATTGTATTCATTTTTATTTTTTATTTCATATGGCTTCTCTTGCCTTCTCTACCCCTCCCTTCATCCTGTCTGACTTTATGAGCCACATTTAAAGCTGTGATGCCCTGGCTAAGCTTCCTTTGTCTATAGGGCTTAAAGAGAGTGAAGAGGATATAATATTTGCAGTGTGGAGGACTTCATAACTCATCTCAGATTGAGAGAGGGAGATGGAGAGAGAGGGAGGAAGACAGAGAGAGAGAGAGAGAGAGAGAGAGCTTTTCAGGTGGGTTATAGGGTGATTTGAGGGGCATTGCAAGGTGGTCTGTCACACAATGTGATCGTCATTTTCATCTACACGTTACATTGTGTTACCTCAGCCTAGGGTCATTTATATGAGTTTCATAAACGCCTTTGGAGATGTTCATCTTGTGGGAAGCGTAATGGCTCCTAATCAAAGGTCAGGCTTGCTAGCCGTGTTTAAGTCACAACAGATGGACAAGTCATGTGTCACTGTAACCTTTGACCCAAAGTCTGTGGTTTATTTATGTGCTCAGTCAATTTCTTGGTCAAACTGATGGTTGTGAGTTGTATGTTGAATGACTGCTGTCTCAGATGCTGCCTGCTGCTCGGCTGAGATTTATGGACCAGGCAACACATCTGTGTCTGAGATAAGCCCAATATATCAAACTGTCCCAAATTAAAGCAATTAGCCACTGACTGATTGGAGTCTCAAAGTCACAAATAAGCAACAAGGTCAGGTTCTAGTGTCAATGAGCCACTTTCAGGTGTCAACTCAGGTGTCAACTTCACCAAACTAAAACATCACAGTTAATAATGAGCCTTTCAGGTTATGGAATCATGTAGGAGATGTACAACACACACACACATACACACACACACACACACACACACACACACACCAGGGACGCAGTATCAGTGAGCTCATCCCAACTTGCTGTGTCCCATCAAGTGAATCCTTGGGAACCTTCTCCCCAAACAATGGCCCATGGAAGTCAAACCGACGCACAAACGACAGTCTCCCTTTATCAGGAGGCACCGTGATGAACGGTGAGGAGCCATCCGGATGACACCGGTCATACATCCACTCCTCTGTCCGGACCTCTGAAGTCCTCCCTCTCAGGAGTGCAGTAGCCTTCACCTGTGCCCACCGTAGCCCCAGCACCCCACCCAAACCCCCCCAACCCCCCACCGCAGAGACGGGCATGGAAATGCAATCACCCTCCAGCTTTCTGTCGGTAATCCCATCGCCTGAGAGCGTCGGGTTATTCTGGCGCGCCAGCTCCGGTGACTGATAGGGGCCGAGCAGAGAGCGGAGGCTGAGGGATGGCCTGCAGATACGGGGCAAGCAGAAGAGGCTGAGGGCGTATCTTCACATATGCAAGGGCTATCGCTCTTCACCCGCGCTCGCGTGGCAGCGCGGCACACCGCGCACTCCCAGCTGCTGGGAACAAGCGATTTAAGATGCTCAAGTCGTGACTGTTGAAACGATTCCACGTGTGCAGACAGCAAAAAGATACGTAAAAATGCTAATGCTGTCGGAATATTACTCAACTAAGCAATGGGGGTTAATGCAATACTAAAAGGAGTACTTAATAAGGAGTACTCCTTAATATATGACAAAGCACACCTGTGAGTATGAAACGGGAACAAAAACACAAATAAACTTGAAAGCCAAATCAAAGTTTGAGTCATTACAGATGAGACAGATGAGTAGTTAAAAGAAAAAGACGCATTTGAGGAAGTTAGAGTTGCTGTACAGTCTCAGTGTGATCGCATCTACCACACACCACCCCGTCATCACATGTATAGCGTTCCTTCATCCACAACACCAGTGAGAGTATTACCCTCCATCTCTCACTCGTGCTGTCATTAAGCCTTTGTAACAAATGGACCTCATCTCTCTCCGTTGTTCCTCAACCACTCCCTCCCAATAGCACTTTTTTTTTTTTTAATACGATACAGGTTCAGCCCTGGGAAAGGTGAATTGCAATTATTTGTCATTTCAATTTGTCTAGTTGGACAGAAGGAAAAAAATGGACAAGAGCTTATGTTCGACATGGTCACGCTGGTGATTCATGGCTCTGTCTCAAGGGCTGAATTAATATTTCAGTGTAATTATTACTTGGCTTGCCCATTAGCATCCAGGCCAAATGAAATCATGAGTGGAGAATTTCATTAAAACGCTAAAGTCTAAAAAAAAAAAAAAAAAATCACCAGCAACCACCACAATAAATGAGCAATTGGACACCTTAAATGGGGAATCTGCTCTGCATCCTAATTGAGGGTGATATGTTCACCACAGCAAGCCAGGAAGCAGCGGTAGGAACGATGGGGATGCCTTCTTATTTCTCAGATCTCATTCGGTGGTACATGAATCAGTGACAAAAAGCAAATCTTTGCAGATGTCTTCAAGACTCCAAGGATTATTGTCAATAATGGAGTGATCTGATATACATGAGACTGAACGTTTAAATGACTTCCTGGCTTCGGAGGAAAACCACATGCATTGGTACAAAGACTTCCATTCCTTTCACTCATGTATCACTTTCCCTGAGCCATCCTTCCAAGTGTAGTCATCCTCAGTTACGGTTGTAACAGAACACAGTGACGGTTGTCACATTTCGAGGAGATATTTACCCCAGTCAGGATGGGACATGAACGGTACTGACAGGCCCAGTGAAGGGGAAGGCGGGCATATGGCGAGGACGAGCATGACGCTGTCAGCAGACCCACACCCGCCTAAGCCCTGGGGGAGCACAGGCCATGCTGAGACACCAGTCACATCTCATCTGCACCGGACGTATAATTACATGCGGAGATTTCACCTCGCTGAAACGCCATTGGATGATGGTATGGAAGAGTATGCCGTTGCCTGGGACTTGATTGTGGAGAAAGCTGTCCTCTCAGTGTCGCAGGTGGTCTAATGTGTGGGGGTCTCAGCGGTGTGGGTGTGGGGGTTGGGGGGTTGGGGGGGCTATGGTTCAGTGTTATTGACTGGGGCACAAGCAGAAATCCCTCCAGATCCGTTCTTCCCTTCACATACCAGAGCATGTCAAATGTGACTTGTGCTGACTGACTGATAAGGTCTGACTAAAGGACACTCATACGTCTCTACTGTGAAATGCCTCAAAATTCATTCTACTTAAGTGTGTAAATTAAGCGTGCTAAAATTTCACCTTGTTTTTGACACATCGCATCCACACTTCCTGGGTCTTATATGTATAGCTTGCATGCTCAGAATTGTTCTGAATAGCATTCATTCAAATGAAAAGTTCCAAAAGCAATATGTGTTGTTTAATTACTCACTTGTCCCTGAAACGTAATAAGCAAACTACTATACACCTAGATATCCAATTTGACCACACAGACTGATTTCATATTTCTAGCAACTGTACTGAACAAACACCAGAGCTCAAGACACTGTGGGAAAGCTGAAGAACGTGAAAGGTGAAAGAAGATGGAAAACATGTCGCAAGGTGAGTTGTGTGTGTCCTTGGGAGCACATTTACACTGCCGATCTCACAGCGATTTACTGTATGTTATTGTTGTGCTTTTCAATATTGTTCAATAGCCAGGCACTGATTACCTCAATCCACTTGCTGTGTGGGGCCCTTGTCACACTGCTGGTCACTGCCCTCAAGGACCAGGGACTCTTTAATTGGTTTTGAGAAGATTTTGCACTCTTTCATCAATGACAAATTTCATCACTCTGAGAGTAGAGTTAGCCAGCAGGAAAAAGAGCTGTCGCATGTCACAAATTCTACCCACCTGCCCTTACCATGGAGCCGCTATTCAAGAGCAGTCATAAGCGTTAAGTGAAGGAGGTGTGTGTGTGTGTGTGTGTGTGTGAGAGAGAGAGAGAGAGAGAGAGAGAGAGAGAGAGAGAGAGAGAGAGAGAGAGAGAGAGAGAAAGCGAGCATGTGTGTGTGTGTTCTTTGGTGAAGGTTACTTGAATGAAGTGAAAATATGTTTGGTTCATTACCTGCTTTAAAATTAATCTGTGTTCATGATTAATTCATTGTGTTTATGATCCTAGTTCTATCTTGACCCTTTACATGTGTCCACTTCAGTCACAGCTCAGCGCAGGCAGAGGCCTAGGCTACTCCAACAACGAAGACCAAATAAAAGAGAAACGTTCTTCAGTATCCTGACAGAAAATGTAAGCCTGTTTAGAGCCTTCAGCATCATACATCATACATTTTGCCTCTCATTACTAATGCTATATCAGTTCAGATTGTAAGCAAACAATATAATACTGCTAGGCATGACAATACTTAGCAGAGTTTGTGTCAGAAAAATAATAAACAAGACCAACATGACCATCTTATCAATAAAACTAATATTTCTTACCACAGATGGTAGTGATACTGGAAAATAGAGAAAAATTACAGTTGCTAAGTTGTTTACAAAGTGTATAAATTTCCTCATAAAAAATAGACTCGTTGTGCTTCTTTTACAGTCAGATAAGGGGCTGTGGCAGTGTTTACCGACATTGCCCTCTACAGGTCAACATAAGCCATTACAGGCAGAATGGATGAAAAACGGAGTGATGTGCGTGGCTCGCAGTATCTCGCAGATGATCGTGGGATTCTCTGTGATGGATGACCAAGCTGGCTTGAGCATATTGCTGTCCTAATAAAAGCTGCCCTCCGATCTGCACGGCGGGGAGTGGATCTGCACAGCACCACAGTCTTTAAGAGAAAAGCTGCTCTATGTGTCAGAAAGAACAATGTTTCTTGGAAGACAGTGCCTCAGTTCACCAGCAATAAGGACTATATTTGCCCCTCAGAAGTTTCTTTTGTGCTATGGAAAGCAGATCAGATAAAATGCCCATATTGATTCAAACTTTGGCAAAAAAAAAAAAAAACAAGAAAAGAGACAAACTCCTAAAATGTTCCAAACCTCCTTTAGCCTCAGTATATAAATATATCCATGTTCTTCAAATACAACTTGCTATAGATACAGCCTTATTCACAGTGAAATGCACAGGGAACGTTGCTGTATATGTATAAAGATTATGATAGTAATTCCTATAATACTGCTATGCTATACTCATGGGATTAAATGAAGCTGCCATTTGTTTTGCAAGCAGACGAGTCTCAGTACACAGTGCAGTTGGCGGAAGATCGCTGGGTGCACAAGAAGTCACTGGTGATCTCCTTATAACCTGGAGCCTCAGCCAGTCCACTCCCACATATTAGAAGAAATGAGTCAGAAACCACAAGCTTGTTTTAGCTTGCGTCAGGTAAAACATACTGAGATGTATTTATAGGTATTGGAGGCTCAAAATCTTTGGTTGTATCACAGCAAAGGAGCTAAATATTGTGTTTGTTTGTTTGTTTTTTAATTACCCTCAATTAAGTTGTAGAGATTGCAGTAATTGGTGCCATGGTCTAAAACAGCATACCAGGTTTCTGAGACTGACATTGCCTATGGAGAGAGTTCATGCTGCTGACACACATCGATGTGCAATACAGTGAAGAAAAATGCAAATCTGATAAAATACGTACTGATATGTGGCAATGTGTGAAAAGCTCATAAGAGACCAGTCTGAAGTTGATATCCTCCACATGTTTGCTTGCTGGTGTCGTGTGTTTTGCTGCAATGAAGTGGACGGATGCTGACTGCAGCTATCAGTGTAGAAAGAAAGAGAACTTGCAGTTTGGTACAACTCAGTATTCATTTTACAGGTCTCTATTCCTTTCTGAAGTAATACACATACACACACAAACACACACACCGTGTACAGGCACTTTTCACCCCCCATGCAACTTGACATAGTACTCCACTTCTTAATCTGAGTGACCAAGGCCTCGTACACCATCCTGCAGGGCAGTCTGAAGTACCTGAAACAGACACACGCACACGAGCATGTGATGCAGTGTATGGGACTGGATTTAGAACGTCCGAGTCATGCCCAGCTGAATTCAAATGCTGCCATCTAGTGGAACAAAAAAGAAGTCACCACTGAACGCATTTAACGTGAATTTTGTAAGACTATTATTGTTATCATATTTATAACATTATTTATCATATTTTGGAGTTAATCATGACAATTATCAGGTAGAAAGTGCTGTTAGTTTCCTGTCCATCATTAAGGGCAACGCACAAACCACCTAAACAATAACAAAATGACAATGTCAAGCACACTGGTGAAGCAACACAAATAAAACATGTGAACTACTGAAGACCGTGTCATGAAGCCCATATTTGGGCTAGCATGCTAACAAGCATGCTCTTTTCCAACAGGTTTCAAACTCAGCCTTCTTGTCTGTAACAGACATGCTTTTGTGTGGCCTAAATCACATCAAGGGACCTATTCCACCCATGGGAGTGTTGCACAGAGAACGTGCACAGGAGTATGGATGAAGTTGGATAAAGTTCGGATACAACTGTACACAAAGGGGTAAAAACTGTTCCGCTTCCTTTTTTCTATCTGAGTTACTTTGAAATATATTACTAAATTTGCAATAATTTATAATCCCATTATTCTCAGTACAGTGGTTAGGGTTCAACTCCTAATAAGTTGACTTAAAGGTCATTATTTTGTGTGCTGTAGCAGTTTGTGTGATATCAGGCACAATGCCTTATTTTTTTAATTTTCTTCTTATTACAGTTGTCAAAGCGATGTACTTAAACAAGTCAGAGATTATTGTACAAATTTAGCACGAATGAAAGAATCAAACAACGGCAGTCTTACCATTCCACTTTGCACTGCGCGTGCAGAGGGCCTGAGAAGCTCTTCTCCCTTGACCCAAAAAGTAGTATGTTAAGCAGAAGCCAGGTGAAAAGCATGATGATTCAGATTGTCTTAGCTTACTGTCTTAGTTTGTTTTTCCGAATGTATTGCGAGGACTCCTTCTTAAATGGCTTAAATAGAGAGAGAGAGAGAGAGAGAGAGAGAGAGACTAAAATCACAATCACAAGGATGCTCATGTGAGCAACTCCAAAGGAAAATTTAATTAGAACAAGTCCTACGTTTACGTCTGTGGCGGTCAACTGGGTCTGAATGAAGTACTTATAAGGTTTGACGTATACTGAAATTGGCAAGAGAACGCATGCACATAACAGCAATGGTAGAGACAAAATCAGTTTAATTTTCTTACATTAGGTACTTTTTCACAGTTTTGCACTGCTTTGTTCTAAACAGCAATGAGGTAGGTGAGGTAAGTTCGTATCTAGGGCTTTTGATGGAGCCTCTGAAAACCAATTGAAAGTTATTTTAGTCTATATAATATTACAGTGTATTCTCGGGTACAGTTTAAAAAGTGATATGACAAAATGCAGCCATCATTTGAAACAAGACTTCTTCAGTAAATTCGGTCTATCTATACATAATTTAGAAGAAAGAAAAAAAAAACGTAGTAGTACATGAAAACAAAAATAAAGTGTAGCTATATTAGCACGTGCTTAACTTGGATAGACAGAGAATAAACGGGGAGTGGTTAATGTGTCTGAATGTTGGTGTTTCCTGAGAGGCTACGTGCGCTCTAGCGTCTCAGCATCGTGTAGCTGCTGCGCGAATATGGGTGCCGCGATCCTGTAAGGCCATCCTGTATTCGGCTTTAGAAGTTTAGGTTGTGACACTTCTTCAGATCCATATGTTCGCTTCGTTGCGAAGTGTGCTATATATTTTGACTGTTTGACCCAGACTGGGTAAGTCTGAATGATGTTACCTGCGTCTGTTTGATCATGTCGTCTTTGGCATGATTAATCTTCTGGTTCTTCTGGCGTCTTAGTTCACTAACATGAAGCGTAGCGATTAAACTTATAACAGCGTTTATAACAGTATAGGTTCATTTATTTGATAGAAACCGGCATACTGAAAAATCTAGGCTTCTTTAAGATGAGCGTGAAACTTGGTAGTTGTATCTTTGAGTTGCTCTCACATTCATGGGGTGAATGTCTTGGGTTGCATGAGCCGCACCAGTCACGTGAATTTCATGCTTTGTTCTTGTCACCTCATACCTTCAGGGTTGATATAAGAACACACTTCCGTGCAATACTTCAGTTTTTTCTCTTCTCAGATCAGAAGTCAAATGTAAGACCATTTTGTGTAGGACTAATTGTTAACATTTGCAGGGCTGTTTGGTGCATTACTCCTCACTATGGAGAGAAGTGTTCAGGATCTGGGAGCGACTGCTGAACACCATGAAGAAAGCCTTCAGCTCTGTGATGTGGAAGCCCCATCTCAGCTGCAACCTATCCCACAGGCATGGGCATTGGGCAGAGGTGTATGGGCCACAAATCAAAGGAAATGCTCATTTAAATTTTGTGTATAATGGGCATACAGGCACATAAATGAGGCAAAACCTTCTTTTGGTGTTTAATGAGTATGGAGTAGTGAACTAGGAGAAATACTAGTGGTGATATATAATGCATTAAGTCCTTTTATTACGTTATGATTAAACAGTGTCAACCTGCTCTAATATTTACTCCAAAGCCCTTGAGAAACATAAGGTTTACATGTTATTTGTCTCTTAGTTACAAAAAGAGGATTACACATTACTGCTTTCACTGAATTCCTTTAGCTTTACAAAACAGAAACGGGGCAGAAAGAAGCCAGAATCAGAGAGCACAGACCACAGTTTCAATCGTCTAACATCTACGAAGCAGGAAACTGTATCTTATCTTATGCTGACATTAGAGTAGCATTGTTCATCTTCCAGGTAACATGTAGATGATCCCTAAATACTGTTTATACAGTTACGTACCATATAATTTTACTGTCAGACTCCATCATTGTAATTAGATTGAAGCTATTGATAATAGTGCTCTCTCTCTCTCTCTCTAAATCTCTGGTATTCCTTGAATTTGAAGACTTGTCTTCTTAAAGTGCATGTCTCTGAGAGAGCCTCAGGAGCTTAAGGGCTGTCTAATTCAATAGGCCATAGGGGATGGGTGTGTGTGTGTGTGGAGATTCAGGCCTCAGCAAACATTGTGGAATTTCCTGATATGACAATAAGTAAAAGCTGAATAATTTATTAAAATGTATTGATATTTCACAGATATGGGTAGAGAGGTGTCTTCAATTGTAATAGTTTAAAAATGTCTTATAACTTCTGATCTTCAGTATCACAAGTCCATTGGCTATGATGGTGTAATTCTGTATTCTGTATTAAGATAAATCAAACTGAAGACCCCTGGCATTCCTATTCACTTGCTTGTGTGACCCCTTAGATTCAGTGTAATAGCGTTGGCCACTTCAGCAAATATAATCATTTACAGTGAGAATAAAGGTCCATGAATGTGGGAGTGTTGGTGTAGAGATTTAGACTACCCCCCCCCCCCCCATCTCTCTTTTCTCTTTCTCAGGAGTCTGAAGAAGAAGAGATGTCCTTCAGGCTGAACCGGCAACCCCTGATGTCTGTGTTTGCTTTGGAGGAGTTTGAGTTCCCAGCTAGTGTAGGTCTCCAGGAAATGCCCCTTTTCCCCAAGTGGCATCTCCCTCTCAAGCTCGCAGCTCTTCTCGTGGCCCTGGCCTTTGTCTACACGTTCCTGCGGGACGCGCTGCAGCCCTTTGTGTCTCAGGGAAAAAATGACTTCTACAAGGTCCCTGTCCTGGTGCTCAACAAAGCGCTGCCGTGGGCCGCCATCACGCTGCTCAGCCTCGCCTACCTGGCAGGTGTGCTGGCTGCCCTGCTGCAGCTGCACAGAGGTGAGTGACACAAGCAGCAGGAGGTGGGGTCAATTATCCAATTAGCGATGCACTTCAATTTACACACGCAATTACAATTACATTTACAAAGTAGATCGACGTGAGCGTTGTGAATCACAATAGGCAGATGGGGAGAGGGCGAGAGAGAGGGGATGTACATTATTGTTTTTAGAAGCAACACGGCACAGTCTGTCCTTTCTGAGGACGGTCTTTTCTGAGGACAGGCACCTAGCCTGCAGCCATGGCGGAGAAACAATCGAAGATGGAAAAAAACTACTGCAGTGTGTTTGTAGAGCTGCCCCCCACCATTAAACCTGCCCCCCACCATTAAACGTACATTCTCATTCATAAGGCAGTTCATAAAACAGAACAAGTGCAGTAGAAGAGCTTCTGCCATGCACATAGGAAACATTGATTAGAATTCAGCTCTTCGTGGATTATGCATTTTCATGCTCTGAACCACATACTGTCTGGAATGTTTGATCCTGTGTTGATTCAGGCCGGTGGTGTCATTGCTCTATCAGGCACCAAATATAGACCTTTCCCTGTCTGGCTGGAAAACTGGATGAGTATGCGGAAACAGCTGGGTCTTCTGGCCTTCCTGCTGGCCTGTCTACATGCCATTTACAGTCTGAGCTACCCAGCGAGACGCTCCTACAGGTACAAGCTCCTCAACTGGGCCTTCCAGCAGGTGAGTAAGGAGGCAATGGGAGAGGACCTGAGAAGGATGTAGGGAGATGTCCCGGGGAAATATGCTTCCATACTTGTTGTGTAGCCTGTTCATACAGAGCTCTGGTATTCTTTTGCTTACAGGATGTCATCGCCCATGACATTTAGATGAATACGTCTTTGACGCAAAGTCTTATGTTCTCAGCATTCATATTCATAGGTCCATTTCGTAACCCTATGTTCTACAAGGGTTCTTTGTCTTTTTTACTGAAATGTGATTGGCTAATCTGCATTGGCTAATCTGATTGCTTGTCATTAGTGAATGTTTGTGTAACCATCTTCACATCAAAGTTCTAGTCAAGTCAGCAGTTTTTTTCAGAAATACGAACAAACTTGCTGGAATTTAAACCTTTATAATTAAGTGTGACGTCAATGGTTTTTCCATTAAATGATAACCCACCACCCCTCATATGCTATGTAATCCCTATGCTGATACATTTTGTTCATCATAATAACAGCCCTCACACTGTCCGTGTGACAGGTGAAACAGCAGAAAGAGAACTCGTGGGTGGAGGATGATGTCTGGAGGATGGAGATATACATCTCTCTGGGGATCCTAGCACTAGGAGTTCTGGCCTTGATGGCCGTCTCCTCGCTGACGTCTGTTAGTGACTTGCTTAACTGGAGAGAGTTCCAGTGTGTCCAAGTACGTATGGGAAACAATACATCCAGAGGAAATGAATGAGAAGGTTAAAGTGGGCATGGAGTTTTAAAATGTAGGATAAACTTTGTCCTGAACATCCAGCCTTTCCGCAGGAATATGTCAGCCGCGTAACAGTCACTCCAGGCAGTGCCTAGTATGCTTTCACCAATTGTGCGGGACAGTGCATTAAATGTTTCTCTGCATGACATTTCTTCTTTTGTCTTCAGTAATTGACGTAGGATATCTGGATATTTCTGGCTTTGCAGAGAACTCTGGGATACACAGCTCTGCTCCTGTGCACAGCTCATGCTCTGGTGTATGGTTGGAAGAAATGGGTGGAGCCAAAGCAGTACGTGTGGTACACGCCCCCATCATTCATACTGGCATCCTTCCCACCCGCCCTGGTCCTACTGCTCAGGACTGTGCTGGCCATACCCTGCTTGAGCAAGACACTGGGGCGCATTCGGCAAGGCTGGGAAAGACCAGGACGAAGGGCGCCATCAGAAAAGCACTCCGCCTGACTCCCTTATGTTGGTCTAAATATGTGAATATGGTAAATGTTAGAGTCTTGGTTTTGCTTTGCAGTATGCATTTTTATACTATTGTATAACATGCAATATTACAATACATTAAATATTATGCTGAAACGTAGATGTGTATATGTATTCATCTTTAATAATATTTAATAAGTATTAGATAATAAGCAGACGTGTGTTAATAAATTATGTGTGATGTTGCTTTTTTAGTATTTACTTTTAATGACTTTGTACATCAGCATTAAAATGACTGACTGCTATGGTTTAGATAATAAGGGCTACCTGATTCAGATGCCAAGGATTTCAGCAGGAAAAAGTAGTCTGCCTTCCTTTAGATATGGCCATGGAAGCATAAACTGTTTATTGCAGCGTTTTTTTTAAATCCCCTGAATCCACTCAATACTGTCAGGGGAAACCCCCCCTTTCTTATCAAATGAAAACTATTGTTCGTAAATCACCGCAAGGAGTGAAGTATGGGGAAACTAAAGCTTCCCCTGCAGATACAAATCGCTGTTAAATGATACCTGCGTTACCATAGTGCACCGATACCCGGTCGCTGAACTGTACGTTTCTCCGACTTGCTCCGCCTGCTTGTTCCGCGTATGACCAGACCGATCACGGCAAATCAAGCGGTCAGAGGGAGGGGAGAAGGACCCCAGCTAGGGAGGACATCTCCAGTCATTTCCATGTTATCACAGTGGATCCTATGACAGGTACCGTTAGCGTTAACCTTGAAATGTTTTTGTCACCGACCGAATCATGGTTACCGATGCAGAGCCAATCACGCGAAGCCAGGACGTGTGTTCATGTCGCACGTTTTCCTACACAAAGTATTATTTTTTCCCTCTTGTTTATGCATTTCATTAATCAAGTGACATCGACAGCTTTCTCATAGGCCGATGTGTAATATTTCAGAATATTATCGAAGTCGCGGTGCTTACAGTGAGACGTGAGTTTTCTGACCCCTCCGATTGTAAATGATAGCATTTAGCAATATGGGGGTTATGCTCGGTTAACGCACAACGTGTGGCAGCGCGACAGAATAATAATAATAGTAATAATAATAATTAATAAATTAAATGTATAGTAGTCGGCTGTAGAGGATGCCGTGTAGAGTCTGCCGCAACCGAATAGTCTCAAAACATCTCAGATTGGTTGTCGTGTAACAGGTCAGCAGGCAGTTCAGTTTAAAATTGTTTTGCCCATTACTGAAGTTGCTATATAAAACATCTTGGTTGATCATAAGATACTAGATTAGGTTGTGACTGTCTTAAATACTACTCTGTGGCAATAATCATAATAACCAACATCTGTTAAATATGTTAAGATATTTTTGGTTCTAATGAGTAAAATAGAATAGAATTTATTTAAGTCTTAAACAAAAAGGTATCATTTTAGTTTCTTGGAATCCGGATCCGGAGCTCCACACCTCAAAATGGACTCCATTTCCTTGATGGGCAGTAGCCCTGTCCGTCCCAAGGCCTCGTATCTGCCCAACGGCCTGAAGAGCGGCCCCAGGGAGGGCGTCGGCAAGCCCACCGTGGCCATCGTTGGCTCGGGAGACTTCTCCAAGTGCCTGGCTATCCGCCTGCTCCGTACCGGCTTCCACGTGGTGGTGGGCAGCCGACAACCCAAGCGGGCGGCCGACGTCTTTCCACACGTGGTGGACGTGACACATCACGAGGATGCTGTGAGCAAGGCCTCCGTGATCTTCCTCGCCATCCGCAGGGAGCACTATCATTCCCTCTGGGACATTAAGCACCTGTTGGCAGGCAAGATCCTGGTGGATGTCAGCAACAACAGGCGGCTGAACCAGTATCCGGAGTCAAACGCAGAATACCTGGCATCCCTGTTCCCAGAGTCCACTGTAGTTAAAGGGTTTAACGTCATCTCTGCCTGGGCCATGCAGTCCGGACCCAAAGACGCCAGTCGACAGGTAAGTCGTGGGATCCAGTCAGTGACGTGTCAAATTAGACCCACACTGAACATGATACAAACACGATATGTGGCAAATATTAAGCGTTGACTATTAGGTAGGTTAGTGTTCTGCATGAACTTGGCCATTATAGTCGTATTATTTGCTAAGGGTCACATGAATCCTCCCTAAATGCCTTTAAAGACTAATTGAAGGAGCCTCATTAAATTAAAAGTCCAGGATGTAATGACGGGTAGCGCTGTGTTGGCAAGGCTTTGTAGCAGCCACACCAGACATGCTGACAGCCGTGTAGTCAGACAAGCCTCCTGACAGGACAGTTCAGAATGTTAGCGCTAGGCTTCACAGCAACTCCTGATTCGTTCTTATGGTATTCAGCACAGTGCACTCAGTCATACCCAATATGTGCTTTTGTTTAATTGTTCATTTCAATATTCAATATAGATGTTTGCTTCCTAGCAGATCCTACAGCACGCTGATGTCAGCAGTGTGGGCTGAAGGTTGTGGAGCTAATACTGTCTACTCGTATTACTGCAGTTCCAGTCAGATCCTAGAAATGTCTTTGTAGGAGAAGGGGCAGCTTTGCAGACTGCAGCCAAGTTCCAGCCTCTGATTTGGCTCTAGTATACTGTTGCATTAAGGCTTAATGCTCTATGCGCATTGGAAACAGTACATTTGCAGGATATAAAAAAATTTTTTTTAAGAGGATACATTACAGATATTTGGCTATTAACAGCTTCTGCACCAGCGTGCTCTACTTTCCTAGGTCTATTTCGTAAAATGCCTAAACCATAGGAATTTAATTTCCTAGTGTGAGGATCCCCTGACAGTAGTTAGTCTCCCACAGCTGCCTCGTGCTTGCGAACTGAAAGGCATTCGTGACTTTCCTCTGCTGCTCATTGAAAATGAAATGCACTAAATAAAATGCACTAAATGAAGTGCACTAACTGAAATGCACTAACTGAAATGCACTAAATGAAGTGCACTAACTGAAATGCACTAACTGAAATGCACTAAATGAAGTGCACTAAATGAAATGCACTAAATGAAGTGCACTAACTGAAATGCACTAAATGAAGTGCACTAAATGAAGTGCACTAACTGAAATGCACTAAATGAAGTGCACTAACTGAAATGCACTAAATGAAGTGCACTAAATGAAATGCACTAACTGAAATGCGCGCGTCTGATGGCCATCCTGCTCCCGTGCTGCAGGTGTACATTTGCAGCAACTCGGTGGAGGCGCGCGGGCATGTCATGGAGCTGGCCAGGGAGCTCGGCTTCGTGCCCGTGGATATGGGCGCCCTCTCCTCAGCCAAGGAGGTGGAGAACATGCCGCTGCACCTCTTCTCCGACTGGAAGGGCCCGGTCCTGACCTCCGTGGCTCTGGCCATCTTCTTCTTTGCCTACTCCTTCGTCCGGGACATCATCCACCCGTACGTGAAGAATGGCCAGAGCCTTTTTTACAAGATTCCTCTGGAGATGGTGAACAGGACGCTGCCTGTGGTGGCCATAACACTGCTGGCGCTGGTCTACCTGGCCGGTCAGCTGGCCGCGGCCCACCAACTCTACTACGGGAACAAGTACAAGTCCTTCCCCCATTGGCTGGAGGGCTGGCTGCAGAGCAGGAAGCAGCTGGGTCTGCTCAGCTTCTTCTACGCCTGCGTCCACGTGTTCTACAGCCTCTGCCTGCCCATGAGGAGGTCTGAGAGGTACCTGCTGCTCAACATGGCCTACCAGCAGGTGTGTGAGTGTGTTTTGTAATTGGGGTCAAAATGCAAACTCATATTTTTCTATAAGTTTAATTGTTTGGGCTCAACAGTATTAATGACACCACTAGTAAATGCATGTGAATACAGATACAGGTCAAAAGTATTAGCCCCTTTTAATGAAACTGAATAAAGCCTCAAGATTTTCTGTGGAAATTACCATTATCCCTTCGTATGCATCCGTAGGCCTGAAGAGCTCCAGTTTAGACTCATGAGACCAAAGACAGGTTTTAATCTTTAACAATGTTTACATTGTCCAGAACTGTGGTAAAATATTCCTTCTCTGCTCATAAGCTAATGACTTATGTAACAGATTGCCAGAGGTGGGAGGTGAACCAGGACCAGTATGCTGGTTAGCTTGGTGAGCCACCATGGGGTTTGGTAAGGACCCAACTGCTAAGTGAGAAACCAATAGGGGGAAAACTATGGGGACTGGGAAGAGAACCCATGTCACCACGTAGCTAAACCAGAACCTTGACCACAAAACTGAGAATGGAAAACAAAAACAGCTTGAAAACAAAAAAAGGAGCAAAAGGGAACAACCAGGGAAAAGGTAAAAGGACAAAAGAAAACAGGGGAGGGGAAAACAATACACAGATGGTTTTGGCTGGAAGAAAAGAACAAAGGACACCAGGGGAAGGACTGGCTCCCTCAACCAGTGAAGCAGGAACAACAGAAATACACTTCACAACAATAGTAGCCAAAAAGAAAAAAAAACTCCTTTTAGATTCAAATTTATAATAAAAAAGGATGGAAGAGGGAAAAAACCCAACAAGAGAGAGGGAGTTGAGAGAAAAGAGAATCAGAAGCTCAAGAACAAGTCCCAAAACGTCTACCAAATTACCGGCTGATCCGTACGCCACAACGATTCAGAAACCTGCGTCTAAGAATGAGCTGCTTATAAGTGCTACCGAGCAGGTGTAGCTCATTTAGCCTGATTAGTCCATCGGCTCCCTCTGGTGGCCGGCTGCGGTATAGTGCTGGAACCAACCCTTACAATTTATGTAAAGAAACATCTTAACTAAAACACATTTTAACTAATATTTTTACCTTACAACTGCAATATTTTTTACCTTATAAAAATTACTAATGTAACTCGATTTGCTTGCTATGATTTGCTTTACTTTCCTTAATACTGACGAGTAAAAGTATATCCAGAAGACTCCACCAGTATGCTCAGTGTAATGTTTAGTGCGACGTACTTCCACACTCCTTATCTTGCAATGCTCAAGCTGACGTGAGTGTCAGAGCTAATGGTCACCATGAGCACTGAAGGCTCATGTAGTTTCATAGTCACTGTGCTATCAGGTGTTAGCTGTCTTCACTGTGTTAGCTCATCCTTTAGTTTGCCATGACGACTGGCAGGAACTACACACTTCCATGAATCAGTGGTTAGTGATCAGTGGTTGCATCACCATGTTCTGTCAAATAAATCAAATTATTTTTTTTCTTCAGTTGAAGCTTTATTAATTAGATTTTTTTAGGTTAATTAGAGGTTAATTTGAAAGCCAAAAGGAATGTATGTATCTGTGTTCTCCTGAGGAGACCAAAAAAACTGTAAGAGTTTAATTTCTCTTGTGTTTGACCTAGGTTCATGCTAACATAGAAAACTCATGGAATGAAGAGGAGGTGTGGAGAGTGGAGATGTACGTCTCTTTTGGTATCATGAGTCTGGGCCTTCTCTCCCTATTGGCTGTCACCTCCATTCCATCAGTAAACAGCGCCCTCAACTGGCGGGAGTTCAGCTTTATTCAGGTTAGAGACCATATACTGCATTATATACTGCATGCATTTCTCGCAGAAGTGACATATTTCCAGGTTTCTCCAATCATTTGTCTTGTGTTTAATGGACTTAAACATGGTACTAAAGTCTTGGTGTTGAACTCATGTCATCTTATGTGTTCTGTGTTGTGTTCTCTGTTCGGTTGTCCAAAATATTAATACCCTGTATTACAGTCACATTAAGAAAATGGCATAATGAATCTGTCCCTCACACACTTACCTGATATCGGCCATTTTCAATAATCATGTCAGGACAGTCATGCCATCAACAGGAAATTGTTTCACAGAATCTTCATCAGGAACTGCACAAAAAGTCCCACAAGCATCTTAAGTATAAATGCACCTTTTACGTATTCCCAGAATCTAGTGAACTCTGTGGTATGAACTCTCACTCACAGTTCATTTACTTCAACTTTGCCCCCCCCAGTATATATAGACTACATAATATTGATATAAGTATATGTGGATTTGATGGATTTGCCCCTGTTTGGATGGATTTGCCCCTGTTTGGATTTGACCCTAGTGCTGTTCTTTCCCCTTCCGTAGTCCACGCTGGGCTACATCGCTCTGCTCATAGCCACGCTGCACGTGCTTCTGTTCGGCTGGGGGCGGGCGTTTGAAGAGGACGCCTATCGCTTCTTCCTGCCGCCCAGCTTCGTGGTGGCCCTGGTCCTGCCCATCACCGTGGTGCTGGGGAAGAGCGTCCTGCTCCTGCCCTGCGTATCCCGCAGGCTGAAGAGGATCCGCGGCGGGGGCGCCCGCCTCCAGCGCCGCGGCGACCGTGAGGGTCTGGCCAATCACGTGTCCCCAGAGAGGGTCACCATCATGTGACCGCACACGCGTTCCCCACGGCTCAGCGATGTCACAGAGCAAGCCCCGCCCCCACCAGCATCCCCACCCCTGCTACATGACCCACCAAGAGAAACCACTGTGTATAGTTAAAAGCCACCGTGAGAGCTGGACTGTGTAAGCACGTGAGATAAAGGAGCCATACTCCTGTTCCTAAGGTTCCCTCTTATTGGGACTCGCCAGCATTAAGTGACCGCTAGTATACTCGTCAGTGAACGTCTCTGTTCACACTATGTTCCTATTGAAGTGATTAATTATGAATATTGCTTTAGGACACAAACATATCTGTGAGTATAGGCAATGGGAACTGAATTCGTCTGTAATATTCTAGCTTAAAACATTACAAACGTAGCATACAAACATAGTCTTTACAAAGACTAAATCAATTATCTTTAAAAATTGTAACCATAGACACTCAAAAGCAGTCATTATAACTTATCACAACAGTGATCAAGACAACTGTAAAAGCATTCATTATAATTCAGTGTTACTCACTTTAAAGTCATACATGTAACTGTAGGGTAATTTATGGCTAATTTGGCAGGCATGTAAAATGTATTTGTCTGATGTTCTGACAATTATCAGCATTATCGCCAGACAAGCCTCAACAATTGCACAGAGGATCCTCACACTGCACTGAACTGATAAAAAGGCTTTTTGTTTCACCCGTTCTTGTGTGACTAAATGCATGATGTTGGGTGGGGTGTCCCTAACATGCTGTGTGTTGCTGGGTGTCCCTAACATGCTGTGTGTTGCTGGGTGTCCCTAACATGCTGTGTGTCCCTAACATGTCTCCCAACATGTCCATAAAAGAAGAAATCTGTCCCACTTTTGATATGGTGTGTTGTAATGGACAAAAAGCAGATTCATAGTGCAGTGATTTCTCACATGCATGTGTGACAAATCATAACCGAACCATAAATATAACCCATCTGTTTTAATGATCATTCATGCCACTGACTCTAATACCAGTGGTACAGTGTGAAATCGCAGCCCTTGGTTAACAAGCTAACTTAGGACGTATGGAAACACTAATGTATTCTGATCCACTAATCTGATTCATTAGGAATTGCTAACCTATGAATACCCGCCATAAGGTACAGTGCCATCTTATGTCATTAATGTGACGTTTTGTGTTAATGTTAATCAAATTGTTAACATTTTCTATGAGCAATAAACAAGTTGATAGTCATCCACCCCTTACTGACAAGGTTGTTACTAAAAGTGTCCAGCAGATGGTGCCTTTGGTTATCAACAAATGATGACCTTACGCTTCATCAGTGCACACTAGAGGCCTTTGCCAAGCAAGAGATGTAACAGTAGGTTTCAGGAATTCAGATGTGTGAGCAGCTTTCAGAACAGTTCATTCAAAACCATGTACCAAATGTAAATGGATTTACTTTTTACAGTTTACTTCTGTGAAGAACATTCAACAGTATGTGACAACAGTATGTGACAACTACAATTTTCACATAATCTACACATTTGTGAAATAGCTTTATATAAATGATAGAAATCAGATAATTGAAGCAATATTTACTGCATATGTTTTCATTTGTAATTTGTCTTGTAATTTGCCTCAGTGGCCAGATGTTTTATTCAACTAAGTAAAGAATGAATTGTGAGCATTCCCCGTAGACAGGACAATTTCAGCTAATATATTTTTATGCTCTTGAACTTAAATGCACCAAAATTCCAGTGTAATAGACGTGGCAATTACAAGGAGCAGATGGCTTTTAGGGAATTATAGGGCTAGCACTTCCCTTAGTTTTATGACGAGATCAAGGTCACAGCCATAAACTTTCTCACTGGCCTGTGTGGAGGGGTGTCTGGGTTAGAACTGCCGAATGTAAGACATCAGATTCATCACGGAGATGTTATGAATAGCCATTCTCTGCATGTGCCACTTCTCCACCTCAACACTTGCCTCTTAATTGGTCTACAAATCACAGTGACTCTGGGGCAGAAAGCTCTGCACCAAGCAGAGATGGGTTCGGTCACCATGGCTACAAATATGCTTTCCTGCTACAGCTGAAAGACGGAGAGAGATTAGTCTTAATTAATGTTAACGATCAACAAACAAGGAGAAATGGTTTTCCTGCTATCCTCTGCCTTGTGTTTGTACACTAGACCATAATGACTGAGCAACAACACCCAAGCCTGCTTAGCTCTGGTTCCATTCAACGCAGTGGACCCAGTGAATCAGGCCTATAAAACCCGAGGAGACGAGGACCTGGTAGGGCAGCATGGTGCCGCGCAGACCCATAAACACGACTTTCACGCTGCGTTTGCTTTCCCGTAGATTTTCCAGGTTGTGCTCTTTCTGGGGTCCATTAGATGACACATCCATGTTGCATTTGCCTTTGTGCAGCTTACATCTCCCAGGAGTCCTTAGTGTGAACCCTCTGTGATTTTGATGAATATGATATGTGAATGTGAAATGTAGGTCAGTTTTTCTTCCTCCGTACGCCGTCCGTTCAAAGGTATGCCTATAGATCAAAATGTGAAGATTTTTGCCTTGATTTTTGCAGAGAACATTTTTCTTCAACAGCTGTGGGTGGTCAGATGCTATTCTGGACAATCCTTCTCTCTTGTTGAGTACTGGCTTTTCCTCTCCTCTCACCCACTTCCCACCAAATGTGTATGTGTGTGAGAGAGAGAGAGAGAGGGGGAAAGAAAACAAGTAACCTAGACACACATTTTGTTGTGTCCAAGTATAATAATTTGAAATTACAGTCTTGTTTTCATATAGATAAAATCTATTTCATATGGAACTTGGAAATGGTGCTTCCAATGTGCAGGCACATATTCTACCGCCTCATGTCCATGGCGTTCTCACTACATTCATTAAGGTGAAGGAACAGGCACACTGCCTGCTACCTCGGCGTCACGTTGCTGAAGGTGTGAACATGTTCATATTTTAATGCAGCCAGGGGGCTGATGGTGGGGGGACCCCCCTTCCGAGTAATTAAGATACACCCTGCTCACAGTCGACTGGAGTTCATTTTCTTGTTCTACTCAAGGCTGAGATGCATCAGACAATCTCTCCTGTTCTATCCCTGTCTGTCTTCCTCTTTCTTGTGGTGTGAGTGTTGCACCATTCTGAACCATCTTGTCATGTCCTAGAGAGAGCAAGATATATATATATATATAAATGAGAGAGAGAGAGAGAGAGAGAGAGAGAGAGAGAGACTTGTTGCCTCTGCTGTTTGATAGCCAAAAATTCCCTTTTTCTCTAAAGTGTCTAACATAGGGGTTCAACTCTATACTAAACTCTGTGTGTAACGCGGTGCTTCCTGTTAGGGAGAAAACACCGCGAGGGTTTTTAAATTAAACGGGTGAACCCAAGCGCCAAACCACAAAACAGATAACCTAGACCTCCGCCAAAAAGCAATGTGGGAAAAGAGACAAAAGAAAACACCGTACACGGTACGGGGGAAATGAAGAAATAAAGCACGCAGAAACCTCAACGCGAAAAACAAAACCCTAGAAAACGAACTCGGGACGCCAGGGGAAGTATAGCTGGCTCACATGCGAGAGAAAAAGCTCAAAAAACCCTTCCCAAAATAACCAAGTAAACTAGACAGAGAAACGAACAGCGAAGGAAAACTTGAGATAGAGTTGCGCAGGAGTGAGAACACACGACTACACAGACTGAGGTGACAAGACACCAATGCGCACAGGAAACCGAGCGCGCGAGAGGCTGACTGCAAGAGCACAGAGTAGGGCTACAAACAACAGCGGTGAGACACTGCATCTGTCTTCCTTAAGTAGGGAGAAAGACAGGTGCATGTCATCACCGCTGATTGCGCGGACGAGAGCTGGCTCGTGAGCTCCTCCCGGTGGTGGTAGATGGCACTGTGGTGGTACATGACACTGACCATGAATCCATATATGTGGGATTTTCAGTGTATGTAAATGCTAAGAACATAAACATATAGCTTTCCATTTTAATTCAGTGTATGTAAATGCTAAGAATATAAACATATAGCTTTCCATTCCACCCATGGGTCTTCATTTACTAGACATTGTGTTATTGCTCGAGCCATTAGCTATGAGCCCAGTTAGTGTTCGATATTTGTCATGCTTGCCACATGCTTTCAGGTTGTCTATTTTGCCTGAATCTCACCCCTCTGCTCGGTGCTGTTCTGAAAGGTTGGCTCCTCTCAGCGTAATAACTAGCGGAGTAACAAGAGTGGCTGGTGTTCCAACATCACCATGTTCCAATGCTTCTAACAGCTTCTGTCCTCCGACCAGGACTCAGTCCTCCATGTCAGGAGATGGATGTCCCAGCACTGGGCATTCTGACACAAAACACTGCACTTATGTAGCCATCCACCTTGCCCTGGATGACATTAAAAGAAAATTGCTCCGCTAACATTTGTGCAGATCCATCTTCATCACGAAAGCCATCCGGGAAGCTGGCATCCGAGTTCTGAGCCCCTGCCAATAAAACCAATCAGAGCATAGCCAGGCCCTCAGGCCAGAGCAAGAGCAGGGAGAGAGAGGGAGGGAGGAGGAGAGGTGTGGAGAGGAGGAGAGACAGCTGCTCACTGAGACACACAGAGACACAGCTCACTGAGACACACAGAGACACAGCTCACTGAGACACACAGAGACACAGCTCACTGAGACACACAGAGACACAGCTCACTGAAGGCCAGCGTTCTGAGCAGGCCTCTGAGAGGACATGCACAACCCGCCTCTTAAAAACACCCGGCAGCCTGTCTAAACAGCACTGCAGGAGAGACACGGAGCCACTTCATTACAGCACATCCCTCTTATCGGAGTGAAGACATCTTAATGGCTGAGCTGGTCTCTCGAACCGCGAATGCCTCAAGAGAGTTGGAGCTTTGTGAAAGTCGGCGGGGGCAGGTGGTGGTGTTGGTGGTGGGGGGAGGTGGAGGTGCAGGTGGTGGTGGTGGAGGTGGGGTGGAGGTGGTGGTGGTGGAGATGGGGGGGGAGGTGGTGGTGGTTGTGGTGGTGGTTGTGTTGGTGGAGATGGGGGGGAGGTGGTAGGGGGAGGTGGTGGTGGTGGTGTTGGGTGGAGGTGGTGTTGGTGGAGATGGGGGGGAGGTGGTGGGGGTGGTGGTGGAGGTGGTGGTGGTGTTGGGGGGGGGGGGGGGCCCCTGTTTACGGGGTCCAGGGGAGAGAGAGGAGAAGCAGCTGTGAGCTGAGCTCCCTGCTGATGGCTGAACTGCACTGCTCCACCAGCCGGCTCCTCTAATTAAGATTAGATTAAGATTATCCTGCCCTTCACGCAAACTGGGCAGAACGTGCTGCACCTCCTCCACACCGCCAGCCTGGTGAGCCCGTGTCCCCTTGTAGTGCAGCTCTGCCGGCGCATGGAGAAGGCTGTGCAGCAGCAGTGTGTGAGCTGATACCCAGTAATGAGGGAAGGGCTGCTCAGCTTGGGCTGCAGGGGAGGCCTTTGCTTGGGCTGCAGGGGAGGCCTTTGCTTGGGCTGCAGGGGAGGCCTTTGCTTGGGCTGCAGGGGAGGCCTTTGCTTGGGCTGCTCTCCTAGCATGGACACCATATTAATGAACATTGTGCCACAGTGATATTAACACAGTGGCCCTTTCATTAGGCACACCCTCACTACTTGTTCTCTGCAAATGTGCCATAGACACACACATATACAGTATATATATGCTACCTTTATTCATTCACGTCTACAGTGTTTATGTAAGTGCATTTTGAGTATTAAGAAACAGTATCCAGTGAACATTTGCCCTTTGTTCAAAACCAGGTCACTCATAACAGACGGCAATAAAGTTTGACACATGGCATACAGGTCATAGTCAGCTAACCTCTGAATACAATAACGATGCCCAACTGGTGGACTTATTACTGCATGAAAACATACATGGCAGCCTATTTGGTACAACTATAGTGCAGGTGTACATAATATAGTGATCACTCAGTGTACGTGAATACTGAACAGTGGATTCAAGACTGTCCTCAATGTCACCAGAGTTCTGTATGTGCATGTGATTGGGCGAGATAATCTGTGACAAATCACACCACAACCCCTATCTGTTTCATCAGCGAACATTACAGTAAGACCCCACCTCCAGGCCAATCAATCATCAGCAATCTGCTGGCCAATCACACCCCAGAACCCAACCCACCTATCAGAGCAGCTGACCTGTGCAGTGGCCTGTCAGATTCTTTATTCTGACTAAAGGAAGTGACTCAGGTGACTGCAGTCAAACATGGTAAAGTGTGGAAAATTCCTATGTTCGTAAAATTTACAACATGCTGTTTTATACATTTTTGTGTGTTTTTGCATGTTATGAGACATTTCACTGCACACTTGATCTGAGTGGGTCTGAATGATTCCTCCAAGGCTGATGTTTTGGGATGTGATCTTTGCTAATGTAAACAGATGCCTGCATGCACAGAAGACAGAAGTGTAACATGTTGGCTTTGAACCACCCTTCATGAACTAATTTTACACAGAGACCTAAAAAGATTGTTAGATTAAAAACAGATGACCTTGTGATGATTTGTTGGCTGCTTATCCAAACCCTCCTCCTCTGCCTTTATTTATTATCCTCCTGCAATCTACATTTACCACTTACACCCTGTTGTTTCACGTTTGCTGTTTTACGCCTGAGTGTGAGTGTATGTATGTGCTTCTGCATCTATTACATTCTGCTAATGCTAAAGCAAACCAATGGGCACTACAATTATACAAATACAATTTACATAAGTCCCATCATGCATTATAAAACCAGGAACCATTCTGACACTGCCAGAATAATGAGCTTCCATTCCTCTCAATGGAATTGCAATGCAAATCTAATTTTGGGTTTATCCTTTTAGATGAATGGTCTTAATCGGTCATAAATCCAGCAGGGTCTTGGCCTGGATACCTCAGTGGGGTCTTAACCTGGATACCTCAGTGGGGTCTTAACCTGGATACCCCAGTAGGGTCTTGGCCTGGATACCTCAGTAGGGTTTTAACCCAGATACCACAGTAGGGTCTTAACCTGGCCACCTTGATTTTCCTTTCCCAAGAGATAAGGCACAATTTATTTTTTAAAAGTCAGGGCCACTGTGTCAGTTTACTGGAGATTAGCCCCAGAATTCATTGGATAGTGTTGCAAAGCCATTATCAAGGTGGAATTAATCATCCTACTTTGGAGCTGGTCTCTATAAACAGAAATCAAATAAGTGATCTTATGCTTTCATCAAATACAGTGTACACATTAATTTAAACAACATGAATCCATATTAGATAGAGACCATGTAAGGTGAGAATACTTTTTCAGAGTGTCAGAGTCAGAGTGCTTTGCTCAGTAGATACATGTGCATACAGTGTATTTGGTAATCTCTCAGCTCGCAGTCTTCCATGATTATAGTGGCTTTCATTAAGTCACATGCTCCACGCCTTGCTGTTTGTTTGCATGATTTATGTGTGGTGTGCGTTTCTACTGTGCACAAAAGTGTGGATCATACGAGCACTCGGCATTGAAATAGTTCCAACGGGACCCCTGATAAAGATCTCCCTCAGCTGAACTTCTCCTGATGCCTCCATCCTCCAGGAACATATTTTGAAGCTCTAATTATTTTTGTTTACAGTAGCATCATTTTTAACAATGGAATCTAAAGGTACTGACTCACAAAATGAAAATCTCAGATGACACCTATATGGAACTGTAGATGTCTGAACTGAGAATGAGAATGAGAATTAGCGCAGCTCACGAGATCGACCATCGCGATGTCAGTACCTCTGACATCCAGAGGGGGCAGCAGAGTACAGGGCATTGGAAGCAGACGCAGCTCTGCTCTAGCCTATTACAGTGAGGAACTGAGCACTTCATCACTAGCAGGTGGCCTGCTCAGTGACAAACAGCCAGCTTGTCCGATACATTGTATCGCTTGTTGTTTATGATGTCTTATTCTTTCTTCACCTGTAGTGCTCTTTAGCAGGTATTGCTTAAGTGGTCGCTGATAAAACAAGATGAGCTTGTGGGTAGGGAAGAGTACTGTAGAGATGATGTTTGCGTTTGCCTTTGCTGGTGATGGTGCGTCACCATCTGGTAGGCAGTAGACTTTCACACAGGATTTAAATGCCTATCGTGCCTCAAAGAGACGGAGAGAGTTAGAACGGACTGGACGGACGGAGACGGATGGAGAGAGTCTAAGATTCCGGGTGAGAGTCCCGTTGCTTCTGTGCCCTGCGAGGAGATTGTTAAAACCTGCTACCTGAGCAGAAAGGATCGTCTCCCGGCGCATGGACGGCATTGTCTGCTCCAGCGGCCCTAAACGCCCCCCCCCCCTTCCCCTTCCCCCCAAACCGCGTGCTTCTGCAGCTCCACGGAGGGCTGAGTTATCGACACGCGTTCATGCCCCATCGATCCTCACCGCCGCTGTTTCCAGCCAGCTGCGCTATTGACTACGGCCGCCCTAATGATGAGTGGCTGAAGAAGGAGAGCCAAACGCCTGGGCAACTGAAGGTAGCGCGGAGTCAAAGTAGAGCGGGGCTGACTGCACAGGCAGCAGGCGGCTGATTCATGCGCCTGGCTTTTATTCAACTGCATCTAAATCTTTATCAAGGCAGCGTCTGCAGAGAAAGAGGAGCCCTTCCCACAGTGGAAGGCTCTGACGTGTCCCAAGGCGTGGTCAAAGAGCAGCTGCGTCTGCGGCTTCACCACACATCTGTTTAGGCTGTTCTCAACCTGGCTGAGGCACAATGAAATGCTCCATTATGTGAGGAAGGTTTTATGTGGAGGAAAAAATGTTTTACTTCTGGCCCGAAAATGCTGATGGAATCAGGTTAAGATATTTGGATATTGGGCTGTGTGAGGGCCTGAGTGGAGATGATGGGGCCGGGCACGTTCACGCGGTCTATGAGGGCTCCTTTCACCATTTATGAACATTCACCCATTTAAGGGACATTTTATTTTCTTAAAAGTCAGTGAAATAAACTGACTGGCAATTCTTAACGTCTCGTAAGCACTGTATTTTGTATTTCATAGCCAGCACCCAGCATTTTTAAGAGAGTTATATAACATAGTGGTGCATTAAAGAGGGGTCTTTCAGACACAGTCGCCCCCCCTCACCAGGAGAAGGGAGCATTGCTGCTCTTAATCTGGAGGGCACCGTTCCCCGTTCCTCCATCTCTCCTTCCCTCCATCTCTCCATCTCTCCATCTCTCCCATCGTTATTCAGGATAGGATCACAGCTTCAGATGTTGCTGCTTGGGACTCCAGTGCTCCGGCTGGGATTGAGTTTACAGGATCCCATCGGCTTGCTGCTCATGCTGTCCTATTCTATGTCTGACGGGCTGCTGTGATGTACTGCACCAGTGCATGGAGCTGTGTAATCCCACCGCACCACTTTGATACCATTTCTCCTGCCCCAATATAGTTTCTTCAACTGACAATTAGCTGATGAGTTGGACGAGGTGTGCATGCTTAAAGCAGTGAAACACTGAAGTGTACAGCGATGCAGACTGCCCTGGTATGGCATGCCTTGCCCGGAGAGGATAAGTGTATATGTATGCACATCACAAAGCTGTGATAAACTGGGATCGATTACTTTAGGGTCGACGGAGAAGGAAGTTTCAGTGTGGGCTATTTTGATCGTTCTGGGAGTGTAAACGTTAGCGCATGTGTGCAGTGGCGATGCACTAGCGCATTACAGGAACCTTCTCAGTCTTACCTACTCAAACACGACCCCGTCTGCACTCTGGGTGCCTCTCACTCCTGCAGCAGGGCTGGAGTAACACTCTCCGTCTGTGTGAGTGCGCTCTTAGTGTGAGAGGCACAGCTCCCGGGAGACTGCAGTTCACACTGCGTGGATCTTGCCCCAC
The DNA here is from genome assembly GCA_020368025.1 of Brachyhypopomus occidentalis. NCBI lineage: Eukaryota > Metazoa > Chordata > Actinopteri > Gymnotiformes > Hypopomidae > Brachyhypopomus > Brachyhypopomus occidentalis. The sequence continues at coordinate 4,083,515 of JAGXOD010000082.1, read as the reverse complement.
TTTTGGGGCAGACACGGGGGGCAGACACGGGGGACAGACACGGGGGGCAGACATGGGGGGCAGACCACACACAGCCCCTGCGTCCCAGTCAGTTAATCACCGCACACACCACCGAGCCACCATCCTGACAGGGTGGTAATAGGGCCTCTGACTGCACCGCTTGGATACCCTTCTAATGTCACACGCACGTGCACACTCTCACATACACACACACATGCAAACACACACACACACACACACCGTAAAGTACATTCTCACCCTCTCCTTCCTGGGTACATAAACAACAAACTCTCCAAACCGGGCGAGGGCATAAGTAGAGGGGCCTGTACGTTTTGGCAAGCCAGCGCGCTGTCAACATCTAAGTCAGTATGAATATTCACAGCATCAGCTCCAGTGACCTTTTGACTCAGCGACAGTCTGAGTGGTGTAAAATAGCAGAGTTACAGTGAAACGAAATAGACAGTTGCACACTTCAATGACAGTAGAGGGCAAAAGGTCGCCTCTCAGAGAAAGCGAAAGTATACAAATGGGTACTAATGTATTCCGGTAGCTCATGCGCTTCTTGCTTATTTAGTTGTTTGGTTGCGTGGCAGAGCAGTTCCTCTTCTGGCCTGCACATCAGCTGCTCCACGGCTGACCCACTCAAAATCTGGCAGCGCAAATGTGTTGCTTGTTTCTGTTGCTGGCTCTGACGAACATTAGCACAGCCATATAAGGAGAGCAGACTAGCTTGTTATTGGGAAGAAGTGAAAAAAGGAACCTTGCCCGGCAATCACCATCTGTGTTTTCAAAGTGAATCATTCTTGCATCTTTATGACACACTTTTGAACAGTGCGCATGAAATGCCTAGTCAGAGTGGTCCGTTTATTCACCAGCAGTCCAGGGAGAGCTGAGAAGCAGGAGGATGCGAAGCAGAAGAGAAGATTATTTCAACAGGAAGTGGATCAAGGCGTAATCAAAGAGAAAATCCTACATCAGTAGAGATTAACATACAACACTCTGAATTTAAGACTATGTAAGATATATATAAGGTGTTTCGCAAGAGTGTACTGTCCCCTGGGTGTTTCCGTACTAGGGAAAGGTTCTACTGAACATGGCATTAATTCACTTCTCAGTCAAAATTATCTTCCATCTAACCTGATTGTGTTAATGTTCCAACTGCAATCTAATTTTGTACTTCCTAAAGGTGACCTTCTTGTTTGAGATGAATATATTGTGTGAAGCACTGATGGCAGAGTGGGTCTGTATAACACACTCATGTCCTACACTCATTCTCTGATGCACATAGATGTTTAATGTTTAATATGGACTAGAAAGAATAGTTGAATGTTGTCATTCAAAACTAGCGCCAGATTTTTGCACAGTACTATATGTGCACCAGCACAGTACTACACATGCTCATGTGGGCAGGCAGATCACTGCGGACATATAGGTGAGATCATGTCATCTGAGACGTGTTGTTCCAGGAACATTACTGCATGCAGAACATAATGTCACCAAGCTTGATTGACATTTACACATTTACCAGCTTTCACAAAGGTGTGTCATTTTCCAGACCTCTTCATCATCAAATCATCCGTCACTCACACTGAAACGAAAACCGCAGTCTGCCTCACTGCAACTCCGTCTGCGCTCCGTCTCGAGGCTGACGAGGACGCTGTCCTCGCTGTCCTTCCCTCCACAGCAGCACGTGATGTCCCCTGTCCCTCAGCACCAGCAGAGACAGAGCCAACAGACAAAACTGCACCTCGGCGTGCATTTTTTAAAACGCCAGGGCACATTTTGGCTGTATATAAACCGTTTTTTTTCCCTCCATACAAATTCCTCCTCCCATTTGCAGCACTCGCTCCTATCCGAAAGCGTTTTAATGTGTTATTGACAGACAGTTACTGAATGCAGAACACACTCATGGAGAAGGAAAAGGGCCATATTGTGCCACATAACAGTTCTAATCAGCCATGCAGTTTTATTTTAGAATATATCACTCTTTTACTGTCACACTATTGCTCTTACGTTTTTATTTAAAAAATTCTACACCAACCTTGGGTATATGAAAGGAGGTATATAAATCTATTATCATCATCATCATCATCATCATTATTTTCTCTCTCTTTCCTCCTTTCCATTGCACATGGAATAACAAAATAAAATTGAGCTGATGCAGCAGAGAAAGTGGAGGTTCTGAAGGACTGAAACTGAATGTTCAGTGTCTCTCTAATTCACAAGTGCTGGATCCTGACTCTCAACATGCTGTTGCATTACATATGTGGCAAACCACAAAAGGAAGTTTGAGTTCTAGCAGGAAGGACCGATTTCTTTATTCATCTATTTACTTTATCACATCCTATCTTTAAAAACAACACCACCGCGTAATACCTCCGTGGTAGTGTGTTTCTATGCTACCAGAATAATGGGAGAGTGGGAGGTGGCGAATACACTCCTCTTCTCCCTCATCTTCCTCTTCTTCCTCAGTGCGTGGTGGCCAGGACTGGGGGGTGGGGGTGTTTGGGCTGCTAGCTCCCCCCCGACATCCGCCTCCTGCCGCTTAATGTCCTCTGTCCCACCTAGGGACTCTGTCCTCCGTCTGGCACGGAGACGTTTCTGATGGTTTCCCAGAGAGCATGTGGGAGTTGTAGGCCTTAGCCTACAGGAACATGTTCACTTTTATAGCTACTGCCCCCTCCTCTCCTGCACCTCTAGTTGTGCAATTAGCAAAGGTCAGTGAGCATTTAATCTCCCTGGCTCAGTGTGTGCTTATATAACCTCGACCGCCTGCTGAGTCAAACACAGAGTCATAAGGCTCAGAGAAAGTTTTCAGGGCGATTCAGGGCCGCTGCTTCAACTCTGGGTGTCCTGTGTGGTGCAATACGTGCATGGCGATATGGCATAAAGGCTCCAGAGTCTTCGATTCTGCCTATTTCAACAGACCATTTTTTTTTTTGCAACAAAAGCAGCAAAACAAAGAGGATTCAAGCCATTAGTTTACATTTCATAGCCTTTTTATTACTGAATATCTGAACAGTTCTATTAACACTGTTACATTTTGCACACATCCTGAACATGCACTTTCAGAGTCCAACAAAGTCTAGGAGATGCTTTAAAGAAGATAAACTATGATACAATAAAAAGGTGAAGTAGATTAGTGCTTCCAGATGGATTTACAGAGTCTGTGTATCTGACCTGTCCATCATGGATAAATCAAATGTGGGGTGTTCGGATCAAGACCCATTCTCTGCTACACTACACAACACAACTTCTGTAGTCAGACTTAGTAGGACAGTGCCATGACATAGAAGAACTACTCTGTTCCTCTGTGTGTGTGACATTAGTATGTTTTAATCAGGTTGTTCAGGTTGTCGATGCAGCTGTATGCATCCCTCCTGCAAAGACGAATAATGAGATAAAGCCATTCAGTTGCTACAAGTTAAGCCCCAAATATCACCATGACTTCAAACCAAGATGCATAACACTACGTTTATAGATACTGTGTTGGGTACGTCCATTATCGGACTGAATGAAGTTTGGTCAGACAATGAATATAAATTTGCTTATTTTCTGGAAGATTATATGTTTTTCTCTTGCACATAATCAAGTGGCAAAATTAGTTCACAATATTGGTGGTACCTGTGTGTATGTACATAAAACTGTTTTGAACTGTTTTCTTCTTGAATGTGCAGACAAGCCACTGATTGTATATCTTTGTGCTGAGATACGGAGAGTCAATGTTAACATTCGTTAACATTTGAATATTTACTTATACTTTCCCAGAAGGCTCTACTTCATACAGAAACAGAGAAAGTGCTTTTGTCTCTCTGGCAAATACATTTTTAAATGTGTTGAAGCAAGTCGGGGAATAATGTACAGTTTTCCATTGGTGGAGATTTCAGTGTCACAATTTATAATGAAACTGACTGTATTGATTGCGTTGACCCTAAATTGTTAGAATGTGGCAAATATCACACCAGTAATCATTTTTGCTGGTGACAACAAAGTTGTCTTTTTGTCCTCTATCTCTTTGTCACGGTGAGGGAGGCTCCCCCTACCGGCCGCATTCCATCACAGCGGCAGTTGTCCTGTTGTTGTTGTGTTGTGTCTATTAACCCCCTCACCTGACGGTCGTTTGTTTGTCTATATATGTCTTGTCTTTGTACCAGTTGACTGCTGGTTATTGTTTCCTTAATTTGGAACGGTGCACGGGTCTTTGGTTTGCGCACTTTATTGATTAAACCCCTCTTTTCCTCTTATCTACTGAACTTTTTGCAAGTTGTGGATTTGGAGATACTAAATATTGATATATCTGACTATCTTCCCTTATTATTCACAAAAAGTCTAAAATTGGATGATTAAATTTCTGTTCACCTTCCTCTAGTCTTTGAAGGTTTTAAATGCATGAAAGTACTACATAAATTGTTTAAAATGTTCATAAAATGTTCATTGCATCAAGACCTTTTGACTTTGTCAGGAACTTCTTTTTTAACAAAATAAAAAAAAAACAATTTTACTAAATTATAAAAAATACTCTTAAAATTATGACCTTTCTGTTGTTAGGGTCAGTTTCGACCCAGGTAAGATTAGAAAACAATAATAATTGCCAAAATTGAAATCATAAACACACTATATACCAACAGCCCACAGCCGGCTCTTCCTCCAACCATGTGATCTTCAGTTAGGGGCTTCTATCTTTGCCTTTTTCACAAAACAAGGAAAGGCAGATATTTCCAGACATGTAAGGCCAAAGCAGAGTTGTGTAGAAGGTTGTGTATAGCCTACTGTCAATAGAAGGGCCCAGGGGGGCACAACAAACCAATTAAAACCAATACTTTGATGGATAAGGAAACCTAACAAGGTAACCAAGAGGTAAGAAACAAAATGGATGACAAATCATTTGTTTTTAGGGAATCTAATGGCTGATTTGAGTCACGAGTCAAAACCGACCCATTAACATAAGAGATAGTAACAGAAAGCTAACACAAGAGGAAGGTTAAGAAAAAAGTTAGTACAGGCACTCCTTAATGATTTTAATGGAGAGCTGAGGGTGAGAGTCAATCTGTGGAAAGGTTAATTTACTAAAGGAAATGCTTTTCATGACATTAGAAGGTAGCACTAATGGAGCAGTTAGGATTCTGTTTTCTAGCTGTAGCATCTGCATAAGACAAGGCAAGTTGAGGCCTCAAGTTGAGCTTGTTTTCTTTTTTATTGAATATGCAGTAATGTTGAAAGACAAGTGTGATGGTATTCAGACTGAAAATTACACAAGATTGGTGACCTTGCTGTGTGCTGATGAAATGGCTGATATAGCAAACATGAGGGTTAAACTAATTGTATAGCTGAAAAAAAAAGTAAATAAAAGTAACATAGTAACATTGCGACATAAAAGTAAATCTGATTAAAGCAAAAATTGTGTTTTTTTCTTTCCTTTTCTTGACAAAAAATGCATATTTCTGGTGAACCAATTGAAGCAGTTAATGCTATAAATATCTGAGAACGTGCTTGACACCAAAGTTGTCATAGTAGAAGACGCAACACCATCTGGCAAGCCAAAGGAAGAAGGCTATACTGTCCTTACTGAGGTTTGTTCGAACGCTTTGCTTTTGTTTGACTATATGGTCACCTCTATATTGTGATATGGATCTGAGATACAGTGGAGAATAGCACCATAAGAAACACTGGATAACTCTGAACAAGACCATGACAAACATGAGGGATTATATACAAAGCGAAATCACAAAGGGAATAGACAGCAGGTGAATTCAGTAAACAGGGATGGGGAGTGAACAGGACCATGGAGAATGTAGTCCATGATGACAAACAGGGATGGGGAGTGAACAGGACCATGGGGAATGTAGTCCATGATGTCACTCTGGGAGGGGCATATTTTGTAACTCTGAGCATGCATGGAAATATCTTCCATTTATAATGGATGCATTATCATTTCTGTCATTGTGATGCATAATTACTGATTTTCACATCTCTGTTTATATATTTGTCCCAAGAGCCAGCTTCAGTAACCGAGGGTCGGTACGCCAACACGTCGAACTGCGACCGTGTGTCTTGGACACTCGGGTAAAGAGAGGAGCTGAGCTGTCAACCGATCACCACCTAGTGGTGAGTTGGATCAGATGGCGGGCGAGGATGCCGGACAGACCTGGCAGACCCAAACGTACTGTGAGGGTTTGCTGGGAACACCTGGCAGAGGAACCTGTCAGAAAGGTCTTTAACTCCCACATCCGACAAAGCTTTGACCGCATCCCGAGGGAGGCTGGAAACATTGAGTCTGAGTGGGCTTGGTTCCGTGCTTCTATTGTCAATGCGGCAGATCGGAGCTGTGGCCACAAGGTTGTCGGTGCCTGTCGTGGCGGCAATCCCAGAACCCGGTGGTGGACACCTCGGGTAAGGGAGGCCGTCAAGCTGAAGAAAGAGTCCTATCGGGCCTGGTTGGCCCGTGGGACTTTGGAGGCAGCAGACAGGTACAGGGGGGGCCAAGCGGATCGCGGCTTTGACTGTCGCAGAGGCAAAAACTCGGGTGTGGGAAGAGTTTGGTGAGACCATGGAAAGTGACTTTCGATCGGCTCCGAGGAGGTTCTGGCAAACCGTCAGGCAACTCAGGAGGGGAAAGCGGTTCCCGACCAACACTGTATACAGTGAGGCTGGGGATCTGCTGACCTCGACTGGGGATGTCATTAGGCGGTGGAAGGAATACCGAGGATCTTCTCAATCCCACCATCACGTCTTCCATAGAGGAAGCAGAACCAGAGGACTGGGGGGTTTGCCCATCACTAGGGCTGAGGTGACCAGGGTAGTTGTGAAACTCCTTGGTGCCAAGGCTCCGGGGGTGGATGAGATCCGTCCTGAGTTCCTTAAGGCTCTGGATGTTGTGGGACTGTCTTGGTTGACACGTCTTTGCAACATCGCGTGTACATCGGGGGCAGTGCCTCTGGATTGGCAAACCGGGGTGGTGGTTCCCCTTTTTAAGAAAGGAGACCGGAGAGTGTGCTCCAACTATCGGGGGATCACACTTCTCAGCCTCCCCGGTAAGGTCTATGCAGGGGTTCTGGAGAAGAGAGTCCGTTCGATAGTCGAATCTCAGTTACAAGAGGAACAATGTGGGTTCCGTCCTGGTCGTGGAACACTGGACCAACTTTTTCCCCTTGCGAGGGTCCTAGAGGGTGCATGGGAGTTTGCCCAACCAGTCCACATGTGCTTTGTGGATTTGGAAAAGGCATTCGACCGTGCCCCTCGGGGATTCCTCTGGGGTGCTCCGGGAGTATAAGTGCGGGGCCCGTTGCTACGGGCTATCCAGTCCCTGTACAAACGGAGCAGGAGTTTGGTTCCGCATGGCCGGCAGTAAGTCAGACTGGTTTCCGGTGGGAGTTGGACTCCGCCAAGGCTGCCCTTTGTCACCGATTCTGTTCATAACTTTTATGGACAGAATTTCTCAGCGAGCCAAAGTGGTGGAGGGGGGGGTTTGGTGGCCTCAGGATTCCACGCCTTCTCTTTGCAGATGATGTGGGTCCTGTTGGCATCATCGGGCCGAGACCTACAGCTCTCGCTGGATCAGTTTGCAGCCGAGTGCGAGACGGCTGGGATGAGAATCAGCACCTCTAAAACTGAGACCATGGTACTCAGTCGGACAAGGGTGGAGTGCCCTCTCTGGGTCGGGAGTGAGTCCTTGCCTCAAGTGGAGGAGTTTAAGTATCTCGGGTTCTTGTTCACGAGTGAGGGAAGGATGGAACGAGAGATTGACAGGCGGATTGGTGCTGCGGCTGCAGTATTGCGGTCGCTGTACCGGACCGTTGTGGTGAAGAGAGAGCTGAGCCGAAAGGCAAAGCTCTCAATTTACTGGTCAATCTACGTTCCGACTCTTACCTATGGTCACGAAGCTTTGGGTAGTGACCAAAGAATGAGATCGCGAATACATGCGGCCGAAATGAGGTTTCTTCGCAGGGGTGTCTGGGCTCTCCCTTAGAGATAAGGTACGGAGCACAGTCATCCGGGAGGGGCTCGGAGTAGAGTCACTGCTCCTCCACGTAGAGAGGAGCCAGCTGAGGTGGTTCGGGCATCTGGTTCGGATGCCACCTGGGCGCCTGCCTAGGGAGGCGCTCTGGGCATGTCCAACTGGGAGGAGACCCGGGGAAGACCCAGGACACGCTGGAGAGATTATATCTCTCGGCTGTCCTGGGAACGCCTTGGTATCCCCCAGAAGAGCTGGAAGAGGTGGCTGGGGAGAGGGAAACCTGGGCCTCTTTGCTTAGGCTACTGCCCCCCGACCCGGACCCGGATAAGCGGAAGAAAATGGATGGATGGATGGATGTTTATATATTTAAATATTTCGTGTGTATTCATGTATTATGGATATCAAGCTTATCTGTAATAAAGATGTCTGTATTGTCTACACAAGCTTCATGATATCAGTTCCCTCTGTTACAAACTTGTCAAATGCAAGTGGAACTATAGGCCAGGTCTTATATCCCTGAAAATTAAGTGATTGAACATGTTCAGTATTAACTGCCATTATTGTCATTTTAAAAATCAGTTTACATTTAGTCTTGTTTAAGAAACTCAGGTTTGTTAATTCTGAGAATTAGTGAAACGGATATACAGTATGCAATTTGTGTCACTCAGTGACAGGCATCACACCCAGTTCAGAAGACATTGGGGAATGGACCTTTAGCCCAGTGAGTCACAACCACAGTTCCATTGCAAAACTGAACACATTGCCTCTGAAGAAACACGTTCAGATCAGTGAGTCAGTGACCCATTCATCTGCTTATGAAAGTAGCAATATCTATTTTCATCAGTGAGTTTTATTGGTAACTTAAGAGCAGAGAGTAAACTATGATTTGAAAGGATATACATGTATTATTCTAAAATGTGCCTTAGGCCATTTCAATTCCTACACAAAATAGGTTACCTTTTCCAGTGGTCTTACAGTTGATAGAATAAATTATGTGTTTCCCCTCAGACTACCATCAAAAAAAAAAATCAGTCTAAGTTACATAACTCTAAATCATGTGTTTACAAATGGAAGTGTGGTGTCTCCGCATGTAAAACTTACCTCAGTATTTCAAAATAAATAGTTTCTACTTGTGGATGCATGAATGTTGAAACAGAGACTAGTGCAGTTGTCATGGATAAGCCCTGGTTAGGCCACCAGAGGACTGACTATGAAGTAGAATAGCACCGAGCTATAACTGGCAGGTAGAATAAGGTGCTACTCTATCAGAGCAGTATTAGTGCTACATTTTAGACAGAAGAAATGGAAGGAGGTAGAGAGGGTGTTGGTGATTTATTCCAGCAGTAACCATAAGTCTTCCATGTTTTTAGGACTTTCATTAGGTGAGATCTAAGAAGGCAATAGGCTTCTTGTTGATCCACAAGCTGTAATCATCTCCATGGCTACAGTAACCATGCACATATTTCCAAAGATCGATGGACAGAAAGGCTATGCTGGCTGTGTCATTGTGTAACACCTAAGCAGGAACTAAAGCAGCCATTTTGAGCTTGCTTTAAGAGTAATGACGTAATGACTAGGAGGATTCTTGGTTTTTGTCGTCATGGGTCTTGTCTTAGGTTTAGGTAAACACCTGCCTACTAAAATGTAGTTAAATCTTAAAGCATTCTTTAAAACATCCACCAATTTCTCCAAATTTCTTCACAAGTTATTTGTTGACAGGTAACACAAAGGTTATGTAACGTTTTGCACTAGGCAGGTGAGACGCAAGTGCAGGAACAGGTTTATTACTTGAACTACACAAACAACCGGACACGCTACAAGAAAGGCAGGTACTAGGAAACACACAAAACTGGGGCTAACAAACAGACAAGGCGGACCAGCAAAGTGACGACTAGGAACAGAAACACGAACGTACATCGGCAAACACACACGGTTACTAGAAATAATGAGTACAACGCGGACGGAGAACGGATGAACGGGATCAACAGAAAGAACCAAGAGAACAACATACCACGGGATAACTGTGGTACATAAGAACAAGGAGCGAAACAAGCAGACAAACACAATAACTGGGATTCTGGTGTAAAGGGGGAAAATTAGGAATCAACAGACATAAATCGGAGACATTAGCAGACGGTAATGCATGAACAAAGAAACCAAAGGCAATGTGACACGTACCAAAACGCCAAAACCGACACTGACGACGCGACACTACAGGGATTAAATACACAGAACAAGCATGAACTCAAACACAGGTGGGAACGTTAATCAAGAGGCAGGGTACAAATGAACAGCTAGTAAGTGCAGCGTAACGTAAGGGAAAAGCACATAACGACATCGTTACTGTTACAGGGTGACAGGACCATGAGGATGAGTGGAGTGAACCATCGTGACAGCCTGCACCCTTAGAGGTTACTCTCCAGGAGGTTAGGGCGTCCAAGATGGATCCAAACACAGATGAGGTGGAACAAGGAACCAGAGGTGAACTGTAACTGAAAAAGGTGAGGTGCCCACACCTGGGGTAGGATCCAAAATCTGCTCCACATGTAGGGCTTTAAAGCGCACAGCTTTGCCCACTTCACTACATGGCCACTATCTAGAAACAAAGAAGCAGAGCAAAGCCCTGGTAGACTTGTTCAGGCTGGGTGTCAGAACTGGGTTTGCCAAGTCAGGGACCCAGAGTCCAGTCCCCCCCTCTTCAGACAGAACACACAAATGAGACCAAGCAAAGCAACTGAAAGAGCTGAGTTGCCCAGAAGAAACAACTTTAGACAAACACAAAGGAAGTCCCTCGTCGAAAAGCAGAGAAAAGACAACTGGAGACTGTTGTTGGAAACTTTCCACCAGAGAAATACCAATTACCAGCAAATTCATGGCACATACAGCACACAGCAAGACATCACAAAGAGTGGCCTTTGCAAAGCTGTTAAATAGGGTGAGGCCTCCTGGGGGAGATCGGGCTAACGAACCCTGATTAGCTCATAGCTCATGGCCCCCCTCTGGTGGCCGCTGACTGGTGTTGCGAGCCACCCATTACAATTACCAGCATTTTAATGGTATCAGCACCATATATGAAAATCCCAATGGGGTTTGCTTCTCTGGCAGCCTAGATGACAAACAAGATGGATGTGTTTACTTTGTCATTTAAATGGTTATATCCTGGTTACATAAATGATTCCTTGCAGCTCAGCCTCAGGTGCAATGCTGACGTTTCAGGTATTCAGTGCTGAGGGGAAGTTGATGTCCCCCATCTCACTGAATGTCCCTGTTGCTGCTTCCTGTACCTCTCCTAATCCATCTGGTTCCCGTCACTCATGCTTACTGCAGCCACCAGTCTCAAGTACCCGACTTTGTCTTCAGAGCTTAATTCCATCTGTCTTTTGGGTATTGATTACCTGTTCTTTTCCATGTTCCTCATTTATTTTAGCCACAATACCTATTTATCTCAGGCTGTCTGCCAAGGTTTTTATCTGATGATGCCATGCGATCCTGGAAGCAACCTCAGTCAATGAAAGAAAATCCAGAAAGGTTGGACGTCATCAGCTTATTGGAACTATTCTGATGGGGTTTCCTGCCCCCCAGGCGATAAAGGCATATGGCTTCAGGTTTCAGTGTTCTAAACTACCAATTGCCGCTGAGTGGCTATGATAAGTAATTACATTAACGTACGGTCCTTAGACATCAAAGGACCAGTTTCATGGGCGAGGTGGTGCGATAGTTTTCTCCATGTGCTCTTGTGCACGTGTGCATGCAGCAACTTCACCTTATGGCAATTGTTAAAGGAGTGCAGATCAAGAAATTGCTGTGACAGGAGCAGAATCAGTGACGTCACTCCTCCAGAGCTGAACAAGACTCCCATGAGGCAGTCTGATGAAGGACAGATTCCTCTTTCCAGTAAGTCCTTTGGCATCTTTGATGTGGTTGATCAGCACTAATGGACTAGTGTAACTTCATCCTACAAACAGTCCTCTTGCTTTCTTTCTGGAACCTTCCAAACGTGATGTTGAGTAGTTGCTAACATTTACAGACCTATTAAAAGTAAAAAAAGAAAAACAGGCTCTCTTTGTCTCTGCTATCTAAACTGGCTTTCAGAGATGAAGCCGATATTTCCTGAAGCACGCGGAAGTGAGGGCAGAGCAGGGATATCCTGCCCATCTTCCCAACATATTAGCACTGACTAACTGGTGTACTGACAGTGTCATACAAGGATGGGTTCCTGGCACACTGCATATGGAGAGTGATTGCCTTGGAAACATAATCAATCCTACCATCTCTCTCTCTCTCTCTCTCTCTCTCTGTCTCTGTCTCTTTTTTATCTATTAAGCTCCTCTTCCATTAAGCTCTCTAAGCCCTGCGCAGCACGTCTTATCCTACCTGCCATCCATTTATACTGAATTCCTTTGTGTATCATTTGCATCTCACCAGTGGTGTGAAAGAACAGTTCAGTGAGCTCGAATGAAAATGGGAGACCAGCAACAGCCGTGCAGCTGGACTGGAGGTGGCTGTTCTGAAATGTGAAGGGAATGTTTGTGACAGCGTAATGTGTCCACGGCACAGACTCGCTTCCCCCCTCTGTGTTCCAGGGAGCGCCGGTTCAATTTCACTAGCAGTCAGCAGCGCTCTTATTTTGACAGCTCAGAGTGGTGGTCCTTGGGGGAGGGGTTATTTTCCAGCCAGGAAATCAGGCAGGTCGCTCTCATGAATGCTTTAAAAAAACATGTACCTTGCTAGAGACATGCTCTCCCCAAACGATGGCTAAAATATTTTCACACACACACACACAAACAACCACACACACACACACACACACACAGCTCGCTGTAAGTATAAGCAGCTCCACGAGTGTCCCTGCCACGGTGAGGCTGAAGGCCCAGCTGTCTGTGTGCAGGTCCTAGTGTGATGCCTGTCAGCATCGCCATGGAGCTGATCCTCCTACAGCACGTGCCACTGCACAGCCCATAAATCAGACAGCCAGACAGAAGCGGAGGAAGCATGCCAACTTCATTTGCAAAGTGCGGGCGATAAAGGCTTCACTGCTGGAACACTGCACAAGGTAAAAGGAGATGCAGGGCACCAGCAGACTGCCATCCTCCAGACACACACACTCCTGTCTGGCCTTAAACTCTCCTGAGATGCACTTATTGATCACACACTGCGGATGACATGGCAGAACTTGGGGTTAACAATTTCTGCCTTGCACTGAATGCACAACATTATCATTAGGCCTTTTATTCTGTACACCCATGATTGTAGATAATTTTTTTAAAAATTCAGAAAGTTATAGAAAGACAATGCTGAGTAGACAGAAAAGTTGTAATTAATTTCCATTAATCTGTCTGAGTCTCTGGCGTGATTCTCCAGAGTCTCTTTTCGAGATTAATTTGAATGGTGCGTCAAACAAAAGAAAATGAAAAGAACAAAAGAAAACGAATATGAGCGATACATCAAAGTTATAAGGAATTTGGGTTCCAACAGATGTAAAATGAGGGAACATTGGATTCAAACCTTTATTAAAAAGTTAATTAAAATAAGGAAGTGGTAGTTGCACCTTTCTCACTCAGAAAAGTACTTATTTTGCTTTTCTTTGCACTACAGCAAAAAGTGAAAAAAACATTCTCTTTTGATCTTCAGGATTCTAGATGAACCTAAAAAACATGTCACTGGCATTCTTCCTGCATGACATCTTGGCCTGTCATTGTCGAATGGTAATTCCCCATCAAATTGCTGCTGAGAAATGTCATCCATCAAACCTCCAAAATCCTGTGATCAGCCTCTCTCACTATGGCTCCCATGGAACTCCAACAGTGTCAAAAATCAGTTAGTTGGATCATCACAGAGTGATGTACAACAGGCCCATTGTGTTGATTAATCAACCCCCTGTAAGGTATTTTATTACGCCAACGCAACTGATCTATTGAGTGGGTCTAAGGAAAGACATCAGAAACGATCTTCACCCTGCGCTGGACGGGGTTCAGGGCGTGTGCTGATGTAGCAGAGGTAGTAGTGACGGGGTTCAGGGCGTGCTGATGTAGCAGAGGTAGTGACGGGGTTCAGGGCGTGCTGATGTAGCAGAGGTAGTGACGGGGTTCAGGGCGTGCTGATGTAGCAGAGGTAATGACGGGGGTTCAGGGCGTGCTGATGTAGCAGAGGTAGTGACGGGTTCAGGGCGTGCTGATGTAGCAGAGGTAGTGACGGGGTTCAGGGCGTGATGTAGCAGAGGTAGTGACGGGTTCAGGGCGTGTGCGGATGTAGCAGAGGTAGTGACGGGGTTCAGGGCGTGTGCTGATGTAGCAGAGGTAGTGACGGGGTTCAGGGCGTGTGCTGATGTAGCAGAGGTAGTGACGGGGTTCAGGGCGTGTGCTGATGTAGCAGAGGTAGTGACGGGGTTCAGGGCGTTGTGCTGATGTAGCAGAGGTAATGGGGGGGGTTCAGGGCGTGCTGATGTAGCAGAGGTAGTGACGGGGTTCAGGGCGTGCTGATGTAGCAGAGGTAGTGACGGGGTTCAGGGCGTGCTGATGTAGCAGAGGTAGTGACGGGGTTCAGGGCGTGCTGATGTAGCAGAGGTAGTGACGGGGGTTCAGGGCGTGCTGATGTAGCAGAGGTAGTGACGGGGTTCAGGGCGTGCTGATGTAGCAGAGGTAGTGACGGGGTTCAGGGCGTGCTGATGTAGCAGAGGTAGTGACGGGGTTCAGGGCGTGTGCTGATGTAGCAGAGGTAGTGACGGGGTTCAGGGCGTGCTGATGTAGCAGAGGTAGTGACGGGGTTCAGGGCGTGTGCTGATGTAGCAGAGGTAGTGACGGGGTTCAGGGCGTGCTGATGTAGCAGAGGTAGTGATGGGGTTCAGGGCGTGCTGATGTAGCAGAGGTAGTGACGGGGTTCAGGGTAGTGACGGGGGGGTTCAGGGCGTGTGCTGATGTAGCTGACGGCTCAGCTCAGCTTCTGGTGCTTTTCCCTAGTTGGCTAGAACCAGCAGGGCCAGATGGAGTCGCCGCGTGGGCATTTGCCCTTTCACACCAAGCCCACAGCTCCGTGTTCTCTCTCTCTCTCTCTCTCTCTCTTT
This sequence comes from Brachyhypopomus occidentalis, assembly GCA_020368025.1. Classification (NCBI taxonomy): domain Eukaryota; kingdom Metazoa; phylum Chordata; class Actinopteri; order Gymnotiformes; family Hypopomidae; genus Brachyhypopomus; species Brachyhypopomus occidentalis. The sequence goes on along the minus strand of JAGXOD010000082.1, from coordinate 4,068,501 downwards.
CTCTCTTCTTTTCTCTCTCTGTCTTATTTTCCTCTCCTACTCTCCCTCCTGTTCAACACACTGTCAGCTGGTCTTACTCACAATGGAATCGGATCATCGTTACTCTGCCTGCTATCCTCCAAGCGTTTTACAGGCCTGTTGTGAAGACCCATTTGTATAACTCCCCCCGCCCAGTAACTGCCTGACTAAATAAACTCTGAAACATGATCTGCCCCCTCACGTCCACCTAATTGAAATGAATGATGCACCTTTAGCATATTTGGCCGGACCTACGAGGCAGAGCATGTGTTCAGCTCAAACGTCTCACATGTCAGGGGAGCGACTAAAGTGAAATTCAACACAAGGTTGCCTGAAATCACGGCGTACGTGGAGCAGCTGTGCTCTAATGTAATCAGCATGACTGAGATAGAAATGCTTAGTCCTTTAGCTCTCAGACTGAAAGAGCAATAAATATTGATTATAGGTTAAAGGCAATTAAAATAATGGAGAAAAAAGCTGAGGACACTGCCAAAGTGAACTTGGCATGGTGGGCTGTTAGCACACAGCCAGAGAGCCAGGGCCCTGATTTAAAGAGCTGGAGTATCTTACAGGAAGAAGCTTTTAATAGGGCATCTCTGGATGAGGTGCACTACAGCAGAGCTGCGTCCTGAGCAAGGGGAATGTGTGCCAGGCCCTGAGAGTTTTAGTGGAGAGGTTACCACAGCAAGCCAAGTACGTTCTTAAGTAAATTGCCTACTTAAGAATTAAAAATCCTTCTGATAAACAAACTTAGCATTTAATTTCCGCAAAGCTTACGGTTGATCTTTTTTTTTTTTTTACCAGGCATGTTTTATATTACCAAATAATTGCTAATAATGTAAATGTTCATTTGGCAAAAAATGCTTCATGTCAGGTGAGATTTATGCTAAACGTTGAGACTTGTTAAATCTAAATTGTCAACAAAACACACATCATGGACCAGATTGTTGAAATGGCAAAAACCTGAAACTACAAGGTGTTTGTAATGTCATTCCTGATGATTAATGACCTGCTTTTCATTTGGCTTGTGAAGACCAGGTTGTTGCCTGATAAGTTGCATGCTGTCCAGTCCCAGATGGCCAATACCCCAGGGTGGGTCCAACCTCTCCAAATGCTTCTTTCAACACCTCCACATGTCATCTTTCAGAATATGCCATATATCCTGAAGCAACGAAATGACTTTCATACACACACACACACACACACACACACACAATGCTCATGCACATATACATACACACGTCCCATTTCCTCCGTTAAATGGCATATGAATATTTACAGTCTTATCAGAGGATTGCCAGAGTCTCAGCGGAAAGGACCTTGAGGGTCATACACTCCTATTTTCTTGCCCGGTACCAAAACATTCCTGCGAGCTCCACGTCAGACGAGCCAGAGGGTCCGTGACTGGGACGGCCCCCCCCCCCCCCCCGCCACCCGCCCCCCGCCACCGCCCTCATCAGTCCTCACCAGCTCCACGTCAGACGAGCCCAGAGGGTCCGCCCACCCGCCACCCGCCACCCGCCACCGCCCTCATCAGTCCCACCGCCCTCATCAGTCCTCACCAGCTCCACCGTCAGCTCCACGCAGGCCCAGTCTCAGAGGGTCCGGCCACCCGCCACCCGCCACCGCCCACCTCAGTCCTCACCAGCTCCACACCCAGTCTCAGAGGGTCCGGCCACCCGCCACCCGCCACCCGCCACCCGCCACCGCCCTCATCAGTCCTCACCAGCTCCACGCCAGACGAGCCAGTCTCAGAGGGTCCGGCCACCCGCCACCCGCCACCCGCCACCGCCCTCATCAGTCCTCACCAGCTCCACGTCAGACGAGCCAGTCTCAGAGGGTCCGGCCACCCGCCACCCGCCACCCGCCACCGCCCTCATCAGTCCTCACCAGCTCCACGTCAGACGAGCCAGTCTCAGAGGGTCCGGCCACCCGCCCCCCACCCGCCACCCAGCCACCGCCCTCATCAGTCCTCACCAGCTCCACGTCAGGCGTCTCAGAGGGTCCCAGTCTCAGAGGGTCCGGCCCAGTCTCAGAGGTCGGTCCCGCCACCCGCCACCCGCCACCCGCCACCGCCCTCATCAGTCCTCACCAGCTCCACGTCAGACGAGCCAGTCTCAGAGGGTCCGGCCACCCGCCACCCGCCACCCGCCACCGCCCTCAGTCCTCAGCTCCAGGTCGCCAGTCCAGGGTCCGCCACCCGCCTCCCGCCACCCGCCACCGCCACTGCCCTCATCAGTCCTCACCAGCTCCACGTCAGACGAGCCAGTCTCAGAGGGTCCGGCCACCCGCCACCCGCCACCCGCCACCGCCCTCATCAGTCCTCACCAGCTCCACGTCAGACGAGCCAGTCTCAGAGGGTCCCCACCCGCCACCCGCCACCCGCCACCCGCCACCGCCCTCATCAGTCCTCACCAGCTCCACGTCAGACGAGCCAGTCTCAGAGGGTCCGGCCACCCGCCACCCGCCACCGCCCTCATCAGTCCTCACCAGCTCCACGTCAGACGAGCCAGTCTCAGAGGGTCCGGCCACCCGCCACCCGCCACCGCCACCGCCCATCCCTCACCAGCTCCACGCCCAGTCTCAGAGGGTCCGGCCACCCGCCACCCCCGCCACCGCCCTCATCAGTCCTCACCAGCTCCTCAGGCCAGTCTCAGAGGGTCCGGCCACCCGCCACCCGCCACCCGCCACCTCACCAGCCCATCAGTCCTCACCAGCTCCAGTCCAGACAGCCAGTCTCAGAGGGTCCGGCCACCCGCCACCCGCCCGCCACCCATCAGTCCTCACCAGCTCCACGTCAGGCGAGCCAGTCTCAGAGGGTCCCACCGCCCACCAGTCCTCACCAGCTCCACGTCAGACGAGCCAGTCTCAGAGGGTCCGGCCACCCGCCACCCGCCACCCGCCACCGCTCTCATCAGTCCTGACCATTAAATCATCAGTCCTGACCATTAAATCAGCAATGCAGTCAGAATACCTTATTAAAGCCAAGCAACTTCCCCTTTCAGCTTTAGAAAGCATTAGGTTTTATTTCCACAAGCAGCAAATAACAGTTGAATTCCTGCAGGCCTGGGGAAGGTGATCAGACAGAATGCCAAGAGCTTTATTTGTGTGTGTGTGTGTGTGTGTTTGTGTGTGTGTGTGTGTGTGTGTGTGGAGGGGTTCGTTAAGAATGGGCCACATCTTTCTGCTGATCCTTGGTGAATGGGGAAACGGGGTGTTTGATGATGATTGGAGGCAAGTGCTTCACAGGAGCACCAGCATGTGTTCCTCAAGAGGAGGGCGTTATCGCCACTTAGGAGTGATGGGGGGAGGCTTGCAGGGGCCGACATGCCCATGAGGGCATTCAAACTTGATCATGAGGAGCGTTTGTTCTGCCGAGCGCATGATAGCAGATGATGCACTCGCCTGCTAGCACAGAAACGAGGCCCTTTCGAGCAGTGACACCGTTCCTCTGCGCAAGGCCTGCTCCAGCGCACATCTGTTCTTCAGCAGGAAGCACACGGCTCCCCTTTACCCCCCGTCCGTTAGCCCTGCTCCTCCGAGCCCTCGCGCACAGCCTAAACAAACCCCGTCCAAGGCTTCCCGGACCCGCTTCCTGCCCTGCCCGTTCGCGCTCCGCGGTGAGGCCAGACGCGGCGCGAGTTGCGTTTCATGCCAAACAAACGGGCTCCCGCGTGTACCAGACAGACCCTCTCCGCTGGGCCCTCGCTCTTCCCACGTGTGCGTGAGCTTGTCTGAGTCCAGCGACTGTGATGTAACCAGGGCGAAGACACAACGCCCCTGCGCAGGGCTGGAAGGGGTCACAGATGGGGGTTTGTGGCCGCCGTGCAGCTCAGCGTGGTGTCTCGTTGCAAGGGGAAGCCGCTGTGAATGTCTCCTCGGTGCTGGCATAGAGTGTGGATTGACTACAAGTTGTGGGCACGCCTGTGGTGTTATCAGTCCCCGTCTAACTGCCAAAGTGAGGCACAGTGAGCACACTACACTGTGGCATATTTATATACTGTCTTACTCCAGCAAACACACAGACATGCATGAACACCACTGATCCAGCTGCAGTTGTCTTGTCATGCCTGCAGGTAGCTACCGCTGTGATCGAATGCATTGTAATAGAGTGTGGGCAGGGGGTGAGGATTACTTAGAGACAGAAGAGGGGTAATAAATAGGTAGGACTGGGAGGAATGTAGATGCTTGTGAGCAGAGCTGCTTGAAGGGAGAGTATCGAGGGCAAAATGTAACAAAGGATATAACTGAGGGGAGAAAATGGGGAAAGAGGAAGAAAAAGGGGAGTCTGACAAGAGGGAAACCAAAGGGGGGGGGGAGAGAGGAAGGAGTGGAGGATGTAAGGAGAGACGCGAGAGGGTAGGAGGACCTAGCTGGGGTTTGTATTCGGTTTCAGTACGCATGCGAGATAGTGGCAGTGCACGGTCCAAAGAGGTTCTTGTGGTAATTGGGCTACATTAGGCAACTTGCCAGCATGCAGCAGCAATCAATTGAATAAATGTACTTATGAAATATGCAGTTGTGCTCCCCCTCTTGATGCACTGAGGCCCGACGGCTGATAACGAAAGCAATCCAGAGCCATGCATGAGGTGGACTCGTGCATGCAAAGCAGAGCAGCAATTTCATTACAGCAGAATAATGCTAAAGAAAAGACCACGCCACGTGAGCAATCTCTCCGTCTCCCTCCCTCCTCCATCTCCCTCGTTTCTTCTCCCTCTCTCCCTCATCCTCCTTCTCTCTTTCGTTCCTCCCTCTCTCAGTGTTTCAAACACACACACACACACACACACTGATGAACACATTTATGTTTTAACAATATGGCCATATAAAGGAAATGGATCACAAGTGTTTTTTGGATAGAGTGCAGGTAGTGGACACAGGGCGAGGTTCACATAAAGGTCTACACTCCTGAGGTGATTGAGGAAAGAGCACCTTCAGTGTCATTTCACATGTCCTCCTCCTCCAAAGTTCATTACATGCCAAATCCCATCATCCACTGCCATTCAACTCTCATAACCACAACGACCAAATTATTCTACATCTTTCATTCCAGCATTATCTCTGATTCCACTCAATATCATCATAACTGATGAAACACGAGCAAGGCAAATCTTTCCTTCTCTACCATATCTAAATTTATTAGGTTCATTTGGTTTTAATCAAGAAAATGCTTTGAGTCATTTGTAACGCTCTACTTCAGTTCTCTGCTAGCATATTAAACACTGTTGGTCTGAAAGATCTCCTCAGACCCGGGACTCCACACCCTTCTGCTGTTCTGCACTAGCAAACACGTCCACCAGCTGGAAAGCCATCAAAAGGAAATTGGAACCTCAGTCCATGGTTGAGCTCCAGGTCCTGCTGTGGGCCCCCTCTCCGCTGCTCTGGGGTCTGCGGTGGTGTTGGTGACCAGAGCTTCTGAAGGCGGCCGAGGAGCAAACGTCCTGTCTGGGATTCCCTACGTCTGCCGAGAAGTGGCCTGTTGCTCCTGAGTGTTGGCAGGGAAACTGTTAACAAAGTAGGAAAAGATGAGGAAATGCCATTTCTCAAGCCTATATCCTTTTGTCTACATAAGACATCGTGGACTATTGTTCTGTCTCCACAGGCTGAGGCAGCTGGTGGAGACGCCCTTCAGACACACTGGCTTTGGGTCACACCCTCCTCTCCTCCCTGGTGAGCACAATGGTCGGATCCCACTCAGTAAAAGCCTCTTATCCTGGACTTGCCGTCAACCTTCAAACTGAACGGCTTATGCCTTTGCTTCCAATGAGTAGGCAGATCAGAGTGGAAAAAGGTGATTCTCAATATAGAATCTACCAGAGACTACACCTCCACCTACAAGGAGCTGTTGAAACTAGTAACATCAGTCCAGAGTGCATGTAATGTCTACTGCATGTTGTTTCATTTAAGGCTGTTTTATGAAGACATTCTCCTAATACCTGTTTGCTGTTGAAAATTAAAAAGCTCAGTCAGAGTTTCCTCCATGGCCCCATCGCAGCTGGATGCTTCACTGTTTATACATCACCTTCCTACCCAGTCAGATACACATGCACACACCCAGCCTTAATAAAACACACATGACCAAATACGCGCCGTGTTTTCCGAATAAAGCTCGCACAGCACTTTCTCACACAAGCCAGCCCCATCGCTCAGAGCTCTGCATTCCTCTGTGCTGGCCTCCATCTTACTTCTGAAGTGAGAATATACATTTTGCTGAACGAGCCCTAATTTCGTTTATTATCTGACTGCGTTGTGCCAGCAACCACAGATGGTCCATCTGAGAGCAGGGCTGGGTGGAAGGAGAACATCTCAGGGGACGGAGAGCAGGAGAGGTGCTGCCTAGAGCCCGAAGCCCCTCACACTAAGCTCGGCGTACAGGGTGGCAGGACGAGATGGTTCCATCAGGCCCAGGGCTCATGCAGTTGCCAGGCATCGAAATAAATAAATAAATGAATTATCCACAATGGAATTGCATGAGAAATGACTCTAGTGATTAACTTCCTCTATTCCATCTTTCAAGGCAGTCATCTCCTGAATAGCATATGCGAAAAATGGCACCCAATTAAGACTATGCACTGGGCTTAGCACAATAGCCAACACCAACACTCCATCACATCCTTTTATTCATATTAGCGTGGCTGACCGGGTCAAAGCCGCTGGCTGAGGAACAGTAACCGAGATGGTCTCAAACGGATTTGGTCTTTCCGTGTTTTCTGCTTATGGAATACTTCTTCACTAAGCGTATGCCTCCTGCTCTGAAGGGTGGAGAAAGTGTCACCAACTCCATTTCAAGAACGCAGTGTTTAGAAATGGATATTGTTTCTTCGCAGCTCGTCACGGGCTCCTCCCAGACGGCCGTGGACTGGGCTGAACCCGCCTTCTCCTACACACCTCTGCGCTGAGCTTAGATGACTGACCACCAGTGGCCTGCATGGGTCTATACTGTCCCAGACCATCAGTGCTCTTCTAATAGGAGCTAAACACATGGAGGAACATGGCTCACTGTCATATGTTTACATAACTTAGGAATGTGAGCATATAGGATATCTTTGCAACACAATAAACCTCATGCACGGCCTATTAAGATGTCATGTGTACCAATGGCTAAATACTCTAATAAAGTAGAGTTTGCAGCAATTACTGATTTAACCTCTTATCCAGGTTTATTAGTTAATCGCTGCTCTTAAGACATTGTGACGATGCTTCCCACGTGTATTTGTTTTGGTTAGGTACATATGTCTTGCCTCGCAAGCCTGTTGTATCATAACCATTTTTTGTTTCCACAACTGTTGTCGGTCACTGATGTCACATCGGTTTTCTTTTGTTGCTGTTATTACACTTGTATGTTCGGTTTCGTTTTCGTTCCTTTCATTAAAGTCTTCAGTTGGAGACTCACATTTGCTTATTCCTTTTTCTTGCACAAGAAAAATATGTGTGACAGGCATATTACTCCTGTGTACCCTTAGGCCATTTTACTTCTGTGTATATTATTCAGTAACGGAAACTAATATGACACTAATACAGCTATGCATAGTTAATAGAATGTGGAATGAGAGTCTTGACCCACCGGCAGGTCCTTGATGTGTGAGGAGTTAAAACATAAGCAGATAATTACCTCTTTGCTTACAGGGTAAGATCACGACCCACAGGAGGGTCTTAGGAGCAGAAATGCAGAGGAACTTCTGACAGCTCCACTGTTTTCACAGAAAGTCGATTTAGAGCACAACGTCCTCTGAGACGAGGCTTAATTATCAGGTGCAAAGGAAAGGGCCAGGAGAGCTGATAATGAGAGAGCAGTGCTTGTAGGTCAAGCAAAAGCTCATGGCCACTCTGACAGTTACAAATCAGAGATGGTTCCTAAAAAAAATTTAAGAAAAAGCAAAGTGTCCCTGAGAGCAACCTTGAATGGAGATGAGTTTATGTTCCTTCGCATGGGCTGAACAAAAGGAACCATTTGCAGGGAGGAGGGAGTTCAGAACTGGCCTCGTGTCTATGTGAGTTTAAATAATGCCCAGTGAAACACGTGTAACCTTGAATCAAAGCCTCCATCTGCCTGACATGCTTCTTACAGGAAGCAACAAGGAGCATGTGCAGAGCATGGTGTATGTAGACCAGATTCACAAATCAAAATAGCCATACTGGCATGTGTGTGTTCGTGTGTCTATGCATGCGCATGTGTGTGGGTGGATTTGGGGGGAGGGGGGTCTCTATCAGGAGCATGAATGATCAGATGGTACAGGCTGATCAAATCTGCCACTGCACCAAGCTGCAGAAAACCTTTAAAGCTTTTAAAAAGTTACAGCATGCTTTTACTTTCTGTCATTGGAACAATGCTGTGGGCTATGATTTTATGATTTTAGGTGGATTTTATTGCGAAATTGAGTCAGCATCCATAAACACTTCATGTGCTCTAATAGAGCAAATATCACTAGAACAGAATGAGCGCCATTCGTTTTTATTGATGGAGGAAGATAGTAAAGTATTTCCAGGCCCTCAGTGGAAATTGCTATCAGCATGAAATGGTAAGTATGGCCTTTATTGGCCATGGTTTCATGATACTTCTCTGCCTTGCAATTAAGGTCTTATTGTTCTTTGTTCTTCATGGAGAACCTAAGTCATAAAAAATATTCTGTTGAAATAAGTTTCTGTCTAACATAAAGAAGGAAGGGGGCACAGTGGTGTAACGCCGAGGGCGTTTTGGAGAGACTGCAAGGCGGATGCATGTGCTGAGAAGAGCGAGAAATGTTAAGGGCAAATTCTACAGAAGAGTCCAGGGTCGTGTCATCGCAATCAGAAAACAGACACAAAGACAACACGCAGAAAATTCAAAGACATGATAAACAAGAGAAAGCAAAATACGACAACAACAATGGCTAAGTTAACAGGCTAAACACAACAACCGCTCATAGAATGGAGGCTGTAAGACAAACGTGTACAATAGGGGCTTACGTAGAAAACAACCAGCCTAGCATATGGCAAAACACAGGGTATAAGGATGCAACATAACAAGGGGACTAAACCAAACCCCTTGTGTGATAACACTAATGAGGGGCGGAGTTACAAACGAACAGGCAAGAACCACTGAAATAATAACAAATGCACATGGAACAAGGACAGGTGGGAGAATTGCTTATTAATGTCTGGTTCCATATTTACGACACAAAGCACACAAACCTATCTGTGCTGTCACCTATTGCAGTTCATCACATTTACAACAGAACTGGATAAGCATTTCAACCTTTGAAGAACCCCCTGTTTTTAACATCCTTTTCAGGTCTACCCTCCCCCCACCACAACACACACTCTCACTGGTGGGGATAAATACAAAGGTAACTCTGTTAAGACATTATAAGAGTAGTTTAATGTTGTGTGTCTGCATTGATTTTGAAAGAGGCCTGTGAGGCTCTTATATGCCATGACCCCAAAAGGCCTCGCAGTCATAATTAGAAAATCGAGGCAGATGCATCTGGCTCACTGAAGCACTTCATTGCGATTCTCTGCAAATAATCTGAGCTGAAACGTTCGATGCAGCCGAGGTTGGGCCACTCCGGGCTATGGCCGATCATCCATCCTCGTCATTACTCCAGAATCGTTTAGTCCAGTGTGGTCTGTGTCTTTACACACGTCACTTACTACACACACAACTGCCTTGTATGAGAAAGATCTTCAAAGAATGGCTTGGCTCTTTGGGGGACCCTTTGCAGAGAGCTTCTTGTGAGGAAGTGAAGTTGTCTTCAGAGACGCTGTTGTCCAAGGGACCCCCTCTTCTGCGAGAAGGCTGTGGGTATGATGGACAGATTACGAGGTCATAGCAGTGGCTTTTTCTCTCTTACTGATCTCTTTAAATGATATTCTAGACTGCGCCAGTTTAAAATGCCTACAGTCCACAGAGAAACGCAAATAATATACTGGAAACTTCATTACAAAGCACAGGGCAACTCTACAAGTCGCCACTTTATTCTAAATTACTATGACAACTGAAGGGGAACATTTAAAATGAAACACCCGAAGTTAGAAAAACAATCTGGCAAACAATATGACACCTTGGCTCTGTTGTAGTTTTTCTTTTAAAAATAAAAATAAAATGCAATACTAGCTCAAACTTGTCTTGACTGATCTAAAATGAAAAATTATTTCAGCTTTCGTTCTGGGTTTGTTATAACCATTTGTGATTAAGCTCTGAGATGTGACATTAGACATGATCCTCTGTACCAGGTATTTCTGCACTCAGTGGCCCCGGGGCTGGATGAAGTGTCCAGTCCAGGAAGCTAAGTTTAAATCAAGTGGATCCAAGCCTCTATTAGGAGATCTGACCATGACACACACACTCTCTCTCTCTCTATCTCTCTCTCTCTTTCTCCCTCTCCGTAGCAATGGGACCACACGTACTTGATACCCTGGTAGTCTCTCTTTGATGCTGTCTGTCTCATAGCGGGACATGTCTGACATTGATGGGCTCCTTCTGATGAATCTTCAGAACTCTAAAAAGATGAATGAGATTGTGGAATAGCAGCTCTCAATGAGCTCACAATGTTCAAATTGATATTACAGTTTATGTAGAGCAGGTTGAAGTGCACAGGCTGAGCGCATATGCCATAGGACAGACGCATGGGGTAGAAAGAAGATATATGAATGTGTGTCCACGTGCGTGCATGTGTGTGTGTGTGTGTGTGTGTGTGTGCGCATGTGTTTTGGTTTTGATATTACACATAAGGGAGCATCTTCCACTAGCATCCTTTAAAACATTATCTCCCTCAGGATCTCTTCACCATTCCCTTCTCTGTTTCATACTTTTCTAGTTCAAACTTCTCAGCTTTGTACTGTTCTAGTTCAAACCTCTCGGTTTTTGTACACGTTAGTTCAGACTTCCTCTACTGATTATACTGCTCCTTCGCTTTGATTCAAACACTTACGAGTGTAATTATATTGTGGTGTTTCACATGTAAGCACTCAAAAAGCTCTTTACAAAGCTTAACTAATGGAAATAAGAAAAAGAGCCCCAATATTGGCTTAATAGACCTGATGATTGTCTTATGTTGCCCAACACCAGCTTCATTGAGCTTTCCCTCTGTCATTCATATATTTGAGCAGTTGGGTCAAACGTGGCAGTGGGCCACTGTGTGGGAGCCCATGAGGATGTAAGGGCCCTGAGTGGGGAGGAGAGCACTGGGCAGGAGCCGGACACACAGGCAGACCTGCGCACCAGTCAGCAGCTCTGGGAACAGACTGTGGTGGGTGTGAAGCGTCCCGTTTCTGTAAGTGAGTAACACAGGGAGCAGCTGACAGAATGGGCCTGCACTCAGTCACACATACGCACAAACACGTACACACACACACACACACACACACACAGGGGAGGGGAGAATGAACTTGGCAGCAAAATCAGCATCACAATAACAGGGAACTAATGGGAATGTTTTGAAAAGTAGGGCAAAACAATAAACAGTATTATGCAGATTTGGTTAAGTGTTTACAGTGTTTTCACAGCAACATCCCACAGTTGTCATGTAATACTCATACAATTATAAGATGCTCATGTAATGATCTGGTGGTTTTTTTTTTTTTAACCAGGCCAGTATGTATTTGATATAAATGTTAAGGCCCGATTATTTCATTAGTCCTGAGTCCTGTATTGATTTCATGAAGCTTGATCTTCACGGAGCATAACAGCCAGAGTGTAAGATAAGAAAACACATTAGTATGTAGCTGCCGGGTTGCTAATGTAGCATCTTCCCAGAGCTTCCGTCAGCATAACACGTTGATATCGTGTTTGTCACGTCCATATGAAGAGTCCCAGACTCAGAAGGTAAAGCTGAGATGTAAAGGAGACCACAGCTGTGTTTGGGTCTGTGTAGACGCATGTACACACACTCACAGGGGCAGGTTGCCTGATATCATCAGTGGATCCTTTATATTGTCTTTCCCCTGCACACCATACAATCTTGTTTCCACAACACATAACAAGATTAGAGTGAAGCGTCATAGTGATGTGTATCTCTCCATTGCTCATGTTTCGAGCTGGAAAGTAAATAATGAAATAAAAGGTTTTCTGTAAAAGGTTTCTCGGGGAAGGGGGGGGGGGGGGGTTACTTGGCCAGGCAGGGTAATTGTTAGTTTGCATATTCTGACTGCATTTAGGATCTGATCCCCAGATCTGATCTGGCTTGATGTTACACTACAGTTCTTTGCTGTGGTCTTGTGGGCATACATATGAGAACGCCAGAGAATTTCAATGACCAGGTCTTCATAAATTCCTTTTCGCTGTTCATATAGATGGTGATATCTGTGGGACTTTGGGTCTGTGGGTCTTTACAGTAGAAGTACATGAATAACCTCCTGCCCCTTGGTAGATGCCATAAAATGAGAAATTATGATCATCATTGCTCTTTTATTGCTGACTATGCACTGGACTTCCTGGTTTGTGGTGCAAACGTCTTTGTACCATACACACACAAGCATGGTTTTCTTATAATTTAACAGCTCATTACTCTGTCATGTGATATGTTCAGGTTATTCACCTGAATATCAAGAGGTTTGTGCTATAGGTAAGATATGTACATGTCATTATAAAATAGCACTTGATCATATCATTGATGCTGCAGTTAGCAGTGAACCGATTTGATTTTAAACAGCCCATGGACCTGTGCTGTGGGTGCAAAGAAGGAATCCACGTCAGTGACAGGTTTTTCTCCCTCCCTCCCACCAACAAATCCTGCGTAATCCTGCAACCTGGTCATGCTTATGCAAGAGCACAGGCCTGCTGGAACACCTCCCCAAACCTCCACCACACCTCCCCAAACCTCCACAGCACCTCCCCAAACTTCCACCACACCTCCCCAAACCTCCACCCCAGCTCCCCAAACCTCCACCACACCTCCCCAAACCTCCACCCCAGCTCCCCAAACCTCCACCACACCTCCCCAAACCTCCACCCCAGCTCCCCAAACCTCCACCGCACCGCCCCAAACCTCAACCCCAGCTCCCCAAACCTCCACCACACCTCCCCAAACCTCCACCCCAGCTCCCCAAACCTCCACCACACATCCCCAAACCTCCACCACACCTCCCCAAACCTCCACCGCACCTCCCCAAACCTCCACCCCAGCTCCCCAAACCTCCACCACACATCCCCAAACCTCCACCACAACTCCCCAAACCTCCACCCCAGGTCCCCAAACCTCTACCACAACTCCCCAAAACTCCACCACACCTCCCCAAACCTCCACCCCAGCTCGCCAACCTCTACCAGAACTCCCCAAACCTCCACCCCACCTCCCCAAACCTCCACCCCTGCTCCCCCCTTTACAAGCATGGCCTCTAGTTCCAGCATCTCTTTTGGACCTTAGATTTGACTTCAGCCCACACATTCTGCTGTAAAGCAAAAGCCTCCTTAAGTCCCTGTAGCAAGTCGCTTTACTGCATGGACGTCTCTGGACACTCACTTCCCTGGGCATGACTCCGAACTATTTGGGATGCACTACAAAATTCCTGAGTAGCATCTGCCCTTACTGTCAGTATGAGCAAATCTGTACTGGCAGCAGAAGTGGATTTATGGGGAAATTACTGTTTTGGGTTGATGTGGAATAGTTGAAGTGACTTACCAAAAACCTTAAACGTGGCTACGATCAGAACACATCTTAAGTATGGATAAGATTAGAGCATATATTTGATCAGCTGAAGCAGTGTCCCAGTACATGAGTGAACACATATGATCACAAGTGTGTGTTTCAGCCATATATTCAGCTACACACACACATACACACACACACACACCCTAACATCATAGAAAAGCAGTTCAGCCAGGAGCAGGCAGTACACTGAAGCAGTTCTGTGTGAAGAGCCTGACTCCAGCAGACAGGCAGCATGTGATTCATCTCAGTTCAGCAGAGATGGGTCACATATCCTGCAGAGCGATGTCACTTGAAAAAGACACATACTCATTGGCTGTGTGGCTAACAGGTTCCGGAACAATCTATTACAAAACATGTCAGTCAGCATGATATCATCCAGCTTTTAAGCATGAGTTCATACACTGGTGAGCTATCATTACTTCACAGATGATAAATAAGGTACCTACCTGTGATAATTCCCAAATGTTTACTGTAACTAATTCATTGATATCTTTACCATTATATAGTGTGAATTTGCAGATGTAGTGTGCTGAAACTGTGCATTTTGATTCAGAAGTCACAATTATTGAATATAGAAGATGTCTTAGAGGACTTGTGAGTGTTGTGAGCAGATATGAAAAGGATACATGAGCATGAGAATTTCCTAAAGTAAGCAAACACAAAAAAGATAACATGGGAAAAAGGCAATAGGGAATCAGAAGAGAGCACACAAGACTTAGACACGTACACAGTACAAGACTTCACAGGAAATGATGCCATACAGGAAGCATTTATGTGCATAGCAATGACAGGTTACCAGGTAAGCGTGTTTAAAGTGAGAGGAGGCAGAGCACTGGAGATGGGCCTCGCTGTCAAGACTGCAACCATGTAAACGAGACATCCAACTAATTAAATCCTGACCCAACTCTCCCACTTTTAATAAGTGTTGCTGTGTGATTCTGGTCCCGGATGTAGTTTAATGGGAGTGAAGGGCCGGACTCATCAAATGAGGATGTGAAAGCCTGATCAGATGGACACACTTTACTTGATTCCCATTCGTCTGGTAGGAGGGTGAATCTATTTATCCGCTCTGTTCATGTCTTTTACATTTCACACCAAGCAAAGGGGGATATTTCCCTGCTTAACGTGCCAGACATCTGAGATGAGCTCCACTGATTTTTGATTTGCAAACATGAAATTCTGGCCAGTGAATTATTGATCAGTGTGAATGGAGTCTGAAAGTGCCCGGGTCAGCTGTTTCTCTGCCTGCTCCTCGAAGACCTCCTCGCGTTCCTGCTCTGTCAAACTATAGTTCATGGAAGTATGACATTAATGTATAATTACACCGGTTGATATTGGGAAGCCATTGATCATTTATTCTGCTTGTGTGTGTGTGTGTGTGTTTGCTTGTGTGTGTGAGGCTGAGAGAGAGAGAGCGAGAGAGAGAGAGAGAGAGAAGGGATGAAAAGTATATAGGGGGCTTTTTGAGCACTAAACCCTCAGAGATTAAAAGTGAAACTGCAGTTGCATCTGGGTTTGTCTGGGTCGAATGCCGTCAGCAGCCGTCCGTATCTCACTGTATGATGATGGGTCTCCCAGATCCAGGCAGTGATCCATGTGCATGTCCCAGAGCAGCAGGAGACACACACACACACACACACACACACTGCGTATGGATCAGACATGCAGAGTGAAGCTGCAAGGAGGTCAGCTCAGTCTGACCACTCCCCAACGTACCAGCATTCCTCTCTTCCCCACTATTAGCGCTTCCTGCCAACCAACAGCAGCTCCTCTAGGTGAGAAGGTCTCAGCACCCCATTCAAGCCCAGCAAGGATGGAGTGCTGTGAGATCCTCTCATACAGGCAGGGGGCTCCGGGTGGAGGAGAAACACATCCACACACAAACCCATGGACCCATGTAGCTCCTTCGGGTTGAGCACGGCCGGGCCCCATGGGTAAAGACCCGGCCACCAGGCACTCGCCAATGAGCCACTCACCCAGGCCTGGGTCCAGGGTGAGGACCCAGTAACCTAGATCCAGGTAAATGCCCCGGTAAATCCAGGCAGGGGTAACTGGGTCCTAGTATTTGCGACTGTTTATGGATCACCATTTGTCTGGCTCTTCACCTAGGACCAATTTGCCTTGGGAGACCCTACCAGGGCCGTTGCCCCCAACAACCTGACAAGCTTATTTTTGTCAAGCAATATAACCTGTTGTTTTTTTAGTTAGTTAGTATTAACTATGAAATACCGTCTCCCTATAATTGTAACACTAACAATTACCAGGCTTAGTCATTTATAATGTAATAATATTGTGCATTATATCATGCATAATATAAAACTTAATATAACATGGTGTAATAAATGTCTTTCCTGG